>CM068725.1:14145572-14583072 GCA_035079005.1 Fraxinus americana | reverse complement strand
AACTTACTACCCTCTTCTAGGTCAAAGTTAAAACGTTTGATGGCCCATTAGGTTCGGTGCTCGAGCTCTACAGGCAAATGGCACGATTTTCCAAAAACAAGTCTATACGGTGACATGCCTAAAGAGGTTTTAAAGGCAAATCCTAACCCCAAAGTCCATCACTCAATCTCAAAGACGAGTCCTTACGATTAGGGTTACTGCTTTTCTCCAATAAAGTATTTGGAATTTAAACTCAAACCAATATTTCAATTATTCAAAGGAAGAAACGTGATTAATTCCATGAAAAACTTAATAAAAGTTAAGTCAAACTCAAAACTAATTCGTAAAGAGGAAATATAAACCCCAGAATTACTTAATCAATGAAAAAAGCACATTACATGAATATATGATGTAGAAATCACCAATTCCAATCGAATTCTTTCGTAGCTTCACCAAAAGATTTAGCTCTTCATGAGTTTCTTGAGTAAAAAGAGATGAAAGAATGATGAATAATGAGGAATGAGGCGTTCTCGAACGTTTTGGGGTATTTTGGGGTTCAGAAATCGTGGCACAATAAGTTACCATAATTGTTTAAGTCGAAGAAGGAAATTTGAGAATTCGGGCCTTCTTTATAACTATGCGACCTTGAGGTCGTAAGGAATATATGTTACAGCCTTTTTAGTTTGCTGAAAATAGCCATGCGGTCGCAAGGTATAATTCCTTGCGGAGCCATAGTTATAACGTTTTACCGCCGGACAGTTTTCAATATTTTGGTCGTATCTTCCTCTCCCTATGTCCGATTGTGGTAATTCAAGATGCATTGGAAAGATGACTCAAAGGGCTACAACTTTACTTCGATATCATCGTCTAATTTGATCGTTCACCATCTAAAAAATGGGTCTCGATACGAGGCTGAAATTGGTGCACAACTCTTTTCAATTGGAAATTGATGTGTGATCATGTTATGTTCGCATTTCATCCATTTGACTTCCTTTCTCGTCCGATTGATCTCTAACACCCTCAATCTTCACTCCATCGCCCTTCACATCTATGGATTATTTGTAACTTGGTCCCTGAACTTCAGTTTTCCTCCATTTTGGTCATTTTTCATTTGTTTCTCTTTATTTCCGCTACATTCATCACTTTGTCCCGCAAAACGTAAGTTACGTAGAATTAAGCTATATTCCAACATATTAATCAACAATTTTCTATGTTTTGACAGTACGATAGTGTGTAGAAACGTACTTATCAAACTCCCCCAAACTTGAATTGTTATTTGTCCTCAAACAAAAGAATATAACTCAACTCTATGTACAACTCATGTAATCAAATAGATGAACAATTACAACAGTGCAAAAATTAAATAACCTATTACATGCATAACTCGACGTGCGTGTGAAAACTCATGTCAATATATTAAGATGGTGATTGGTTCAACACCTGACCCGTAGTAGTCAAATATATCCTTACCTTGCTCGAGAACACCCCCCTCAAACTTATGCTTTTCACTAAATTTTCTCGGGGTGCATCATAAGTCGAATTTATTCAATTCTATTCTTACTCTCTCTGAGTTTGTGTAAACCTCACTCTTACAAGTTCACACTTCAACAAGTCGAGATTCTCCTATATTTTTTATTGCTTCAACCCTTAAAACTAAACTAAGTTACTTGCTTCTCATCAAATGTGTAGTTTTGTCAACATAACGCCTGGGGCTTAATCAACGGCTTTGAATATTTTTTTTTTCATTTTCATGTCTCTCCATTTTTTTTTTTGAACACCATCTCATTTGCTTACAACCCATGTAGCGAGTTTTAGGCCGGTGACTACCAAGTCAGATGACCATAGGGCACCAAGTTTTAAAACACCCTCGTAGGCTTAATAACCCGAGTTATATAAGCTCGAAAAGATGCTTTTATTCACTCAAAGATTAGTGCAATGCCCCTTTTTCTTCTAGGCATTCAGTTTCTAAAACTAACATCTAACTTAAAACTTTCACCTCCTTTTCATCTCATTGGGTTTTAGACAATCCACACGAGGGTTTCATGCATGGAATCCCTACTCGTCTCAATGTTTCCCTGTAACAGGTCAATCATCTCCAAACTAACATATAGTTGGATTATGGAGTAATACAATAGAGGTTACTTGGGTTTAGTTACTACGTCCAACTATCCTCCACATAATGAACCGCATCATTAACTCAATATGACAAACATGAGTACCGCGCATAGAGAATGTCAAGTTTTACATTAACATATTTAGATTAATCTAATACTACACTATTTTCATTATTCACAGCTGATACTTATTCTAATGATCACATCACAGCAGATATAGTTATCAAACCTACACAAGCACACAAATCAATAATTATAATATAATACTAAAAGATAAAAACTAAAAATAAGTCTAAAGAGGTTTTAAAGGCAGTTCGGTAACCCCAAAGTCCGTCACTCAACCTCAAAGACGAGTCCTTACGATTAGGGTTTACAGTTTTCTCCAATAAAGTATTTGGAATTTAAACTCAAACCAATATTTCAATTTTACAAAGGAAGAAACGTGATTAATTCCATGAAAACTTAATAAAAGTTAAGTCAAACTCAATACTAATTCATAAAGAGGAAATATAAACCCTAGAATTGCTTAATCAATGAAAAAGCACATTACATGAATATATGATGTTGAAATCTCCAATTCACAACATCTTACCCCCAACCAAGTTTTGCGTTGCTTCACAAAATGCATAACATGAGTATCAAATGAAATGGAATAATGAGGAATGAGGAGTTCTCACGTTTTGGGTATTTTGGTGTCCAAATCGTGGTACAATAAGTTACCATAATTGTTTGAGTCGTAGAAGAAATTTGAGAAGCCTGAAAGTACTCAATGGAATGGTAATGCAAGGAACAAAATAAAACTAAAAGAAAATGCAAAACAAACTTAAAAATGAAAATTCTAAAATCTAATATAAAGAAGAGTAAGGTGAAGGACGTGCGTAGAAGGCATCAATGACGGTAAATCGGGTTTGCAAGAGGAATTTCTTCCACCGCAAGCACCTGTTGCCCATAAGCTATCTTTAAACGTTGTCCATTCAATTTGAATACCCTACCATTTTTACGGTCCTCGATTTCAATAGTCCCATGTTCAAAAACTCGTTTCACCACAAAAGGCCAAGTCTACCTAGATCGAAGTTTCCCTAGATTCTTGTGAAGTCGAGAATCATACAAGTAAACATGCAGATTTGGTTCAAACGTTTTTCGAAGAATGTGTTTTATCATGGAACACTTTCATATTTGCCTTGTAGATTTTAGAATTCCGGTACGCTTCATTTCTATACTCCTCCAACTCGGTCAACCGAAGCTTCCGAAACTTACTACCCTCTTCTAGGTCAAAGTTAAAACGTTTGATGGCCCATTAGGTTCGGTGCTCGAGCTCTACAAGCAAATGGCACGATTTTCCAAAAACATGTCTCTACGGTGACATGCCTAAAGAGGTTTTAAAGGCAGTTCGGTAACCCCAATGTCCATCACTCAATCTCAAAGACGGGTCCTTACGATTAGGGTTTACAGTTTTCTCCATTAAAGTATTTGGAATTTAAACTCAAACCAATATTTCAATTATTCAAAGGAAGAAACGTGATTAATTCCATGAAAAACTTAATAAAAGTTAAGTCAAACTCAAAACTAATTCGTAAAGAGGAAATATGAACCCTAGAATTACTTAATCAATGAAAAAGAACAATGACATGAATATATGATGTAGAAATCTCCAATTCCAATCGAATTCTTTCGTAGCTTCAACAAAAGATTTAGCTCTTCATGAGTTTCTTGTGTAAAAAGAGATGAAAGAGTGATGAATAATGAGGAATGAGGCGTTCTCGAACGTTTTGGGGTATTTTGGGGTTCAGAAATCGTGGCACAATAAGTTACCATAATTGTTTGAGTCGAAGAAGCAAATTTGAGAATTCGGGCCTTCTTTATAACTATGCGACCTTGAGGTCGTAAGGAATATATGTTACAGCCTTTTTAGTTTGCTGAAAATAGCCATGCGGTCGCAAGGTATAATTCCTTGCGGAGCCATAGTTATAACGTTTTACCGCCGGACAGTTTTCAGTATTTTGGTCGTATCTTCCTCTCCCTATGTCCGATTGTGGTAATTCAAGATGCATTGGAAAGATGACTCAAAGGGCTACAACTTTACTTCGATATCATCGTCTAATTTGATCGTTCACCAGGTAAAAAATGGGTCTCGATATGAGGCTGAAATTATTGCACAACTCTTTTCAATTGGAAATTGATGTGTGATCATGTTATGTTGGCATTTCATCCATTTGACTTCCTTCCTCGTCCGATTGATCTCTAACACCCTCAATCTTCACTCCATCCCCCTCCACATCTATGGATTATTTGTAACTTGGTCCCCGAACTTCCGTTTTCCTCCATTTTGGTCAATTTTTCATTTGTTTCTCTTTATTTTCGCTACATTCATCACTTTGTCCCGCAAAACGTAAGTTACATAGAATTAAGCAATATTCCAACATGTTAATCAACAATTTTCTATGTTTTGACAGTACGATAGTGTGTAAAAACGTACTTATCAAACTCCTCCAAACTTGAATTGTTATTTGTCCTCAAACAAAAGAATATAACTCAACTCTATGTACAACATGGTCCAACAACATGCCGTGTCTCAAGATTGAAATTCGGTAATCAAATAGATGAACAATTACAACAGTGCAAAAATTAAATAACCTATTACAGGCATAACTCGACGTGTGTGTGTGTGTGTGTGAAAACTCATGTCAATATATTAAGATTGTGATTGGTTCAGCACCTTACCCATAGAAGTCAAATATATCCTTACCTCGCTCGAGAGATACACACCCCCAAACTTATGTTTTTCACTCAATTTTCCTGGAGTGCATCATAAGTTAAACTTATTCAATTCTATTCTTACCCTCTCTTAGTTTGGATAAACCTCACTCTTACAAGTTCACACTTCAACAAGTCGAGATTCTCCTATATTTTTGATTGCTTCAACCATCAAGACTAACCTAAGTTACTTGCTTCTCATCAAATGTGTAGTTTTGTCAACCAAATGCCTGAGGCTTAATATTGTCTTTGAATATTTTTTTTTTCATTTTCATATTTTCTCCATTTTTTTCTTCTTTTTGAACATCTTCTCATTTGCTTTCTATACAATCCATGTAGCGAGTTTTAGACCGATGACTTTCAAGTCAGATGACCATAGGGTATAAATTTTAAAACACCCTCATAGGCTTAATCACTCGAGTTATAGGCTCGAAAAGATGCTTTTATTCATTCAAAAATTAGTGCAATATCCATTTTCTTTTATACATTTAGTTTCTAAAACTAACCTCTAACTTAAAATTTTCACCTCGTTTTCATCTCATTGGGTTTTAGACAATCCACACAAGAGTTTCATGCACGGAATCCCTACTCATCTCCATGTTTCCCTGTAACAGTTCAATCATCTCCAAACTAACATATAATTGGATTATGGAGTAATACACTAGAGGTTACTTGGGTTTAGTTACTACGTTCAACTATTCTCTACTTAATGAATTGCATCACTAACTCAATATGCCAAACATGAGTAATGTGCATAGAGAATGTCAACTTTTACATAAACAGATTTAGATTAATTTAATACTACACTTTTTTCATTATTCACGGCTGATACTTATTCTAATAATCACATCATAGCCGGCATAGTTATAAAACTACCACAAGCACACAAACCAATAATTATAATCTAATATTAAAAGATAAAAACTGAAAATAAGTCTAAAGAGGTTTTAAAGGCGGTTCGGTAACCCCAAAGTCCGTCACTCAACCTCAAAGACGAGTCCTTCACGGATTAGGGTTTACAGTTTTCTCCAATAAAGTATTTGGAATTTAAACTCAAACCAATATTTCAATTTTACAAAGGAAGAAACGTGATTAATTCCATGAAAACTTAATAAAAGTTAAGTCAAACTCAATACTAATTCATAAAGAGGAAATATAAACCCTAGAATTGCTTAATCAATGAAAAAGCACATTACATGAATATATGATGTTGAAATCTCCAATTCCAATCGAATTCTTTCGTAGCTTCACAAAAAGATTTAGTTCTTGATGAGTTTCTTGAGCAAAACGAGATGAAAGAATGATGAATAATGAGGAATGAGGAGTTCTCGAACGTTTTTGGGTATTTTGGTGTCCGTAAATCGTGGTACAATAAGTTACCATAATTGTTTGAGTTTAGAAGGAAATTTGAGAAGCCTCGAAAGTACTCAATGGAATGGTAATGCAAGGTACAAAATAAAACTAAAAGAAAATGCAAAACAAACTTTAAAAATGAAAATTCTAAAATCTAATATAAAGAAGAGTAAGGTGAAGGACGTGCGTAGAAGGCATCAATGACGGTAAATCGGGTTTGCAAGAGGAATTTCTTCCACCGCAAGCACTTTGTTGCCCACAAGCTATCTTTAAACGTTGTCCATTCAATTTGAATACCCTACCATTTTTACGGTCCTCGATTTCAATAGTCCCATGTTCAAAAACTCGTTTCACCACAAAAGGCCAAGTCTACCTAGATCGAAGTTTCCCTAGATTCTTGTGAAGTCGCGAATCATACAAGTAAACATGCGATTTGGTTCAAACGTTTTTCAAGAATGTGTTTTATCATGAAACACTTTCATATTTGCCTTGTAGATTTTAGAATTCTTGTACGCTTCATTTCTATACTCCTCCAACTCGGTCAACCGAAGCTTCCGAAACTTACTACCCTCTTCTAGGTCAAAGTTAAAACGTTTGATGGACCATTAGGTTCGGTGCTCGAGCTCAACAATCAAATGGCACGATTTTCAAAAAACAAGTCTCTACTGTGACATGCATAAAGAGGTTTTAAAGGCAGTTCGGTAACCCCAATGTCCATCACTCAATCTCAAAGACGAGTCCTTACGATTAGGGTTTACGCTTTTCTCCATTAAAGTATTTGGAATTTAAACTCAAACCAATATTTCAATTATTCAAAGGAAGAAACGTGATTAATTCCATGAAAAACTTAATAAAAGTTAAGTCAAACTCAAAACTAATTCGTAAAGAGGAAATATGAACCCTAGAATTACTTAATCAATGAAAAAGCACATTACATGAATATATGATGTAGAAATCTCCAATTCCAATCGAATTCTTTCGTAGCTTCACCAAAAGATTTAGCTCTTCATGAGTTTCTTGAGTAAAAAGAGATGAAAGAATGATGAATAATGAGGAATGAGGCGTTCTCGAACGTTTTGGGGTATTTTGGGGTTCAGAAATCGTGGCACAATAAGTTACCATAATTGTTTGAGTCGAAGAAGCAAATTTGAGAATTCGGACCTTCTTTATAACTATGCGACCTTGAGGTCGTAAGGAATATATGTTACAGCCTTTTTAGTTTGCTGAAAATAGCCATGCGGTCGCAAGGTATAATTCCTTGCGGAGCCATAGTTATAACGTTTTACCGCCGGACAGCTTTCAATATTTTGGTCGTATCTTCCTCTCCCTATGTCCGATTGTGGTAATTCAAGATGCATTGGAAAGATGACTCAAAGGGCTACAACTTTACTTCGATATCATCGTCTAATTTGATCGTTCACCATCTGAAAAATGGGTCTCGATATGAGGCTGAAATTGGTGCACAACTCTTTTCAATTGGAAATTGATGTGTGAGCATGTTATGTTGGCATTTCATCCATTTGACTTCCTTCCTCGTCCGATTGATCTCTAACACCCTCAATCTTCACTCCATCGCCCTTCACATCTATGGATTATTTGTAACTTGGTCCCTGAACTTCCGGTTTTCCTCCATTTTGGTCAATTTTTCATTTGTTTCTCTTTATTTTCGCTACATTCATCACTTTATCCCGTAAAACGTAAATTACACAGAATTAAGCTATATTCCAACATATTAATCAACAATTTTTCATGTTTTAACAGTACGATAAGTGTGTAAAAACCCACTTATCAAACTCCCCCAAACTTGAATTGTTATTTGTCCTCAAACAAAAGAATATAACTCAACTCTATGTACAACATGGTCCAACAACATGCCGTGTCTCAAGATTGAAATTCGGTAATCAAATAGATGAACAATTACAACAGTGCAAAAATTAAATAACCTATTACATGCATAACTCGACGTGCGTGTGAAAACTCATGTCAATATATTAAGATGGTGATTGGTTCAACACCCGACCCGTAGTAGTCAAATATATCCTTACCTTGCTCGAGAACACACTCCCCTCAAACTTATGCTTTTCACTCAATTTTCTCGTGGTGCATCATAAGTTGAATTTATTCAATTCTATTCTTACTCTCTCTCAGTTTGGATAAACCTCACTCTTACAAGTTCACACTTCAACAAGTCGAGATTCTCCTATATTTTTTATTGCTTCAACCCTTAAAACTGAACTAAGTTAGATGCTTCTCATCAAATGTGTAGTTTTGTCAACATAATGCTTGGGGCTTAATCAATGGCTTTGAATATTTTTTTTTTTTCATTTTTTAATGTTTTCTCCATTTTTTTTTTCTCTCTGTTTTGAACACCATCTCATTTGCTTACAACCCATGTAGCGAGTTTTAGGCCGATGACTACCAAGTAAGATGACCATAGGGCACCAAGTTTTAAAACACCCTCATAGGCTTAATCACTCGAGTTATACAAGCTCGAAAAGATTCTTTTATTCACTCAAAGATTAGTGCAATGCCCCTTTGTTTTTCTAGACATTCAGTTTCTAAAACTAACATCTAACTTAAAACTTTCACATCGTTTTCATCTCATTGGGTTTTAGACAATCCACACGAGAGTTTCATGCATCGAATCCCTACTCATCTCAATGTTTCCCAATAACAATTCAATCATCTCCAAACTAACTTATAGTTGGATTATGGAGTAATACAATAGAACTTACTTGGGTTTAGTTACTACGTCCAACTACCCTCTACATAATGAACCGCATCAATAACTCAATATGACAAACATGAGTACGCATAGAGAATGTCAAGTTTTACAATAACATATTTAGATTAATCTAACACTATTTTCATTATTCACAGCTGATACTTATTCTAATAATCACATCATAGCAGACATAGTTCTCAAACCTACACAAGCACACAAATCAATAATTATAATATAATACTAAAAGATAAAAACTAAAAATAAGTCTAAAGAGGTTTTAAAGGCAGTTCGGTAACCCCAAAGTCCGTCACTCAACCTCAAAGACGAGTCCTTACGGTTAGGGTTTACAGTTTTCTCCAATAAAGTATTTGGAATTTAAACTCAAACCAATATTTCAATTTTACAAAGGAAGAAACGTGATTAATTCCATGAAAACTTAATAAAAGTTAAGTCAAACTCAATACTAATTCATAAAGAGGAAATATAAACACTAGAATTGCTTAATCAATGAAAAAGCACATTACATGAATATATGATGTTGAAATCTCCAATTCCAATCGAATTCTTTCGTAGCTTCACAAAAAGATTTAGTTCTTGATGAGTTTCTTGAGCAAAACGAGATGAAAGAATGATGAATAATGAGGAATGAGGAGTTCTCGAACGTTTTTGGGTATTTTGGTGTCCAGAAATCGTGGTACAATAAGTTACCATAATTGTTTGAGTCGTAGAAGGAAATTTGAGAAGCCTGAAAGTACTCAATGGAATGGTAATGCAAGGTACAAAATAAAACTAAAAGAAAATGCAAAACAAACTTTAAAAAGAAAATTCTAAAATCTAATATAAAGAAGAGTAAGGTGAAGGACGTTCGTAGAAGGCATCAATGACGGTAAATCGGGTTTGCAAGAGGAATTTCTTCCACCGCAAGCACACGTTGCCCATAAGCTATCTTTAAACGTTGTCCATTCAATTTGAATACCCTACCATTTTTACGGTCCTCGATTTCAATAGTCCCATGTTCAAAAACTCGTTTCACCACAAAAGGCCAAGTCTACCTAGATCGAAGTTTCCTAGATTCTTGTGAAGTCGCGAATCATACAAGTAAACATGCAGATTTGGTTCAAACGTTTTTCGAAGAATGTGTTTTATCATGAAACACTTTCATATTTGCCTTGTAGATTTTAGAATTCTGGTACGCTTCATTTCTATACTCCTCCAACTCGGTCAACCGAAGCTTCCGAAACTTACTACCCTCTTCTAGGTCAAAGTTAAAACGTTTGATGGCCCATTAGGTTCGGTGCTCGAGCTCTACAAGCAAATGGCACGATTTTCCAAAAACATGTCTCTACGGTGACATGCCTAAAGAGGTTTTAAAGGCGATTCGGTAACCCCAATGTCCATCACTCAATCTCAAAGACGAGTCCTTACGATTAGGGTTTACAATTTTCTCCATTAAAGTATTTGGAATTTAAACTCAAACCAATATTTCAATTATTCAAAGGAAGAAACGTGATTAATTCCATGAAAAACTTAATAAAAGTTAAGTCAAACTCAAAACTAATTCGTAAAGAGGAAATATGAACCCTAGAATTACTTAATCAATGAAAAAGCACATTACATGAATATATGATGTAGAAATCTCCAATTCCAATCGAATTCTTTCGTAGCTTCACCAAAAGATTTAGCTCTTCATGAGTTTCTTGTGTAAAAAGAGATGAAAGATTGATGAATAATGAGGAATGAGGCGTTCTCGAACGTTTTGGGGTATTTTGGGGTTCAGAAATCGTGGCACAATAAGTTACCATAATTGTTTGAGTCGAAGAAGCAAATTTGAGAATTCGGACCTTCTTTATAACTATGCGACCTTGAGGTCGTAAGGAATATAATGTTACGAAGCCTTTTACTTTGCAGAAAATGTCCATGCGGTCGCATGGTATAATTCCTTGCCGCCGCATGGTTAAAACGTTTTTCCACCAGAAAGTTTTCAGTATTTTGATCGTATCTTCCTCTCCTGATGTCCAATTAAGGTGATTCAAGATGGATTGGAAAGCTGACTCAAAGGGCTACAACTTTACTTCAGATATCATTGTCCAATTCGATCGTTTATCATGTAAACAATGGGTCTCAATCTGAGGCTGAAATTGGTGCACAACTCTTTTCGATTGGAAATTAATGTGTGATCATGCTATGATTGTATTTCATCCCTTTGACTTCCTTCCTTGTTTGATTGATCTCTAACACCCTCAATATCTACTCCATCGCCCGTCACATCTATGGATTATTTGCAACTTGGTCTCTGAACTTCCGTTTTCCTTCATTTTAGTCATTTTTCACTTGTTTCTCCTTATTTCCACTACATTCATCACTTTGTCCTGCAAAACGTAAATTACATAGAATTAAGCTATATTCCAACATATTAATCAATAATTTTTCATGTTTTGACAGTACGATAAGTGTGTAAAAATGCACTTATCAAACTCCCCCAAACTTGAATTATTGTTTGTCTTCAAACAAAATAATATAACTCAACTTTATGTACAACATGGTCCAACAACATGCTGTGTCTCAAGATTGGAATTCGATAATCAAATAGATGAACAATTATAACAGTGCAAAAATTAAATAACCTATTACATGCATAACTCGACGTGGGTGTGAAAACTCATGTCAATATATTAGGATGGTGATTGGTTCAACACCTGACCCGTAGTAGTCAAATATATCCTTACCTTGCTCGAGAACACACCCCCCAAACTTATGCTTTTCACTCAATTTTCTCGTGGTGCATCATAAGTTGAATTTATTCAATTCTATTCTTACTCTCTCTCAGTTTGGATAAACCTCACTCTTACAAGTTCACACTTCAACAAGTCGAGATTCTCCTATATTTTTTATTGCTTCAACCCTTAAAACTGAACTAAGTTAGATGCTTCTCATCAAATGTGTAGTTTTGTCAACATAATGCTTGGGGCTTAAATCAATGGCTTTGAATATTTTTTTTTTCATTTTTTAATGTTTTCTCCATTTTTTTCTCTTTTTTTGAACACCATCTCATTTGCTTACAACCCATGTAGCGAGTTTTAGGCCGATGACTACCAAGTAAGATGACCATAGGGCACCAAGTTTTAAAACACCCTCATAGGCTTAATAACCCGAGTTATACAAGCTCGAAAAAGATTCTTTTATTCACTCAAAGATTAGTGCAATGCCCCTTTTTTTTCTAGACATTCGGTTTCTAAAACTAACATCTAACTTAAAACTTTCACATCGTTTTCATCTCATTGGGTTTTAGACAATCCACACGAGAGTTTCATGCATCGAATCCCTACTCATCTCAATGTTTCCCAATAACAATTCAATCATCTCCAAACTAACTTATAGTTGGATTATGGAGTAATACAATAGAACTTACTTGGGTTTAGTTACTACGTCCAACTACCCTCTACATAATGAACCGCATCAATAACTCAATATGACAAACATGAGTACGCATAGAGAATGTCAAGTTTTACAATAACAGATTTAGATTAATCTAACACTATTTTCATTGTTCACAGCTGATACTTATTCTAATAATCACATCATAGCAGACATAGTTCTCAAACCTACACAAGCACACAAATCAATAATTATAATATAATACTAAAAGATAAAAACTAAAAATAAGTCTAAAGAGGTTTTAAAGGCAGTTCGGTAACCCCAAAGTCCGTCACTCAACCTCAAAGACGAGTCCTTACGATTAGGGTTTACAGTTTTCTCCAATAAAGTATTTTGAATTTAAACTCAAACCAATATTTCAATTTTACAAAGGATTCTACGTGATTAATTCCATGAAAACTTAATAAAAGTTAAGTTAAGTCAAACTCAATACTAATTCATAAAGAGGAAATATAAACCCTAGAATTGCTTAATCAATGAAAAAGCACATTACATGAATATATGATGTTGAAATCTCCAATTCCAATCGAATTCTTTCGTAGCTTCACAAAAAGATTTAGTTCTTGATGAGTTTCTTGAGCAAAACGAGATGAAAGAATGATGAATAATGAGGAATGAGGAGTTCTCGAACGTTTTTGGATATTTTGGTGTCCAGAAATCGTGGTACAATAAGTTACCATAATTGTTTGAGTCGTAGAAGGAAATTTGAGAAGCCTGAAAGTACTCAATGGAATGGTAATGCAAGGTACAAAATAAAACTAAAAGAAAATGCAAAACAAACTTTAAAAAGAAAATTCTAAAATCTAATATAAAGAAGAGTAAGGTGAAGGACGTGCCTGGAAGGCATCAATGACGGTAAATCGGGTTTGCAAGAGGAATTTCTTCCACCGCAAGCACCTGTTGCCCATAAGCTATCTTTAAACGTTGTCCATTCAATTTGAATACCCTACCATTTTTACGGTCCTCGATTTCAATAGTCCCATGTTCAAAAACTCGTTTCACCACAAAAGGCCAAGTCTACCTAGATCGAAGTTTCCCTAGATTCTTGTGAAGTCGCGAATCATACAAGTAAACATGCGTATTTGGTTCAAACGTTTTTCGAAGAATGTGTTTTATCATGAAACACTTTCATATTTGCCTTGTAGATTTTAGAATTCTGGTACGCTTCATTTCTATACTCCTCCAACTCGGTCAACCGAAGCTTCCGAAACTTACTACCCTCTTCTAGGTCAAAGTTAAAACGTTTGATGGCCCATTAGGTTCGGTGCTCGAGCTCTACAAGCAAATGGCACGATTTTCCAAAAACATGTCTCTACGGTGACATGCCTAAAGAGGTTTTAAAGGCAGTTCGGTAACCCCAATGTCCATCACTCAATCTCAAAGACGGGTCCTTACGATTAGGGTTTACGCTTTCTCCATTAAAGTATTTGGAATTTAAACTCAAACCAATATTTCAATTATTCAAAGGAAGAAACGTGATTAATTCCATGAAAAACTTAATAAAAGTTAAGTCAAACTCAAAACTAATTCGTAAAGAGGAAATATGAACCCTAGAATTACTTAATCAATGAAAAAGCACATTACATGAATATATGATGTAGAAATCTCCAATTCCAATCGAATTCTTTCGTAGCTTCACCAAAAGATTTAGCTCTTCATGAGTTTCTTGTGTAAAAAGAGATGAAAGATTGATGAATAATGAGGAATGAGGCGTTCTCGAACGTTTTGGGGTATTTTGGGGTTCAGAAATCGTGGCACAATAAGTTACCATAATTGTTTGAGTCGAAGAAGCAAATTTGAGAATTCGGACCTTCTTTATAACTATGCGACCTTGAGGTCGTAAGGAATATATGTTACAGCCTTTTTAGTTTGCTGAAAATAGCCATGCGGTCGCAAGGTATAATTCCTTGCGGAGCCATAGTTATAACGTTTTACCGCCGGACAGTTTTCAATATTTTGGTCGTATCTTCCTCTCCCTATGTCCGATTGTGGTAATTCAAGATGCATTGGAAAGATGACTCAAAGGGCTACAACTTTACTTCGATATCATCGTCTAATTTGATCGTTCACCATCTAAAAAATGGGTCTCGATATGAGGCTGAAATTGGTGCACAACTCTTTTCAATTGGAAATTGATGTGTGATCATGTTATGTTGGCATTTCATCCATTTGACTTCCTTCCTCGTCCGATTGATCTCTAACACCCTCAATCTTCACTCCATCGCCCTTCACATCTATGGATTATTTGTAACTTGGTCCCTGAACTTCCGTTTTCCTCCATTTTGGTCAATTTTTCATTTGTTTCTCTTTATTTTCGCTACATTCATCACTTTGTCCCGCAAAACGTAAGTTACATAGAATTAAGCAATATTCCAACATGTTAATCAACAATTTTCTATGTTTTGACAGTACGATAGTGTGTAAAAACGTACTTATCAAACTCCCCCAAACTTGAATCGTTACTTGTCCTCAAACAAAAGAATATAACTCAACTCTATGTACAACATGGTCCAACAACATGCCGTGTCTCAAGATTGAAATTCGGTAATCAAATAGATGAACAATTACAACAGTGCAAAAATTAAATAACCTATTACATGCATAACTCGACGTGGGTGTGAAAACTCATGTCAATATATTAAGATGGTGATTGGTTCAACACCTGACCCGTAGTAGTCAAATATATCCTTACCTTGCTCGAGAACACACCCCCCAAACTTATGTTTTTCACTCAATTTTTTCGTGGTGCATCATAAGTTGAATTTATTCAATTCTATTCTTACTCTCTCTCAGTTTGGATAAACCTCACTCTTACAAGTTCACACTTCAGCAAGTCGAGATTCTCCTATATTTTTTATTGCTTCAACCCTTAAAACTGAACTAAGTTAGTTGCTTCTCATCAGATGTGTAGTTTTGTCAACATAATGCTTGGGGCTTAATCAATGGCTTTGAATATTTTTTTTTTCATTTTAATGTTTTCTCCATTTTTTTTCTCTCTTTTTTGAACACCATCTCATTTGCTTACAACCCATGTAGCGAGTTTTAGGCCGATGACTACCAAGTAAGATGACCATAGGGCACCAAGTTTTAAAACACCCTCATAGGCTTAAAACCCGAGTTATACAAGCTCGAAAAGATTCTTTTATTCACTCAAAGATTAGTGCAATGCCCCTTTGTTTTTCTAGACATTCGGTTTCTAAAACTAACATCTAACTTAAAACTTTCACATCGTTTTCATCTCATTGGGTTTTAGACAATCCACACGAGAGTTTCATGCATCGAATCCCTACTCATCTCAATGTTTCCCAATAACAATTCAATCATCTCCAAACTAACTTATAGTTGGATTATGGAGTAATACAATAGAACTTACTTGGGTTTAGTTACTACGTCCAACTACCCTCTACATAATGAACCGCATCAATAACTCAATATGACAAACATGAGTACCGCGCATAGAGAATGTCAAGTTTTACAATAACATATTTAGATTAATCTAACACTATTTTCATTATTCACAATGAAATACTTATTCTAATAATCACATCATAGCAGACATAGTTCTCAAACCTACACAAGCACACAAATCAATAATTATAATATAATACTAAAAGATAAAAACTAAAAATAAGTCTAAAGAGGTTTTAAAAGGCAGTTCGGTAACCCCAAAGTCCGTCACTCAACCTCAAAGACGAGTCCTTACGGTTAGGGTTTACAGTTTTTCTCCAATAAAGTATTTGGAATTTAAACTCAAACCAATATTTCAATTTTACAAAGGAAGAAACGTGATTAATTCCATGAAAACTTAATAAAAGTTAAGTCAAACTCAATACTAATTCATAAAGAGGAAATACAAACCCTAGAATTGCTTAATCAATGAAAAAGCACATTACATGAATATATGATGTTGAAATCTCCAATTCCAATCGAATTCTTTCGTAGCTTCACAAAAAGATTTAGTTCTTGATGAGTTTCTTGAGCAAAACGAGATGAAAGAATGATGAATAATGAGGAATGAGGAGTTCTCGAACGTTTTTGGGTATTTTGGTGTCCAGAAATCGTGGTACAATAAGTTACCATAATTGTTTGAGTCGTAGAAGGAAATTTGAGAAGACTGAAAGTACTCAATGGAATGGTAATGCAAGGTACAAAATAAAACTAAAAGAAAATGCAAAACAAACTTTAAAAAGAAAATTCTAAAATCTAATATAAAGAAGAGTAAGGTGAAGGACGTGCGTAGAAGGCATCAATGACGGTAAATCGGGTTTGCAAGAGGAATTTCTTCCACCGCAAGCACCTGTTGCCCATAAGCTATCTTTAAACGTTGTCCATTCAATTTGAATACCCTACCATTTTTACGGTCCTCGATTTCAATAGTCCCATGTTCAAAAACTCGTTTCACCACAAAAGGCCAAGTCTACCTAGATCGAAGTTTCCCTAGATTCTTGTGAAGTCGAGAATCATACAAGTAATAAACATGCAGATTTGGTTCAAACGTTTTCGAAGAATGTGTTTATCATGAAATGCTTTCATTTTTGCCTTGTAGATTTTGGAATTCTCGTACGCATCATTTCTCAACTCCTCCAACTCAGTCAACAAAAACTTCCGAAATTTCCTATCCTCTTGTAGTCCAAGTTAAAACGTTTGATGGCCCATAAGGCACGGTGCTCGAGCTCTACAGGCAAATGGCACGGTTTTTCGAAAACAAGTCTATACGGTGACATGCCTAAAGAGGTTTTAAAGGCAGTTCGGTAAGCCCATTGTCCATCACTCTATCTCATAGACGAGTCCTTACGATTAGGGTTTACAGTTTTCTCCATTAAAGTATTTGGAATTTAAACTCAAACCAATATTTCAATTATTCAAAGGAAGAAACGTGATTAATTCCATGAAAAACTTAATAAAAGTTAAGTCAAACTCAAAACTAATTCGTAAAGAGGAAATATGAACCCTAGAATTACTTAATCAATGAAAAAGCACATTACATGAATATATGATGTAGAAATCTCCAATTCCAATCGAATTCTTTCGTAGCTTCACCAAAAGATTTAGCTCTTCATGAGTTTCTTGTGTAAAAAGAGATGAAAGATTGATGAATAATGAGGAATGAGGCGTTCTCGAACGTTTTGGGGTATTTTGGGGTTCAGAAATCGTGGCACAATAAGTTACCATAATTGTTTGAGTCGAAGAAGCAAATTTGAGAATTCGGACCTTCTTTATAACTATGCGACCTTGAGGTCGTAAGGAATATATGTTACAGCCTTTTAGTTTGCCGAAAATAGCCATGCGGTCGCAAGGTATAATTCCTTGCGGAGCCATAGTTATAACGTTTTACCGCCGGACAGTTTTCAATATTTTGGTCGTATCTTCCTCTCCCTATGTCCGATTGTGGTAATTCAAGATGCATTGGAAAGATGACTCAAAGGGCTACAACTTTACTTCGATATCATCGTCTAATTTGATCGTTCACCATCTAAAAAATGGGTCTCGATATGAGGCTGAAATTGGTGCACAACTCTTTTCAATTGGAAATTGATGTGTGA
This sequence comes from Fraxinus americana, assembly GCA_035079005.1. Lineage (NCBI taxonomy): Eukaryota > Viridiplantae > Streptophyta > Magnoliopsida > Lamiales > Oleaceae > Fraxinus > Fraxinus americana. Next base: position 14,565,169 of record CM068725.1, on the reverse strand, counting down.
TCATGTTATGTTGGCATTTCATCCATTTGACTTCCTTCCTCGTCCGATTGATCTCTAACACCCTCAATCTTCACTCCATCGCCCTTCACATCTATGGATTATTTGTAACTTGGTCCCTGAACTTCCGTTTTCCTCCATTTTGGTCAATTTTTCATTTGTTTCTCTTTATTTCCGCTACATTCATCACTTTGTCCCGCAAAACGTAAGTTACATAGAATTAAGCAATATTCCAACATGTTAATCAACAATTTTCTATGTTTTGACAGTACGATAGTGTGTAAAAACGTACTTATCAAACTCCCCCAAACTTGAATCGTTACTTGTCCTCAAACAAAAGAATATAACTCAACTCTATGTACAACATGGTCCAACAACATGCCGTGTCTCAAGATTGAAATTCGGTAATCAAATAGATGAACAATTACAACAGTGCAAAAATTAAATAACCTATTACATGCATAACTCGACGTGGGTGTGAAAACTCATGTCAATATATTAGGATGGTGATTGGTTCAACACCTGACCCGTAGTAGTCAAATATATCCTTACCTTGCTCGAGAACACACCCCCCAAACTTATGCTTTTCACTCAATTTTCTCGTGGTGCATCATAAGTTGAATTTATTCAATTCTATTCTTACTCTCTCTCAGTTTGGATAAACCTCACTCTTACAAGTTCACACTTCAGCAAGTCGAGATTCTCCTATATTTTTTATTGCTTCAACCCTTAAAACTGAACTAAGTTAGTTGCTTCTCATCAGATGTGTAGTTTTTGTCAACATAATGCTTGGGGCTTAATCAATGGCTTTGAATATTTTTTTTTTTCATTTTTTAATGCTTTCTCCATTTTTTTTTTCTCTCTTTTTTGAACACCATCTCATTTGCTTACAACCCATGTAGCGAGTTTTAGGCCGATGACTACCAAGTAAGATGACCATAGGGCACCAAGTTTTAAAACACCCTCATAGGCTTAAAACCCGAGTTATACAAGCTCGAAAAGATTCTTTTATTCACTCAAAGATTAGTGCAATGCCCCTTTGTTTTTCTAGACATTCAGTTTCTAAAACTAACATCTAACTTAAAACTTTCACATCGTTTTCATCTCATTGGGTTTTAGACAATCCACACGAGAGTTTCATGCATCGAATCCCTACTCATCTCAATGTTTCCCAATAACAATTCAATCATCTCCAAACTAACTTATAGTTGGATTATGGAGTAATACAATAGAACTTACTTGGGTTTAGTTACTACGTCCAACTACCCTCTACATAATGAACCGCATCAATAACTCAATATGACAAACATGAGTACGCATAGAGAATGTCAAGTTTTACAATAACAGATTTAGATTAATCTAACACTATTTTCATTGTTCACAAATTTGATACTTATTCTAATAATCACATCATAGCAGACATAGTTCTCAAACCTACACAAGCACACAAATCAATAATTATAATATAATACTAAAAGATAAAAACTAAAAATAAGTCTAAAGAGGTTTTAAAGGCAGTTCGGTAACCCCAAAGTCCGTCACTCAACCTCAAAGACGAGTCCTTACGATTAGGGTTTACAGTTTTCTCCAATAAAGTATTTGGAATTTAAACTCAAACCAATATTTCAATTTTACAAAGGAAGAAACGTGATTAATTCCATGAAAACTTAATAAAAGTTAAGTCAAACTCAATACTAATTCATAAAGAGGAAATACAAACCCTAGAATTGCTTAATCAATGAAAAAGCACATTACATGAATATATGATGTTGAAATCTCCAATTCCAATCGAATTCTTTCGTAGCTTCACAAAAAGATTTAGTTCTTGATGAGTTTCTTGAGCAAAACGAGATGAAAGAATGATGAATAATGAGGAATGAGGAGTTCTCGAACGTTTTTGGGTATTTTGGTGTCCGTAAATCGTGGTACAATAAGTTACCATAATTGTTTGAGTCGTAGAAGGAAATTTGAGAAGCCTGAAAGTACTCAATGGAATGGTAATGCAAGGTACAAAATAAAACTAAAAGAAAATGCAAAACAAACTTTAAAAAGAAAATTCTAAAATCTAATATAAAGAAGAGTAAGGTGAAGGACGTGCCTGGAAGGCATCAATGACGGTAAATCGGGTTTGCAAGAGGAATTTCTTCCTCCGCTTGCTCGTGGTGCCCATAAGCTATCTTTAAACGTTGTCCATTCAGTTTGAATACCCTACCATTTTTACGGTCCTCGATTTCAATAGTCCCATGTTCAAAAACTCGTTTCACCACAAAAGGCCAAGTCTGCCTAGATCGAAGTTCCCCTAGATTCTTGTGAAGTCGCGAATCATACAATTAAACTTGCAGTTTTGGTTCAAACGTTTTTCGAAGAATGTGTTTATCATGTAACTCTTTCATATTTGCCTTGTAGATTTTAGAATTCAGTACGCTTCATTTCTATACTCCTCCAGCTCGGTCAACCGAAGCTTCCGAAACTTACTACCCTCTTCTAGGTCAAAGTTAAAACGTTTGATGGCCCATTAGGTTCGGTGCTCGAGCTCTACAAGCAAATGGCACGATTTTCCAAAAACATGTCTCTACGGTGACATGCCTAAAGAGGTTTTAAAGGCAGTTCGGTAACCCCAATGTCCATCACTCAATCTCAAAGACGGGTCCTTACGATTAGGGTTTACAGTTTTCTCCATTAAAGTATTTGGAATTTAAACTCAAACCAATATTTCAATTATTCAAAGGAAGAAACGTGATTAATTCCATGAAAAACTTAATAAAAGTTAAGTCAAACTCAAAACTAATTCGTAAAGAGGAAATATGAACCCTAGAATTACTTAATCAATGAAAAAGCACATTACATGAATATATGATGTAGAAATCTCCAATTCCAATCGAATTCTTTCGTAGCTTCACCAAAAGATTTAGCTCTTCATGAGTTTCTTGTGTAAAAAGAGATGAAAGATTGATGAATAATGAGGAATGAGGCGTTCTCGAACGTTTTGGGGTATTTTGGGGTTCAGAAATCGTGGCACAATAAGTTACCATAATTGTTTGAGTCGAGGAAGCAAATTTGAGAATTCGGACCTTCTTTATAACTATGCGACCTTGAGGTCGTAAGGAATATATGTTACAGCCTTTTTAGTTTGCTGAAAATAGCCATGCGGTCGCAAGGTATAATTCCTTGCGGAGCCATAGTTATAACGTTTTACCGCCGGACGTTTTCAATATTTTGGTCGTATCTTCCTCTCCCTATGTCCGATTGTGGTAATTCAAGATGCATTGGAAAGATGACTCAAAGGGCTACAACTTTACTTCGATATCATCGTCTAATTTGATCGTTCACCAGGTAAAAAATGGGTCTCGATATGAGGCTGAAATTGGTGCACAACTCTTTTCAATTGGAAATTGATGTGTGATCATGTTATGTTGGCATTTCATCCATTTGACTTCCTTCCTCGTCCGATTGATCTCTAACACCCTCAATCTTCACTCCATCGCCCTTCACATCTATGGATTATTTGTAACTTGGTCCCTGAACTTCCGTTTTCCTCCATTTTGGTCAATTTTTCATTTGTTTCTCTTTATTTTCGCTACATTCATCACTTTGTCCCGCAAAACGTAAGTTACATAGAATTAAGCAATATTCCAACATGTTAATCAACAATTTTCTATGTTTTGACAAAGACGATAGTGTGTAAAAACGTACTTATCAAACTCCCCAAACTTGAATCGTTACTTGTCCTCAAACAAAAGAATATAACTCAACTCTATGTACAACATGGTCCAACAACATGCCGTGTCTCAAGATTGAAATTCGGTAATCAAATAGATGAACAATTACAACAGTGCAAAAATTAAATAACCTATTACATGCATAACTCGACGTGGGTGTGAAAACTCATGTCAATATATTAGGATGGTGATTGGTTCAACACCTGACCCGTAGTAGTCAAATATATCCTTACCTTGCTCGAGAACACACCCCCAAACTTATGCTTTTCACTCAATTTTCTCGTGGTGCATCATAAGTTGAATTTATTCAATTCTATTCTTACTCTCTCTCAGTTTGGATAAACCTCACTCTTACAAGTTCACACTTCAGCAAGTCGAGATTCTCCTATATTTTTTATTGCTTCAACCCTTAAAACTGAACTAAGTTAGTTGCTTCTCATCAGATGTGTAGTTTTGTCAACATAATGCTTGGGGCTTAATCAATGGCTTTGAATATTTTTTTTTTCATTTTTTAATGTTTTCTCCATTTTTTTTTTCTCTCTTTTTTGAACACCATCTCATTTGCTTACAACCCATGTAGCGAGTTTTAGGCCGATGACTACCAAGTAAGATGACCATAGGGCACCAAGTTTTAAAACACCCTCATAGGCTTAAAACCCGAGTTATACAAGCTCGAAAAGATTCTTTTATTCACTCAAAGATTAGTGCAATGCCCCTTTGTTTTTCTAGACATTCAGTTTCTAAAACTAACATCTAACTTAAAACTTTCACATCGTTTTCATCTCATTGGGTTTTAGACAATCCACACGAGAGTTTCATGCATCGAATCCCTACTCATCTCAATGTTTCCCAATAACAATTCAATCATCTCCAAACTAACTTATAGTTGGATTATGGAGTAATACAATAGAACTTACTTGGGTTTAGTTACTACGTCCAACTACCCTCTACATAATGAACCGCATCAATAACTCAATATGACAAACATGAGTACGCATAGAGAATGTCAAGTTTTACAATAACAGATTTAGATTAATCTAACACTATTTTCATTATTCACAGCTGATACTTATTCTAATAATCACATCATAGCAGACATAGTTCTCAAACCTACACAAGCACACAAATCAATAATTATAATATAATACTAAAAGATAAAAACTAAAAATAAGTCTAAAGAGGTTTTAAAGGCGCTTCGGTAACCCCAAAGTCCGTCACTCAACCTCAAAGACGAGTCCTTACGATTAGGGTTTACAGTTTTCTCCAATAAAGTATTTGGAATTTAAACTCAAACCAATATTTCAATTTTACAAAGGAAGAAACGTGATTAATTCCATGAAAACTTAATAAAAGTTAAGTCAAACTCAATACTAATTCATAAAGAGGAAATATAAACCCTAGAATTGCTTAATCAATGAAAAAGCACATTACATGAATATATGATGTTGAAATCTCCAATTCCAATCGAATTCTTTCGTAGCTTCACAAAAAGATTTAGTTCTTGATGAGTTTCTTGAGCAAAACGAGATGAAAGAATGATGAATAATGAGGAATGAGGAGTTCTCGAACGTTTTTGGGTATTTTGGTGTCCAGAAATCGTGGTACAATAAGTTACCATAATTGTTTGAGTCGTAGAAGGAAATTTGAGAAGCCTGAAAGTACTCAATGGAATGGTAATGCAAGGTACAAAATAAAACTAAAAGAAAATGCAAAACAAACTTAAAAGAAAATTCTGAAATCTAATATACAGAAGAGAAAGGTGAAAGACGTGCCTGGACGGCATCAATGATGGTAAACCGGGTCCGCAAGAGGAATTTATTTCGCCGCAAGCACCTTGCCCATAAGCTATCTTTAAACGCTGTCCATTCACTTTGAATACCCTACCATTTTTACGGTCTTCGATTTCAATAACCCCATGTTCAAAAACTTGTTTCACCACAAAAGGCCAAGACCACCTAGATCGAAGTTTCCCTAGATTCTTGTGAAGTCGCGAATCATACAAGTAAACATGCGAGATTTGGTTCAAACGTTTTTCGAAGAATGTGTTTATCATGAAACACTTTCATATTTGCCTTGTAGATTTTAGAATTCTGGTACGCTTCATTTCTATACTCCTCCAACTCGGTCAACCGAAGCTTCCGAAACTTACTACCCTCTTCTAGGTCAAAGTTAAAACGTTTGATGGCCCATTAGGTTCGGTGCTCGAGCTCTACAAGCAAATGGCACGATTTTCCAAAAACATGTCTCTACGGTGACATGCCTAAAGAGGTTTTAAAGGCGATTCGGTAACCCCAATGTCCATCACTCAATCTCAAAGACGGGTCCTTACGATTAGGGTTTACAGCTTTCTCCATTAAAGTATTTGGAATTTAAACTCAAACCAATATTTCAATTATTCAAAGGAAGAAACGTGATTAATTCCATGAAAAACTTAATAAAAGTTAAGTCAAACTCAAAACTAATTCGTAAAGAGGAAATATGAACCCTAGAATTACTTAATCAATGAAAAAGCACATTACATGAATATATGATGTAGAAATCTCCAATTCCAATCGAATTCTTTCGTAGCTTCACCAAAAGATTTAGCTCTTCATGAGTTTCTTGTGTAAAAAGAGATGAAAGATTGATGAATAATGAGGAATGAGGCGTTCTCGAACGTTTTGGGGTATTTTGGGGTTCAGAAATCGTGGCACAATAAGTTACCATAATTGTTTGAGTCGAGGAAGCAAATTTGAGAATTCGGACCTTCTTTATAACTATGCGACCTTGAGGTCGTAAGGAATATATGTTACGACCTTTTAGTTTGCTGAAAATAGCCATGCGGTCGCAAGGTATAATTCCTTGCGGAGCCATAGTTATAACGTTTTACCGCCGGACAGTTTTCAATATTTTGGTCGTATCTTCCTCTCCCTATGTCCGATTGTGGTAATTCAAGATGCATTGGAAAGATGACTCAAAGGGCTACAACTTTACTTCGATATCATCGTCTAATTTGATCGTTCACCAGGTAAAAAATGGGTCTCGATATGAGGCTGAAATTGGTGCACAACTCTTTTCAATTGGAAATTGATGTGTGATCATGTTATGTTGGCATTTCATCCATTTGACTTCCTTCCTCGTCCGATTGATCTCTAACACCCTCAATCTTCACTCCATCGCCCTTCACATCTATGGATTATTTGTAACTTGGTCCCTGAACTTCCGTTTTCCTCCATTTTGGTCAATTTTTCATTTGTTTCTCTTTATTTTCGCTACATTCATCACTTTGTCCCGCAAAACGTAAGTTACATAGAATTAAGCAATATTCCAACATGTTAATCAACAATTTTCTATGTTTTGACAGTACGATAGTGTGTAAAAACGTACTTATCAAACTCCCCAAACTTGAATCGTTACTTGTCCTCAAACAAAAGAATATAACTCAACTCTATGTACAACATGGTCCAACAACATGCCGTGTCTCAAGATTGAAATTCGGTAATCAAATAGATGAACAATTACAACAGTGCAAAAATTAAATAACCTATTACATGCATAACTCGACGTGGGTGTGAAAACTCATGTCAATATATTAGGATGGTGATTGGTTCAACACCTGACCCGTAGTAGTCAAATATATCCTTACCTTGCTCGAGAACACACCCCCCAAACTTATGCTTTTCACTCAATTTTCTCGTGGTGCATCATAAGTTGAATTTATTCAATTCTATTCTTACTCTCTCTCAGTTTGGATAAACCTCACTCTTACAAGTTCACACTTCAGCAAGTCGAGATTCTCCTATATTTTTTATTGCTTCAACCCTTAAAACTGAACTAAGTTAGTTGCTTCTCATCAGATGTGTAGTTTTGTCAACATAATGCTTGGGGCTTAATCAATGGCTTTGAATATTTTTTTTTTCATTTTTTAATGTTTTCTCCATTTTTTTTTTCTCTCTTTTTTGAACACCATCTCATTTGCTTACAACCCATGTAGCGAGTTTTAGGCCGATGACTACCAAGTAAGATGACCATAGGGCACCAAGTTTTAAAACACCCTCATAGGCTTAAAACCCGAGTTATACAAGCTCGAAAAGATTCTTTTATTCACTCAAAGATTAGTGCAATGCCCCTTTGTTTTTCTAGACATTCAGTTTCTAAAACTAACATCTAACTTAAAACTTTCACATCGTTTTCATCTCATTGGGTTTTAGACAATCCACACGAGAGTTTCATGCATCGAATCCCTACTCATCTCAATGTTTCCCAATAACAATTCAATCATCTCCAAACTAACTTATAGTTGGATTATGGAGTAATACAATAGAACTTACTTGGGTTTAGTTACTACGTCCAACTACCCTCTACATAATGAACCGCATCAATAACTCAATATGACAAACATGAGTACGCATAGAGAATGTCAAGTTTTACAATAACAGATTTAGATTAATCTAACACTATTTTCATTATTCACAGCTGATACTTATTCTAATAATCACATCATAGCAGACATAGTTCTCAAACCTACACAAGCACACAAATCAATAATTATAATATAATACTAAAAGATAAAAACTAAAAATAAGTCTAAAGAGGTTTTAAAGGCAGTTCGGTAACCCCAAAGTCCGTCACTCAACCTCAAAGACGAGTCCTTACGGTTAGGGTTTACAGTTTTCTCCAATAAAGTATTTGGAATTTAAACTCAAACCAATATTTCAATTTTACAAAGGAAGAAACGTGATTAATTCCATGAAAACTTAATAAAAGTTAAGTCAAACTCAATACTAATTCATAAAGAGGAAATACAAACCCTAGAATTGCTTAATCAATGAAAAAGCACATTACATGAATATATGATGTTGAAATCTCCAATTCCAATCGAATTCTTTCGTAGCTTCACAAAAAGATTTAGTTCTTGATGAGTTTCTTGAGCAAAACGAGATGAAAGAATGATGAATAATGAGGAATGAGGAGTTCTCGAACGTTTTTGGGTATTTTGGTGTCCAGAAATCGTGGTACAATAAGTTACCATAATTGTTTGAGTCGTAGAAGGAAATTTGAGAAGCCTGAAAGTACTCAATGGAATGGTAATGCAAGGTACAAAATAAAACTAAAAGAAAATGCAAAACAAACTTTAAAAAGAAAATTCTAAAATCTAATATAAAGAAGAGTAAGGTGAAGGACGTGCACTGGAAGGCATCAATGACGGTAAATCGGGTTTGCAAGAGGAATTTCTTCCACCGCAAGCACCCGTTGCCCATAAGCTATCTTTAAACGTTGTCCATTCAGTTTGAATACCCTACCATTTTTACGGTCCTCGATTTCAATAGTCCCATGTTCAAAAACTCGTTTCACCACAAAAGGCCAAGTCTGCCTAGATCGAAGTTCCCCTAGATTCTTGTGAAGTCGCGAATCATACAAGTAAACATGCAGATTTGGTTCAAACGTTTTTCGAAGAATGTGTTTATCATGAAACACTTTCATATTTGCCTTGTAGATTTTAGAATTCTCGTACGCTTCATTTCTATACTCCTCCAGCTCGGTCAACCGAAGCTTCCGAAACTTACTACCCTCTTCTAGGTCAAAGTTAAAACGTTTGATGGCCCATTAGGTTCGGTGCTCGAGCTCTACAAGCAAATGGCACGATTTTCCAAAAACATGTCTCTACGGTGACATGCCTAAAGAGGTTTTAAAGGCAGTTCGGTAACCCCAATGTCCATCACTCAATCTCAAAGACGGGTCCTTACGATTAGGGTTTACAGTTTTCTCCATTAAAGTATTTGGAATTTAAACTCAAACCAATATTTCAATTATTCAAAGGAAGAAACGTGATTAATTCCATGAAAAACTTAATAAAAGTTAAGTCAAACTCAAAACTAATTCGTAAAGAGGAAATATGAACCCTAGAATTACTTAATCAATGAAAAAGCACATTACATGAATATATGATGTAGAAATCTCCAATTCCAATCGAATTCTTTCGTAGCTTCACCAAAAGATTTAGCTCTTCATGAGTTTCTTGTGTAAAAAGAGATGAAAGATTGATGAATAATGAGGAATGAGGCGTTCTCGAACGTTTTGGGGTATTTTGGGGTTCAGAAATCGTGGCACAATAAGTTACCATAATTGTTTGAGTCGAGGAAGCAAATTTGAGAATTCGGACCTTCTTTATAACTATGCGACCTTGAGGTCGTAAGGAATATATGTTACAGCCTTTTTAGTTTGCTGAAAATAGCCATGCGGTCGCAAGGTATAATTCCTTGCGGAGCCATAGTTATAACGTTTTACCGCCGGACAGTTTTCAATATTTTGGTCGTATCTTCCTCTCCCTATGTCCGATTGTGGTAATTCAAGATGCATTGGAAAGATGACTCAAAGGGCTACAACTTTACTTCGATATCATCGTCTAATTTGATCGTTCACCAGGTAAAAAATGGGTCTCGATATGAGGCTGAAATTGGTGCACAACTCTTTTCAATTGGAAATTGATGTGTGATCATGTTATGTTGGCATTTCATCCATTTGACTTCCTTCCTCGTCCGATTGATCTCTAACACCCTCAATCTTCACTCCATCGCCCTTCACATCTATGGATTATTTGTAACTTGGTCCCTGAACTTCCGTTTTCCTCCATTTTGGTCAATTTTTCATTTGTTTCTCTTTATTTTCGCTACATTCATCACTTTGTCCCGCAAAACGTAAGTTACATAGAATTAAGCAATATTCCAACATGTTAATCAACAATTTTCTATGTTTTGACAGTACGATAGTGTGTAAAAACGTACTTATCAAACTCCCCCAAACTTGAATCGTTACTTGTCCTCAAACAAAAGAATATAACTCAACTCTATGTACAACATGGTCCAACAACATGCCGTGTCTCAAGATTGAAATTCGGTAATCAAATAGATGAACAATTACAACAGTGCAAAAATTAAATAACCTATTACATGCATAACTCGACGTGGGTGTGAAAACTCATGTCAATATATTAGGATGGTGATTGGTTCAACACCTGACCCGTAGTAGTCAAATATATCCTTACCTTGCTCGAGAACACACCCCCCAAACTTATGCTTTTCACTCAATTTTCTCGTGGTGCATCATAAGTTGAATTTATTCAATTCTATTCTTACTCTCTCTCAGTTTGGATAAACCTCACTCTTACAAGTTCACACTTCAACAAGTCGAGATTCTCCTATATTTTTTATTGCTTCAACCCTTAAAACTGAACTAAGTTAGATGCTTCTCATCAAATGTGTAGTTTTGTCAACATAATGCTTGGGGCTTAATCAATGGCTTTGAATATTTTTTTTTCATTTTTTAATGTTTTCTCAATTTTTTTTTTTCTCTCTTTTTTGAACACCATCTCATTTGCTTACAACCCATGTAGCGAGTTTTAGGCCGATGACTACCAAGTAAGATGACCATAGGGCACCAAGTTTTAAAACACCCTCATAGGCTTAAAACCCGAGTTATACAAGCTCGAAAAGATTCTTTTATTCACTCAAAGATTAGTGCAATGCCCCTTTGTTTTTCTAGACATTCAGTTTCTAAAACTAACATCTAACTTAAAACTTTCACATCGTTTTCATCTCATTGGGTTTTAGACAATCCACACGAGAGTTTCATGCATCGAATCCCTACTCATCTCAATGTTTCCCAATAACAATTCAATCATCTCCAAACTAACTTATAGTTGGATTATGGAGTAATACAATAGAACTTACTTGGGTTTAGTTACTACGTCCAACTACCCTCTACATAATGAACCGCATCAATAACTCAATATGACAAACATGAGTACGCATAGAGAATGTCAAGTTTTACAATAACAAGATTTAGATTAATCTAACACTATTTTCATTATTCACAAATTTGATACTTATTCTAATAATCACATCATAGCAGTACATAGTTCTCAAACCTACACAAGCACACAAATCAATAATTATAATATAATACTAAAAGATAAAAACTAAAAATAAGTCTAAAGAGGTTTTAAAGGCAGTTCGGTAACCCCAAAGTCCGTCACTCAACCTCAAAGACGAGTCCTTACGGTTAGGGTTTACGCTTTTCTCCAATAAAGTATTTGGAATTTAAACTCAAACCAATATTTCAATTTTACAAAGGAAGAAACGTGATTAATTCCATGAAAACTTAATAAAAGTTAAGTCAAACTCAATACTAATTCATAAAGAGGAAATACAAACCCTAGAATTGCTTAATCAATGAAAAAGCACATTACATGAATATATGATGTTGAAATCTCCAATTCCAATCGAATTCTTTCGTAGCTTCACAAAAAGATTTAGTTCTTGATGAGTTTCTTGAGCAAAACGAGATGAAAGAATGATGAATAATGAGGAATGAGGAGTTCTCGAACGTTTTTGGGTATTTTGGTGTCCGTAAATCGTGGTACAATAAGTTACCATAATTGTTTGAGTCGTAGAAGGAAATTTGAGAAGCCTGAAAGTACTCAATGGAATGGTAATGCAAGGTACAAAATAAAACTAAAAGAAAATGCAAAACAAACTTTAAAAAGAAAATTCTAAAATCTAATATAAAGAAGAGTAAGGTGAAGGACGTGCTCGGAAGGCATCAATGACGGTAAATCGGGTTTGCAAGAGGAATTTCTTCCACCGCAAGCACTCGTTGCCCATAAGCTATCTTTAAATGTTGTCCATTCAGTTTGAATACCCTACCATTTTTACGGTCCTCGATTTCAATAGTCCCATGTTCAAAAACTCGTTTCACCACAAAAGGCCAAGTCTGCCTAGATCGAAGTTCCCCTAGATTCTTGTGAAGTCGCGAATCATACAAGTAAACATGCGTATTTGGTTCAAACGTTTTTCGAAGAATGTGTTTATCATGAAACACTTTCATATTTGCCTTGTAGATTTTAGAATTCTCGTACGCTTCATTTCTATACTCCTCCAAATTTCTGGTCAACCGAAGCTTCCGAAACTTACTACCCTCTTCTAGGTCAAAGTTAAAACGTTTGATGGCCCATTAGGTTCGGTGCTCGAGCTCTACAAGCAAATGGCACGATTTTCCAAAAACATGTCTCTACGGTGACATGCCTAAAGAGGTTTTAAAGGCAGTTCGGTAACCCCAATGTCCATCACTCAATCTCAAAGACGGGTCCTTACGATTAGGGTTTACAGTTTTCTCCATTAAAGTATTTGGAATTTAAACTCAAACCAATATTTCAATTATTCAAAGGAAGAAACGTGATTAATTCCATGAAAAACTTAATAAAAGTTAAGTCAAACTCAAAACTAATTCGTAAAGAGGAAATATGAACCCTAGAATTACTTAATCAATGAAAAAGCACATTACATGAATATATGATGTAGAAATCTCCAATTCCAATCGAATTCTTTCGTAGCTTCACCAAAAGATTTAGCTCTTCATGAGTTTCTTGTGTAAAAAGAGATGAAAGATTGATGAATAATGAGGAATGAGGCGTTCTCGAACGTTTTGGGGTATTTTGGGGTTCAGAAATCGTGGCACAATAAGTTACCATAATTGTTTGAGTCGAGGAAGCAAATTTGAGAATTCGGACCTTCTTTATAACTATGCGACCTTGAGGTCGTAAGGAATATATGTTACACCTTTTTAGTTTGTCAAAATAGCCATGCGGTCGCAAGGTATAATTCCTTGCGGAGCCATAGTTATAACGTTTTACCGCCGGACAGTTTTCAATATTTTGGTCGTATCTTCCTCTCCCTATGTCCGATTGTGGTAATTCAAGATGCATTGGAAAGATGACTCAAAGGGCTACAACTTTACTTCGATATCATCGTCTAATTTGATCGTTCCCCAGGTAAAAAATGGGTCTCGATATGAGGCTGAAATTGGTGCACAACTCTTTTCAATTGGAAATTGATGTGTGATCATGTTATGTTGGCATTTCATCCATTTGACTTCCTTCCTCGTCCGATTGATCTCTAACACCCTCAATCTTCACTCCATCGCCCTTCACATCTATGGATTATTTGTAACTTGGTCCCTGAACTTCCGTTTTCCTCCATTTTGGTCAATTTTTCATTTGTTTCTCTTTATTTTCGCTACATTCATCACTTTGTCCCGCAAAACGTAAGTTACATAGAATTAAGCAATATTCCAACATGTTAATCAACAATTTTCTATGTTTTGACAGTACGATAGTGTGTAAAAACGTACTTATCAAACTCCCCCAAACTTGAATCGTTACTTGTCCTCAAACAAAAGAATATAACTCAACTCTATGTACAACATGGTCCAACAACATGCCGTGTCTCAAGATTGAAATTCGGTAATCAAATAGATGAACAATTACAACATTGAAAAAATTAAATAACCTATTACATGCATAACTCTACGTGGGTTTGAAAACTCATGTCAATATATTAGGATGGTGATTGGTTCAACACCTGACCCGTAGTAGTCAAATATATCCTTACCTTGCTCGAGAACACACCCCCCAAACTTATGCTTTTCACTCAATTTTCTCGTGGTGCATCATAAGTTGAATTTATTCAATTCTATTCTTACTCTCTCTCAGTTTGGATAAACCTCACTCTTACAAGTTCACACTTCAACAAGTCGAGATTCTCCTATATTTTTTATTGCTTCAACCCTTAAAACTGAACTAAGTTAGATGCTTCTCATCAAATGTGTAGTTTTGTCAACATAATGCTTGGGGCTTAATCAATGGCTTTGAATATTTTTTTTTTCATTTTTTAATGTTTTCTCCATTTTTTTTTTCTCTCTTTTTTGAACACCATCTCATTTGCTTACAACCCATGTAGCGAGTTTTAGGCCGATGACTACCAAGTAAGATGACCATAGGGCACCAAGTTTTAAAACACCCTCATAGGCTTAAAACCCGAGTTATACAAGCTCGAAAAGATTCTTTTATTCACTCAAAGATTAGTGCAATGCCCCTTTGTTTTTCTAGACATTCAGTTTCTAAAACTAACATCTAACTTAAAACTTTCACATCGTTTTCATCTCATTGGGTTTTAGACAATCCACACGAGAGTTTCATGCATCGAATCCCTACTCATCTCAATGTTTCCCAATAACAATTCAATCATCTCCAAACTAACTTATAGTTGGATTATGGAGTAATACAATAGAACTTACTTGGGTTTAGTTACTACGTCCAACTACCCTCTACATAATGAACCGCATCAATAACTCAATATGACAAACATGAGTACGCATAGAGAATGTCAAGTTTTACAATAACAGATTTAGATTAATCTAACACTATTTTCATTATTCAAATCTGATACTTATTCTAATAATCACATCATAGCAGACATAGTTCTCAAACCTACACAAGCACACAAATCAATAATTATAATATAATACTAAAAGATAAAAACTAAAAATAAGTCTAAAGAGGTTTTAAAGGCAGTTCGGTAACCCCAAAGTCCGTCACTCAACCTCAAAGACGAGTCCTTACGGTTAGGGTTTACAGTTTTCTCCAATAAAGTATTTGGAATTTAAACTCAAACCAATATTTCAATTTTACAAAGGAAGAAACGTGATTAATTCCATGAAAACTTAATAAAAGTTAAGTCAAACTCAATACTAATTCATAAAGAGGAAATACAAACCCTAGAATTGCTTAATCAATGAAAAAGCACATTACATGAATATATGATGTTGAAATCTCCAATTCCAATCGAATTCTTTCGTAGCTTCACAAAAAGATTTAGTTCTTGATGAGTTTCTTGAGCAAAACGAGATGAAAGAATGATGAATAATGAGGAATGAGGAGTTCTCGAACGTTTTTGGGTATTTTGGTGTCCATAAATCGTGGTACAATAAGTTACCATAATTGTTTGAGTCGTAGAAGGAAATTTGAGAAGCCTGAAAGTACTCAATGGAATGGTAATGCAAGGTACAAAATAAAACTAAAAGAAAATGCAAAACAAACTTTAAAAAGAAAATTCTAAAATCTAATATAAAGAAGAGTAAGGTGAAGGACGTGCACGGACGGCATCAATGACGGTAAATCGGGTTTGCAAGAGGAATTTCTTCCACCGCAAGCACCTGTTGCCCATAAGCTATCTTTAAACGTTGTCCATTCAGTTTGAATACCCTACCATTTTTACGGTCCTCGATTTCAATAGTCCCATGTTCAAAAACTCGTTTCACCACAAAAGGCCAAGTCTGCCTAGATCGAAGTTCCCCTAGATTCTTGTGAAGTCGCGAATCATACAAGTAAACATGCGATTTGGTTCAAACGTTTTTAGAAGAATGTGTTTATAATGAAAAAATTTAATATTTTAATTGTAGATTTTAGAATTCTTTTACGCTTCATTTCTATACTCCTCCAGCTCGGTCAACCGAAGCTTCCGAAACTTACTACCCTCTTCTAGGTCAAAGTTAAAACGTTTGATGGCCCATTAGGTTCGGTGCTCGAGCTCTACAAGCAAATGGCACGATTTTCCAAAAACATGTCTCTACGGTGACATGCCTAAAGAGGTTTTAAAGGCAGTTCGGTAACCCCAATGTCCATCACTCAATCTCAAAGACGGGTCCTTACGATTAGGGTTTACAGTTTTCTCCATTAAAGTATTTGGAATTTAAACTCAAACCAATATTTCAATTATTCAAAGGAAGAAACGTGATTAATTCCATGAAAAACTTAATAAAAGTTAAGTCAAACTCAAAACTAATTCGTAAAGAGGAAATATGAACCCTAGAATTACTTAATCAATGAAAAAGCACATTACATGAATATATGATGTAGAAATCTCCAATTCCAATCGAATTCTTTCGTAGCTTCACCAAAAGATTTAGCTCTTCATGAGTTTCTTGTGTAAAAAGAGATGAAAGATTGATGAATAATGAGGAATGAGGCGTTCTCGAACGTTTTGGGGTATTTTGGGGTTCAGAAATCGTGGCACAATAAGTTACCATAATTGTTTGAGTCGAGGAAGCAAATTTGAGAATTCGGACCTTCTTTATAACTATGCGACCTTGAGGTCGTAAGGAATATATGTTACACCTTTTTAGTTTGTGAAAATAGCCATGCGGTCGCAAGGTATAATTCCTTGCGGAGCCATAGTTATAACGTTTTACCGCCGGACAGTTTTCAATATTTTGGTCGTATCTTCCTCTCCCTATGTCCGATTGTGGTAATTCAAGATGCATTGGAAAGATGACTCAAAGGGCTACAACTTTACTTCGATATCATCGTCTAATTTGATCGTTCCCCAGGTAAAAAATGGGTCTCGATATGAGGCTGAAATTGGTGCACAACTCTTTTCAATTGGAAATTGATGTGTGATCATGTTATGTTGGCATTTCATCCATTTGACTTCCTTCCTCGTCCGATTGATCTCTAACACCCTCAATCTTCACTCCATCGCCCTTCACATCTATGGATTATTTGTAACTTGGTCCCTGAACTTCCGTTTTCCTCCATTTTGGTCAATTTTTCATTTGTTTCTCTTTATTTTCGCTACATTCATCACTTTGTCCCGCAAAACGTAAGTTACATAGAATTAAGCAATATTCCAACATGTTAATCAACAATTTTCTATGTTTTGACAGTACGATAGTGTGTAAAAACGTACTTATCAAACTCCCCCAAACTTGAATCGTTACTTGTCCTCAAACAAAAGAATATAACTCAACTCTATGTACAACATGGTCCAACAACATGCCGTGTCTCAAGATTGAAATTCGGTAATCAAATAGATGAACAATTACAACAAAGGCAAAAATTAAATAACCTATTACATGCATAACTCGACGTGGGTGTGAAAACTCATGTCAATATATTAGGATGGTGATTGGTTCAACACACGACCCGTAGTAGTCAAATATATCCTTACCTTGCTCGAGAACACACCCCCAAACTTATGCTTTTCACTCAATTTTCTCGTGGTGCATCATAAGTTGAATTTATTCAATTCTATTCTTACTCTCTCTCAGTTTGGATAAACCTCACTCTTACAAGTTCACACTTCAGCAAGTCGAGATTCTCCTATATTTTTTATTGCTTCAACCCTTAAAACTGAACTAAGTTAGTTGCTTCTCATCAGATGTGTAGTTTTGTCAACATAATGCTTGGGGCTTAATCAATGGCTTTGAATATTTTTTTTTTCATTTTTTAATGTTTTCTCCATTTTTTTTTTCTCTCTTTTTTGAACACCATCTCATTTGCTTACAACCCATGTAGCGAGTTTTAGGCCGATGACTACCAAGTAAGATGACCATAGGGCACCAAGTTTTAAAACACCCTCATAGGCTTAAAACCCGAGTTATACAAGCTCGAAAAGATTCTTTTATTCACTCAAAGATTAGTGCAATGCCCCTTTGTTTTTCTAGACATTCAGTTTCTAAAACTAACATCTAACTTAAAACTTTCACATCGTTTTCATCTCATTGGGTTTTAGACAATCCACACGAGAGTTTCATGCATCGAATCCCTACTCATCTCAATGTTTCCCAATAACAATTCAATCATCTCCAAACTAACTTATAGTTGGATTATGGAGTAATACAATAGAACTTACTTGGGTTTAGTTACTACGTCCAACTACCCTCTACATAATGAACCGCATCAATAACTCAATATGACAAACATGAGTACGCATAGAGAATGTCAAGTTTTACAATAACAGATTTAGATTAATCTAACACTATTTTCATTATTCACAGCTGATACTTATTCTAATAATCACATCATAGCAGACATAGTTCTCAAACCTACACAAGCACACAAATCAATAATTATAATATAATACTAAAAGATAAAAACTAAAAATAAGTCTAAAGAGGTTTTAAAGGCAGTTCGGTAACCCCAAAGTCCGTCACTCAACCTCAAAGACGAGTCCTTACGGTTAGGGTTTACAGTTTTCTCCAATAAAGTATTTGGAATTTAAACTCAAACCAATATTTCAATTTTACAAAGGAAGAAACGTGATTAATTCCATGAAAACTTAATAAAAGTTAAGTCAAACTCAATACTAATTCATAAAGAGGAAATATAAACCCTAGAATTGCTTAATCAATGAAAAAGCACATTACATGAATATATGATGTTGAAATCTCCAATTCCAATCGAATTCTTTCGTAGCTTCACAAAAAGATTTAGTTCTTGATGAGTTTCTTGAGCAAAACGAGATGAAAGAATGATGAATAATGAGGAATGAGGAGTTCTCGAACGTTTTTGGGTATTTTGGTGTCCAGAAATCGTGGTACAATAAGTTACCATAATTGTTTGAGTCGTAGAAGGAAATTTGAGAAGCCTGAAAGTACTCAATGGAATGGTAATGCAAGGTACAAAATAAAACTAAAAGAAAATGCAAAACAAACTTTAAAAAGAAAATTCTAAAATCTAATATAAAGAAGAGTAAGGTGAAGGACGTGCCTGGAAGGCATCAATGACGGTAAATCGGGTTTGCAAGAGGAATTTCTTCCACCGCAAGCACCTGTTGCCCATAAGCTATCTTTAAACGTTGTCCATTCAGTTTGAATACCCTACCATTTTTACGGTCCTCGATTTCAATAGTCCCATGTTCAAAAACTCGTTTCACCACAAAAGGCCAAGTCTGCCTAGATCGAAGTTCCCCTAGATTCTTGTGAAGTCGCGAATCATACAAGTAAACATGCAGATTTGGTTCAAACGTTTTTCGAAGAATGTGTTTATCATGAAACACTTTCATATTTGCCTTGTAGATTTTAGAATTCTGGTACGCTTCATTTCTATACTCCTCCAGCTCGGTCAACCGAAGCTTCCGAAACTTACTACCCTCTTCTAGGTCAAAGTTAAAACGTTTGATGGCCCATTAGGTTCGGTGCTCGAGCTCTACAAGCAAATGGCACGATTTTCCAAAAACATGTCTCTACGGTGACATGCCTAAAGAGGTTTTAAAGGCAGTTCGGTAACCCCAATGTCCATCACTCAATCTCAAAGACGGGTCCTTACGATTAGGGTTTACAGTTTTCTCCATTAAAGTATTTGGAATTTAAACTCAAACCAATATTTCAATTATTCAAAGGAAGAAACGTGATTAATTCCATGAAAAACTTAATAAAAGTTAAGTCAAACTCAAAACTAATTCGTAAAGAGGAAATATGAACCCTAGAATTACTTAATCAATGAAAAAGCACATTACATGAATATATGATGTAGAAATCTCCAATTCCAATCGAATTCTTTCGTAGCTTCACCAAAAGATTTAGCTCTTCATGAGTTTCTTGTGTAAAAAGAGATGAAAGATTGATGAATAATGAGGAATGAGGCGTTCTCGAACGTTTTGGGGTATTTTGGGGTTCAGAAATCGTGGCACAATAAGTTACCATAATTGTTTGAGTCGAGGAAGCAAATTTGAGAATTCGGACCTTCTTTATAACTATGCGACCTTGAGGTCGTAAGGAATATATGTTACAGCCTTTTTAGTTTGTTGAAAATAGCCATGCGGTCGCAAGGTATAATTCCTTGCGGAGCCATAGTTATAACGTTTTACCGCCGGACAGTTTTCAATATTTTGGTCGTATCTTCCTCTCCCTATGTCCGATTGTGGTAATTCAAGATGCATTGGAAAGATGACTCAAAGGGCTACAACTTTACTTCGATATCATCGTCTAATTTGATCGTTCCCCAGGTAAAAAATGGGTCTCGATATGAGGCTGAAATTGGTGCACAACTCTTTTCAATTGGAAATTGATGTGTGATCATGTTATGTTGGCATTTCATCCATTTGACTTCCTTCCTCGTCCGATTGATCTCTAACACCCTCAATCTTCACTCCATCGCCCTTCACATCTATGGATTATTTGTAACTTGGTCCCTGAACTTCCGTTTTCCTCCATTTTGGTCAATTTTTCATTTGTTTCTCTTTATTTTCGCTACATTCATCACTTTGTCCCGCAAAACGTAAGTTACATAGAATTAAGCAATATTCCAACATGTTAATCAACAATTTTCTATGTTTTGACAGTACGATAGTGTGTAAAAACGTACTTATCAAACTCCCCCAAACTTGAATCGTTACTTGTCCTCAAACAAAAGAATATAACTCAACTCTATGTACAACATGGTCCAACAACATGCCGTGTCTCAAGATTGAAATTCGGTAATCAAATAGATGAACAATTACAACAGTGCAAAAATTAAATAACCTATTACATGCATAACTCGACGTGGGTGTGAAAACTCATGTCAATATATTAGGATGGTGATTGGTTCAACACACGACCCGTAGTAGTCAAATATATCCTTACCTTGCTCGAGAACACACCCCCAAACTTATGCTTTTCACTCAATTTTCTCGTGGTGCATCATAAGTTGAATTTATTCAATTCTATTCTTACTCTCTCTCGCTTGGATAAACCTCACTCTTACAAGTTCACACTTCAACAAGTCGAGATTCTCCTATATTTTTTATTGCTTCAACCCTTAAAACTGAACTAAGTTAGATGCTTCTCATCAAATGTGTAGTTTTGTCAACATAATGCTTGGGGCTTAATCAATGGCTTTGAATATTTTTTTTCATTTTTTAATGTTTTCTCCATTTTTTTCTCTCTTTTTTGAACACCATCTCATTTGCTTACAACCCATGTAGCGAGTTTTAGGCCGATGACTACCAAGTAAGATGACCATAGGGCACCAAGTTTTAAAACACCCTCATAGGCTTAAAACCCGAGTTATACAAGCTCGAAAAGATTCTTTTATTCACTCAAAGATTAGTGCAATGCCCCTTTGTTTTTCTAGACATTCAGTTTCTAAAACTAACATCTAACTTAAAACTTTCACATCGTTTTCATCTCATTGGGTTTTAGACAATCCACACGAGAGTTTCATGCATCGAATCCCTACTCATCTCAATGTTTCCCAATAACAATTCAATCATCTCCAAACTAACTTATAGTTGGATTATGGAGTAATACAATAGAACTTACTTGGGTTTAGTTACTACGTCCAACTACCCTCTACATAATGAACCGCATCAATAACTCAATATGACAAACATGAGTACGCATAGAGAATGTCAAGTTTTACAATAACAGATTTAGATTAATCTAACACTATTTTCATTATTCACAAATTTGATACTTATTCTAATAATCACATCATAGCAAGACATAGTTCTCAAACCTACACAAGCACACAAATCAATAATTATAATATAATACTAAAAGATAAAAACTAAAAATAAGTCTAAAGAGGTTTTAAAGGCGGTTCGGTAACCCCAAAGTCCGTCACTCAACCTCAAAGACGAGTCCTTACGGTTAGGGTTTACAGTTTTCTCCAATAAAGTATTTGGAATTTAAACTCAAACCAATATTTCAATTTTACAAAGGAAGAAACGTGATTAATTCCATGAAAACTTAATAAAAGTTAAGTCAAACTCAATACTAATTCATAAAGAGGAAATATAAACCCTAGAATTGCTTAATCAATGAAAAAGCACATTACATGAATATATGATGTTGAAATCTCCAATTCCAATCGAATTCTTTCGTAGCTTCACAAAAAGATTTAGTTCTTGATGAGTTTCTTGAGCAAAACGAGATGAAAGAATGATGAATAATGAGGAATGAGGAGTTCTCGAACGTTTTTGGGTATTTTGGTGTCCGTAAATCGTGGTACAATAAGTTACCATAATTGTTTGAGTCGTAGAAGGAAATTTGAGAAGCCTGAAAGTACTCAATGGAATGGTAATGCAAGGTACAAAATAAAACTAAAAGAAAATGCAAAACAAACTTTAAAAAGAAAATTCTAAAATCTAATATAAAGAAGAGTAAGGTGAAGGACGTGCCTGGAAGGCATCAATGACGGTAAATCGGGTTTGCAAGAGGAATTTCTTCCACCGCAAGCACTGTTGCCCATAAGCTATCTTTAAACGTTGTCCATTCAGTTTGAATACCCTACCATTTTTACGGTCCTCGATTTCAATAGTCCCATGTTCAAAAACTCGTTTCACCACAAAAGGCCAAGTCTGCCTAGATCGAAGTTCCCCTAGATTCTTGTGAAGTCGCGAATCATACAAGTAAACATGCAGATTTGGTTCAAACGTTTTTCGAAGAATGTGTTTATCATGAAACACTTTCATATTTGCCTTGTAGATTTTAGAATTCTCGGTACGCTTCATTTCTATACTCCTCCCGGCTCGGTCAACCGAAGCTTCCGAAACTTACTACCCTCTTCTAGGTCAAAGTTAAAACGTTTGATGGCCCATTAGGTTCGGTGCTCGAGCTCTACAAGCAAATGGCACGATTTTCCAAAAACATGTCTCTACGGTGACATGCCTAAAGAGGTTTTAAAGGCAGTTCGGTAACCCCAATGTCCATCACTCAATCTCAAAGACGGGTCCTTACGATTAGGGTTTACAGTTTTCTCCATTAAAGTATTTGGAATTTAAACTCAAACCAATATTTCAATTATTCAAAGGAAGAAACGTGATTAATTCCATGAAAAACTTAATAAAAGTTAAGTCAAACTCAAAACTAATTCGTAAAGAGGAAATATGAACCCTAGAATTACTTAATCAATGAAAAAGCACATTACATGAATATATGATGTAGAAATCTCCAATTCCAATCGAATTCTTTCGTAGCTTCACCAAAAGATTTAGCTCTTCATGAGTTTCTTGTGTAAAAAGAGATGAAAGATTGATGAATAATGAGGAATGAGGCGTTCTCGAACGTTTTGGGGTATTTTGGGGTTCAGAAATCGTGGCACAATAAGTTACCATAATTGTTTGAGTCGAGGAAGCAAATTTGAGAATTCGGACCTTCTTTATAACTATGCGACCTTGAGGTCGTAAGGAATATATGTTACAGCCTTTTAGTTTGTCGAAAATAGCCATGCGGTCGCAAGGTATAATTCCTTGCGGAGCCATAGTTATAACGTTTTACCGCCGGACAGTTTTCAATATTTTGGTCGTATCTTCCTCTCCCTATGTCCGATTGTGGTAATTCAAGATGCATTGGAAAGATGACTCAAAGGGCTACAACTTTACTTCGATATCATCGTCTAATTTGATCGTTCCCCGGGTAAAAAATGGGTCTCGATATGAGGCTGAAATTGGTGCACAACTCTTTTCAATTGGAAATTGATGTGTGATCATGTTATGTTGGCATTTCATCCATTTGACTTCCTTCCTCGTCCGATTGATCTCTAACACCCTCAATCTTCACTCCATCGCCCTTCACATCTATGGATTATTTGTAACTTGGTCCCTGAACTTCCGTTTTCCTCCATTTTGGTCAATTTTTCATTTGTTTCTCTTTATTTTCGCTACATTCATCACTTTGTCCCGCAAAACGTAAGTTACATAGAATTAAGCAATATTCCAACATGTTAATCAACAATTTTCTATGTTTTGACAGTACGATAGTGTGTAAAAACGTACTTATCAAACTCCCCCAAACTTGAATCGTTACTTGTCCTCAAACAAAAGAATATAACTCAACTCTATGTACAACATGGTCCAACAACATGCCGTGTCTCAAGATTGAAATTCGGTAATCAAATAGATGAACAATTACAACAGTGCAAAAATTAAATAACCTATTACATGCATAACTCGACGTGGGTGTGAAAACTCATGTCAATATATTAGGATGGTGATTGGTTCAACACCTGACCCGTAGTAGTCAAATATATCCTTACCTTGCTCGAGAACACACCCCCCAAACTTATGCTTTTCACTCAATTTTCTCGTGGTGCATCATAAGTTGAATTTATTCAATTCTATTCTTACTCTCTCTCGCTTGGATAAACCTCACTCTTACAAGTTCACACTTCAGCAAGTCGAGATTCTCCTATATTTTTTATTGCTTCAACCCTTAAAACTGAACTAAGTTAGTTGCTTCTCATCAGATGTGTAGTTTTGTCAACATAATGCTTGGGGCTTAATCAATGGCTTTGAATATTTTTTTTCATTTTTTAATGTTTTCTCCATTTTTTTTTCTCTTTTTTGAACACCATCTCATTTGCTTACAACCCATGTAGCGAGTTTTAGGCCGATGACTACCAAGTAAGATGACCATAGGGCACCAAGTTTTAAAACACCCTCATAGGCTTAAAACCCGAGTTATACAAGCTCGAAAAGATTCTTTTATTCACTCAAAGATTAGTGCAATGCCCCTTTGTTTTTCTAGACATTCAGTTTCTAAAACTAACATCTAACTTAAAACTTTCACATCGTTTTCATCTCATTGGGTTTTAGACAATCCACACGAGAGTTTCATGCATCGAATCCCTACTCATCTCAATGTTTCCCAATAACAATTCAATCATCTCCAAACTAACTTATAGTTGGATTATGGAGTAATACAATAGAACTTACTTGGGTTTAGTTACTACGTCCAACTACCCTCTACATAATGAACCGCATCAATAACTCAATATGACAAACATGAGTACGCATAGAGAATGTCAAGTTTTACAATAACAGATTTAGATTAATCTAACACTATTTTCATTATTCACAAATTTGATACTTATTCTAATAATCACATCATAGCAGACATAGTTCTCAAACCTACACAAGCACACAAATCAATAATTATAATATAATACTAAAAGATAAAAACTAAAAATAAGTCTAAAGAGGTTTTAAAGGCAGTTCGGTAACCCCAAAGTCCGTCACTCAACCTCAAAGACGAGTCCTTACGGTTAGGGTTTACGCTTTTCTCCAATAAAGTATTTGGAATTTAAACTCAAACCAATATTTCAATTTTACAAAGGAAGAAACGTGATTAATTCCATGAAAACTTAATAAAAGTTAAGTCAAACTCAATACTAATTCATAAAGAGGAAATACAAACCCTAGAATTGCTTAATCAATGAAAAAGCACATTACATGAATATATGATGTTGAAATCTCCAATTCCAATCGAATTCTTTCGTAGCTTCACAAAAAGATTTAGTTCTTGATGAGTTTCTTGAGCAAAACGAGATGAAAGAATGATGAATAATGAGGAATGAGGAGTTCTCGAACGTTTTTGGGTATTTTGGTGTCCGAGAAATCGTGGTACAATAAGTTACCATAATTGTTTGAGTCGTAGAAGGAAATTTGAGAAGCCTGAAAGTACTCAATGGAATGGTAATGCAAGGTACAAAATAAAACTAAAAGAAAATGCAAAACAAACTTTAAAAAGAAAATTCTAAAATCTAATATAAAGAAGAGTAAGGTGAAGGACGTGCCTGGAAGGCATCAATGACGGTAAATCGGGTTTGCAAGAGGAATTTCTTCCACCGCAAGCACCTTGCCCATAAGCTATCTTTAATCGCTGTCCATTCAATTTGAATACCCTACCATTTTTACGGTCCTCGATTTCAATAGTCCCATGTTCAAAAACTCGTTTCACCACAAAAGGCCAAGTCTCGCCTAGATCGAAGTTCCCCTAGATTCTTGTGAAGTCGCGAATCATACAAGTAAACATGCGATTTGGTTCAAACGTTTTTCGAAGAATGTGTTTATCATGAAACACTTTCATATTTGCCTTGTAGATTTTAGAATTCTGGTACGCTTCATTTCTATACTCCTCCAACTCGGTCAACCGAAGCTTCCGAAACTTACTACCCTCTTCTAGGTCAAAGTTAAAACGTTTGATGGCCCATTAGGTTCGGTGCTCGAGCTCTACAAGCAAATGGCACGATTTTCCAAAAACATGTCTCTACGGTGACATGCCTAAAGAGGTTTTAAAGGCGGTTCGGTAACCCCAATGTCCATCACTCAATCTCAAAGACGGGTCCTTACGATTAGGGTTTACGCTTTTCTCCATTAAAGTATTTGGAATTTAAACTCAAACCAATATTTCAATTATTCAAAGGAAGAAACGTGATTAATTCCATGAAAAACTTAATAAAAGTTAAGTCAAACTCAAAACTAATTCGTAAAGAGGAAATATGAACCCTAGAATTACTTAATCAATGAAAAAGCACATTACATGAATATATGATGTAGAAATCTCCAATTCCAATCGAATTCTTTCGTAGCTTCACCAAAAGATTTAGCTCTTCATGAGTTTCTTGTGTAAAAAGAGATGAAAGATTGATGAATAATGAGGAATGAGGCGTTCTCGAACGTTTTGGGGTATTTTGGGGTTCAGAAATCGTGGCACAATAAGTTACCATAATTGTTTGAGTCGAGGAAGCAAATTTGAGAATTCGGACCTTCTTTATAACTATGCGACCTTGAGGTCGTAAGGAATATATGTTACAACCTTTTAGTTTGCTGAAAATAGCCATGCGGTCGCAAGGTATAATTCCTTGCGGAGCCATAGTTATAACGTTTTACCGCCGGACGCTTTTCAATATTTTGGTCGTATCTTCCTCTCCCTATGTCCGATTGTGGTAATTCAAGATGCATTGGAAAGATGACTCAAAGGGCTACAACTTTACTTCGATATCATCGTCTAATTTGATCGTTCCCCAGGTAAAAAATGGGTCTCGATATGAGGCTGAAATTGGTGCACAACTCTTTTCAATTGGAAATTGATGTGTGATCATGTTATGTTGGCATTTCATCCATTTGACTTCCTTCCTCGTCCGATTGATCTCTAACACCCTCAATCTTCACTCCATCGCCCTTCACATCTATGGATTATTTGTAACTTGGTCCCTGAACTTCCGTTTTCCTCCATTTTGGTCAATTTTTCATTTGTTTCTCTTTATTTTCGCTACATTCATCACTTTGTCCCGCAAAACGTAAGTTACATAGAATTAAGCAATATTCCAACATGTTAATCAACAATTTTCTATGTTTTGACAGTACGATAGTGTGTAAAAACGTACTTATCAAACTCCCCCAAACTTGAATCGTTACTTGTCCTCAAACAAAAGAATATAACTCAACTCTATGTACAACATGGTCCAACAACATGCCGTGTCTCAAGATTGAAATTCGGTAATCAAATAGATGAACAATTACAACAGTGCAAAAATTAAATAACCTATTACATGCATAACTCGACGTGGGTGTGAAAACTCATGTCAATATATTAGGATGGTGATTGGTTCAACACCTGACCCGTAGTAGTCAAATATATCCTTACCTTGCTCGAGAACACACCCCCCAAACTTATGCTTTTCACTCAATTTTCTCGTGGTGCATCATAAGTTGAATTTATTCAATTCTATTCTTACTCTCTCTCAGTTTGGATAAACCTCACTCTTACAAGTTCACACTTCAGCAAGTCGAGATTCTCCTATATTTTTTATTGCTTCAACCCTTAAAACTGAACTAAGTTAGTTGCTTCTCATCAGATGTGTAGTTTTGTCAACATAATGCTTGGGGCTTAATCAATGGCTTTGAATATTTTTTTTTTCATTTTTTAATGTTTTCTCAATTTTTTTTTTTCTCTCTTTTTTGAACACCATCTCATTTGCTTACAACCCATGTAGCGAGTTTTAGGCCGATGACTACCAAGTAAGATGACCATAGGGCACCAAGTTTTAAAACACCCTCATAGGCTTAAAACCCGAGTTATACAAGCTCGAAAAGATTCTTTTATTCACTCAAAGATTAGTGCAATGCCCCTTTGTTTTTCTAGACATTCAGTTTCTAAAACTAACATCTAACTTAAAACTTTCACATCGTTTTCATCTCATTGGGTTTTAGACAATCCACACGAGAGTTTCATGCATCGAATCCCTACTCATCTCAATGTTTCCCAATAACAATTCAATCATCTCCAAACTAACTTATAGTTGGATTATGGAGTAATACAATAGAACTTACTTGGGTTTAGTTACTACGTCCAACTACCCTCTACATAATGAACCGCATCAATAACTCAATATGACAAACATGAGTACGCATAGAGAATGTCAAGTTTTACAATAACAGATTTAGATTAATCTAACACTATTTTCATTATTCACAGCTGATACTTATTCTAATAATCACATCATAGCAGACATAGTTCTCAAACCTACACAAGCACACAAATCAATAATTATAATATAATACTAAAAGATAAAAACTAAAAATAAGTCTAAAGAGGTTTTAAAGGCAGTTCGGTAACCCCAAAGTCCGTCACTCAACCTCAAAGACGAGTCCTTACGGTTAGGGTTTACAGTTTTCTCCAATAAAGTATTTGGAATTTAAACTCAAACCAATATTTCAATTTTACAAAGGAAGAAACGTGATTAATTCCATGAAAACTTAATAAAAGTTAAGTCAAACTCAATACTAATTCATAAAGAGGAAATACAAACCCTAGAATTGCTTAATCAATGAAAAAGCACATTACATGAATATATGATGTTGAAATCTCCAATTCCAATCGAATTCTTTCGTAGCTTCACAAAAAGATTTAGTTCTTGATGAGTTTCTTGAGCAAAACGAGATGAAAGAATGATGAATAATGAGGAATGAGGAGTTCTCGAACGTTTTTGGGTATTTTGGTGTCCAGAAATCGTGGTACAATAAGTTACCATAATTGTTTGAGTCGTAGAAGGAAATTTGAGAAGCCTGAAAGTACTCAATGGAATGGTAATGCAAGGTACAAAATAAAACTAAAAGAAAATGCAAAACAAACTTTAAAAAGAAAATTCTAAAATCTAATATAAAGAAGAGTAAGGTGAAGGACGTGCCTGGAAGGCATCAATGACGGTAAATCGGGTTTGCAAGAGGAATTTCTTCCACCGCAAGCACCTGTTGCCCATAAGCTATCTTTAAACGTTGTCCATTCAGTTTGAATACCCTACCATTTTTACGGTCCTCGATTTCAATAGTCCCATGTTCAAAAACTCGTTTCACCACAAAAGGCCAAGTCTGCCTAGATCGAAGTTCCCCTAGATTCTTGTGAAGTCGCGAATCATACAAGTAAACATGCAGATTTGGTTCAAACGTTTTTCGAAGAATGTGTTTATCATGAAACACTTTCATATTTGCCTTGTAGATTTTAGAATTCTGGTACGCTTCATTTCTATACTCCTCCAGCTCGGTCAACCGAAGCTTCCGAAACTTACTACCCTCTTCTAGGTCAAAGTTAAAACGTTTGATGGCCCATTAGGTTCGGTGCTCGAGCTCTACAAGCAAATGGCACGATTTTCCAAAAACATGTCTCTACGGTGACATGCCTAAAGAGGTTTTAAAGGCAGTTCGGTAACCCCAATGTCCATCACTCAATCTCAAAGACGGGTCCTTACGATTAGGGTTTACAGTTTTCTCCATTAAAGTATTTGGAATTTAAACTCAAACCAATATTTCAATTATTCAAAGGAAGAAACGTGATTAATTCCATGAAAAACTTAATAAAAGTTAAGTCAAACTCAAAACTAATTCGTAAAGAGGAAATATGAACCCTAGAATTACTTAATCAATGAAAAAGCACATTACATGAATATATGATGTAGAAATCTCCAATTCCAATCGAATTCTTTCGTAGCTTCACCAAAAGATTTAGCTCTTCATGAGTTTCTTGTGTAAAAAGAGATGAAAGATTGATGAATAATGAGGAATGAGGCGTTCTCGAACGTTTTGGGGTATTTTGGGGTTCAGAAATCGTGGCACAATAAGTTACCATAATTGTTTGAGTCGAGGAAGCAAATTTGAGAATTCGGACCTTCTTTATAACTATGCGACCTTGAGGTCGTAAGGAATATATGTTACAGCCTTTTTAGTTTGCTGAAAATAGCCATGCGGTCGCAAGGTATAATTCCTTGCGGAGCCATAGTTATAACGTTTTACCGCCGGACAGTTTTCAATATTTTGGTCGTATCTTCCTCTCCCTATGTCCGATTGTGGTAATTCAAGATGCATTGGAAAGATGACTCAAAGGGCTACAACTTTACTTCGATATCATCGTCTAATTTGATCGTTCCCCAGGTAAAAAATGGGTCTCGATATGAGGCTGAAATTGGTGCACAACTCTTTTCAATTGGAAATTGATGTGTGATCATGTTATGTTGGCATTTCATCCATTTGACTTCCTTCCTCGTCCGATTGATCTCTAACACCCTCAATCTTCACTCCATCGCCCTTCACATCTATGGATTATTTGTAACTTGGTCCCTGAACTTCCGTTTTCCTCCATTTTGGTCAATTTTTCATTTGTTTCTCTTTATTTTCGCTACATTCATCACTTTGTCCCGCAAAACGTAAGTTACATAGAATTAAGCAATATTCCAACATGTTAATCAACAATTTTCTATGTTTTGACAGTACGATAGTGTGTAAAAACGTACTTATCAAACTCCCCCAAACTTGAATCGTTACTTGTCCTCAAACAAAAGAATATAACTCAACTCTATGTACAACATGGTCCAACAACATGCCGTGTCTCAAGATTGAAATTCGGTAATCAAATAGATGAACAATTACAACAGTGCAAAAATTAAATAACCTATTACATGCATAACTCGACGTGGGTGTGAAAACTCATGTCAATATATTAGGATGGTGATTGGTTCAACACCTGACCCGTAGTAGTCAAATATATCCTTACCTTGCTCGAGAACACACCCCCCAAACTTATGCTTTTCACTCAATTTTCTCGTGGTGCATCATAAGTTGAATTTATTCAATTCTATTCTTACTCTCTCTCAGTTTGGATAAACCTCACTCTTACAAGTTCACACTTCAGCAAGTCGAGATTCTCCTATATTTTTTATTGCTTCAACCCTTAAAACTGAACTAAGTTAGTTGCTTCTCATCAGATGTGTAGTTTTGTCAACATAATGCTTGGGGCTTAATCAATGGCTTTGAATATTTTTTTTTTCATTTTTTAATGTTTTCTCCATTTTTTTTTTCTCTCTTTTTTGAACACCATCTCATTTGCTTACAACCCATGTAGCGAGT
This sequence comes from Fraxinus americana, assembly GCA_035079005.1. NCBI lineage: Eukaryota > Viridiplantae > Streptophyta > Magnoliopsida > Lamiales > Oleaceae > Fraxinus > Fraxinus americana. The sequence goes on along the minus strand of CM068725.1, from coordinate 14,533,695 downwards.
TTTAGGCCGATGACTACCAAGTAAGATGACCATAGGGCACCAAGTTTTAAAACACCCTCATAGGCTTAAAACCCGAGTTATACAAGCTCGAAAAGATTCTTTTATTCACTCAAAGATTAGTGCAATGCCCCTTTGTTTTTCTAGACATTCAGTTTCTAAAACTAACATCTAACTTAAAACTTTCACATCGTTTTCATCTCATTGGGTTTTAGACAATCCACACGAGAGTTTCATGCATCGAATCCCTACTCATCTCAATGTTTCCCAATAACAATTCAATCATCTCCAAACTAACTTATAGTTGGATTATGGAGTAATACAATAGAACTTACTTGGGTTTAGTTACTACGTCCAACTACCCTCTACATAATGAACCGCATCAATAACTCAATATGACAAACATGAGTACGCATAGAGAATGTCAAGTTTTACAATAACAGATTTAGATTAATCTAACACTATTTTCATTATTCACAATGATACTTATTCTAATAATCACATCATAGCAGACATAGTTCTCAAACCTACACAAGCACACAAATCAATAATTATAATATAATACTAAAAGATAAAAACTAAAAATAAGTCTAAAGAGGTTTTAAAGGCAGCTCGGTAACCCCAAAGTCCGTCACTCAACCTCAAAGACGAGTCCTTACGGTTAGGGTTTACAGTTTTCTCCAATAAAGTATTTGGAATTTAAACTCAAACCAATATTTCAATTTTACAAAGGAAGAAACGTGATTAATTCCATGAAAACTTAATAAAAGTTAAGTCAAACTCAATACTAATTCATAAAGAGGAAATACAAACCCTAGAATTGCTTAATCAATGAAAAAGCACATTACATGAATATATGATGTTGAAATCTCCAATTCCAATCGAATTCTTTCGTAGCTTCACAAAAAGATTTAGTTCTTGATGAGTTTCTTGAGCAAAACGAGATGAAAGAATGATGAATAATGAGGAATGAGGAGTTCTCGAACGTTTTTGGGTATTTTGGTGTCCGTAAATCGTGGTACAATAAGTTACCATAATTGTTTGAGTCGTAGAAGGAAATTTGAGAAGCCCTGAAAGTACTCAATGGAATGGTAATGCAATGTACAAAATAAAACTCACAGAAAATGTAATACAAACTTTAAAAAGAAAATTCTCAAATATACTCTAAAGAAGAGTAAGCTGAAGGACGTGCCTTTAAGGCATCTATGACGGTAAATCGGGTTTGCAAGAGGAATTTCTTCCACCGCAAGCACCCGTTGCCCATAAGCTATCTTTAAACGTTGTCCATTCAATTTGAATACCCTACCATTTTTACGGTCTTCGATTTCAATAACCCCATGTTCAAAAACTTGTTTCACCACAAAAGGCCAAGACCACCTAGATCGAAGTTTCCCTAGATTCTTGTGAAGTCGCGAATCATACAAGTAAACATGCAGATTTGGTTCAAACGTTTTTCGAAGAATGTGTTTATCATGAAACACTTTCATATTTGCCTTGTAGATTTTAGAATTCTCGGTACGCTTCATTTCTATACTCCTCCAATTTCGGTCAACCGAAGCTTCCGAAACTTACTACCCTCTTCTAGGTCAAAGTTAAAACGTTTGATGGCCCATTAGGTTCGGTGCTCGAGCTCTACAAGCAAATGGCACGATTTTCCAAAAACATGTCTCTACGGTGACATGCCTAAAGAGGTTTTAAAGGCGATTCGGTAACCCCAATGTCCATCACTCAATCTCAAAGACGGGTCCTTACGATTAGGGTTTACGCTTTTCTCCATTAAAGTATTTGGAATTTAAACTCACACCAATATTTCAATTATTCAAAGGAAGAAACGTGATTAATTCCATGAAAAACTTAATAAAAGTTAAGTCAAACTCAAAACTAATTCGTAAAGAGGAAATATAAACCCTAGAATTACTTAATCAATGAAAAAGCACATTACATGAATATATGATGTAGAAATCTCCAATTCCAATCGAATTCTTTCGTAGCTTCACCAAAAGATTTAGCTCTTCATGAGTTTCTTGTGTAAAAAGAGATGAAAGATTGATGAATAATGAGGAATGAGGCGTTCTCGAACGTTTTGGGGTATTTTGGGGTTCAGAAATCGTGGCACAATAAGTTACCATAATTGTTTGAGTCGAGGAAGCAAATTTGAGAATTCGGACCTTCTTTATAACTATGCGACCTTGAGGTCGTAAGGAATATATGTTACAGCCTTTTAGTTTGCTGAAAATAGCCATGCGGTCGCAAGGTATAATTCATTGCGGAGCCATAGTTATAACGTTTTACCGCCGGACGCTTTCAGTATTTTTGTCATATCTTTCTTTCCCTATGTCCGATTAAGGTGATTCAAGATGCGTTCGAAAATTGACTCAAGGAGCTACAACTTTACTTTAGATATCATTGTCCAATTCGATCGTTTGCCATATAAAAAATGGGTCTCAATATGCGGCTGAAATTGGTGCACAACTCTTTTCGATTGGAAATTAATATGTGATCGTGCTATAATTGTATTTCATCCATTTGACTTTATTTCTCATCAGATTGATCTCTAACACCCTCAATCTCCACTCTATCGCCTGTCACATCTATAGATTATTTGCAACTTGATCTCTGAACTTCCGTTTTCCTCTATTTTATCCTTTTCACTTGTTTTTCCTTATTTTCGCTACATTCATCACTTTGTCCTGCAAAACGTAAATACATAAAATTAAGCTATATTCCAATATATTAATCAACAATTTTTCATATTTTGACAGTACGATAAGTGTGTAAAAACGTACTTATCAAACTACCCCAAACTTGAATTGTTATTTGCCCTCAAACAAAAGAATATAACTCAACTCTATGTACAACATGGTCCAACAACATGCCGTGTCTCAAGATTGAAATTCGGTAATCAAATAGATGAACAATTACAACAGTGCAAAAATTAAATAACCTATTACATGCATAACTCGACGTGGGTGTGAAAACTCATGTCAATATATTAGGATGGTGATTGGTTCAACACCTGACCCGTAGTAGTCAAATATATCCTTACCTTGCTCGAGAACACACCCCCCAAACTTATGCTTTTCACTCAATTTTCTCGAGGTGCATCATAAGCCGAATTTATTCAATTCTATTCGTACTCTCTCTGAGTTTGGATAAACCTCACTCTTACAAGTTCACACTTCAACAAGTTAAGATTCTCCTATATTTTTTATTGCTTCAACCCTTAAAACTAAACTAAGTTACTTGCTTCTCATCAAATTTATAGTTTTGTCAACCAAATGCCTAGATCTTAATTAATGTCTTTGAATATATTTTTTTTTTTCATATTTTCATGTCTCTCCGTTTTTTTTCTCTTTTTTTTTGAACACCATCTCATTTGCTTACAACCCATGTAGCGAGTTTTAGGCGGGTGACTACCAAGTCAGATGACCATAGGGCACCAAGTTTTAAAACACCCTCGTAGGCTTAATAACCCGAGTTATATAAGCTCGAAAAGATGCTTTTATTCACTCAAAGATTAGTGCAATGCCCCTTTTTCTTCTAGGCATTCAGTTTCTAAAACTAACATCTCACTTAAAAACTTTCACCTCCTTTTTATCTCATTGGGTTTTAGACAATCCACACGAGGGTTTCATGCATGGAATCCCTACTCGTCTCAATGTTTCCCTGTAACAGGTCAATCATCTCCAAACTAACATATAGTTGGATTATGGAGTAATACAATAGAGGTTACTTGGGTTTAGTTACTACGTCCAACTATCCTTCACAAAATGAACCGCATCATTAACTCAATATGACAAACATGAGTACCGCGCATAGAGAATGTCAAGTTTTACATTAACAGATTTAGATTAATCTAATACTACACGATTTTCATTATTCACAGCTTATACTTATTCTAATAATCACATCATAGCAGACATAGTTATCAAACCTACACAAGCACACAAATCAATAATTATAATATAATACTAAAAGATAAAAACTGAAAATAAGTCTAAAGAGGTTTTAAAGGCAAGTTCGGTAACCCCCAAAGTCCGTCACTCAACCTCAAAGACGAGTCCTTACGGTTAGGGTTTACGCTTTTCCAATAAAGTATTTGGAATTTAAACTCAAACCAATATTTCAATTTTACAAAGGAAGAAACGTGATTAATTCCATGAAAACTTAATAAAAGTTAAGTCAAACTCAATACTAATTCATAAAGAGGAAATACAAACCCTAGAATTGCTTAATCAATGAAAAAGCACATTACATGAATATATGATGTTGAAATCTCCAATTCCAATCGAATTCTTTCGTAGCTTCACAAAAAGATTTAGTTCTTGATGAGTTTCTTGAGCAAAACGAGATGAAAGAATGATGAATAATGAGGAATGAGGAGTTCTCGAACGTTTTTGGGTATTTTGGTGTCCGTAAATCGTGGTACAATAAGTTACCATAATTGTTTGAGTCGTAGAAGGAAATTTGAGAAGCCTGAAAAGTACTCAATGGAATGGTAATGCAAGGAACAAAATAAAACTAAAAGAAAATGCAAAACAAACTTAAAAAAGAAAATTCTACAATCTAATGTAAAGAAGAGTAAGGTGAAGGACGTGCGTAGAAGGCATCAATGACGGTAAATCGGGTTTGCAAGAGGAATTTCTTCCACCGCAAGCACCTGTTGCCAATAAGCTATCTTTAAACGTTGTCCATTCAATTTGAATACCCTACCATTCTTTACGGTCCTCGATTTCAATAGTCCCATGTTCAAAAACTCGTTTCACCACAAAAGGCCAAGTCTACCTAGATCGAAGTTTCCCTAGATTCTTGTGAAGTCGAGAATCGTACAAGTAAACATGCAGATTTGGTTCAAACGTTTTTCGAAGAATGTGTTTTGTCATGGAACACTTTCATATTTGCCTTGTAGATTTTAGAATTCTGGTACGCTTCATTTCTATACTCCTCCAACTCGGTCAACCGAAGCTTCCGAAACTTACTACCCTCTTCTAGGTCAAAGTTAAAACGTTTGATGGCCCATTAGGTTCGGTGCTCGAGCTCTACAAGCAAATGGCTCGATTTTCCAAAAACAAGTCTATACTGTGACATGCCTAAAGACGTTTTAAAGACAGTTCGGTAACCCCAAAGTCCATCACTCAATCTCAGAGACGAGTCCTTACGATTAGGGTTTACAGTTTTCTCCAATAAAGTATTTGGAATTTAAACTCAAACCAATATTTCAATTATTCAAAGGAAGAAACGTGATTAATTCCATGAAAAACTTAATAAAAGTTAAGTCAAACTCAAAACTAATTCGTAAAGAGGAAATATAAACCCCAGAATTACTTAATCAATGAAAAAAGCACATTACATGAATATATGATGTAGAAATCTCCAATTCCAATCGAATTCTTTCGTAGCTTCACCAAAAGATTTAGCTTTTCATGAGTTTCTTGAGTAAAAAGAGATGAAAGAATGAGGAATAATGAGGAATGAGGCGTTCTCGAACGTTTTGGGGTATTTTGGGGTTCAGAAATCGTGGCACAATAAGTTACCATAATTGTTTGAGTCGAAGAAGGAAATTTCAGAATTCGGGCCTTCTTTATAACTATGCGACCTTGAGGTCGTAAGGAATATATGTTACAGCCTTTTTAGTTTGCTGAAAATAGCCATGCGGTCGCAAGGTATAATTCCTTGCGGAGCCATAGTTAAAACGTTTTACCGCCGGACAGTTTTCAATATTTTTGTCGTATCTTCCACTCCCTATGTCCGATTGTTGTAATTCAAGATGCATTGGAAAGATGACTCAAAGGGCTATAACTTTACTTCGATATCATCGTCTAATTTGATCGTTCACCATCTAAAAAATGGGTCTCGATACGAGGCTGAAATTGGTGCACAACTCTTTTCGATTGGAAATTGATGTGTGATCATGTTATGTTCGCATTTCATCCATTTGACTTCCTTTCTCGTCCGATTGATCTCTAACACCCTCAATCTTCACTCCATCGCCCTTCACATCTATGGATTATTTGTAACTTGGTCCCTGAACTTCAGTTTTCCTCCATTTTGGTCATTTTTCATTTGTTTCTCTTTATTTCCGCTACATTCATCACTTTGTCCCGCAAAACGTAAGTTACATAGAATTAAGCTATATTCCAACATATCAATCAACAATTTTCTATGTTTGGACAGTACGATAGTGTGTAAAAACGTACTTATCAAACTCCCCCAAACTTGAATTGTTATTCGTCCTCAAACAAAACAATATAACTCAACTCTATGTACAACATGGTCCAACAACATGCCGTGTCTCAAGATTGAAATTCGGTAATCAAATAGATGAACAATTACAACAGTGCAAAAATTAAATAACCTATTACATGCATAACTCGACGTGCGTGTGAAAACTCATGTCAATATATTAAGATGGTGATTGGTTCAACACCTGACCCGTAGTAGTCAAATATATCCTTACCTTGCTCGAGAACACCCCCCTCAAACTTATGCTTTCCACTCAATTTTCTCGGGGTGCATCATAAGTCGAATTTATTCAATTCTATTCCTACTCACTCTGAGTTTGGATAAACATCACTCTTACAAGTTCACACTTCAACAAGTCGAGATTCTCCTATATTTTTTATTGCTTCAACCCTTAAAACTAAACTAAGTTACTTGCTTCTCATCAAATGTGTAGTTTTGTCAACATAACGCTTGGGGCTTAATCAATGGCTTTGAATATTTTTTTTTTCATTTTCGTGTCTCTCCATTTTTTTTCTTTTTTTTTTGAACACCATCTCATCTGCCTACAACCCATGTAGCGAGTTTTAGGCCGGTGACTACCAAGTCAGATGACCATAGGGCACCAAGTTTTAAAACACCCTCGTAGGCTTAATAACCCGAGTTATATAAGCTCGAAAAGATGCTTTTATTCACTCAAAGATTAGTGCAATGCCCCATTTTCTTCTAGGCATTCAGTTTCTAAAACTAACATCTAACTTAAAAACTTTCACCTCCTTTTCATCTCATTGGGTTTTAGACAATCCACACGAGGGTTTCATGCATGGAATCCCTACTCGTCTCAATGTTTCCCTGTAACAGGTCAATCATCTCCAAACTAACATATAGTTGGATTATAGAGTAATACAATAGAGGTTACTTGGGTTTAGTTACTACGTCCAACTATCCTCCACATAATGAACTGCATCATTAACTCAATATGACAAACATGAGTACCGCGCATAGAGAATGTCAAGTTTTACATTAACAGATTTAGATTAATCTAATACTACACTATTTTCATTATTCACAGCTGATACTTATTCTAATTATCACATCATAGCAGACATAGTTATCAAACCTACACAAGCACACAAATCAATAATTATAATATAATACTAAAAGATAAAAACTGAAAATAAATGATTTTTTCAGCACGCACAATCATGCAGAAATTGCAGTAAAATGACGAATGCGATACTTATGCTCACAACACAATCCAAATATGCAATTCACAACATCTTACCCCAACCAAGTTTTGCGTTGTCCTCAATGCATAACATGAGTATCAAATGAAATGGAAGAAAGGTATCACCTGAGTATTGCAGTGAATGAACATAAGCTGGAAGAATCAGAAGCCTGAAAGTACTCAATGGAATGGTAATGCAAGGAACAAAATAAAACTAAAAGAAAATGCAAAACAAACTTAAAAAAGAAAATTCTAAAATCTAACGTAAAGAAGAGTAAGGTGAAGGACGTGCGTAGAAGGCATCAATGACGGTAAATCGGGTTTGCAAGAGGAATTTCTTCCACCGCAAGCACCTGTTGCCCATAAGCTATCTTTAAACGTTGTCCATTCAATTTGAATACCCTACCATTTTTTACGGTCCTCGATTTCAATAGTCCCATGTTCAAAAACTCGTTTCACCACAAAAGGCCAAGTCTACCTAGATCGAAGTTTCCCTAGATTCTTGAGAAGTCGAGAATCGTACAAGTAAACATGCAGATTTGGTTCAAACGTTTTTCGAAGAATGTGTTTTATCATTGAACACTTTCATATTTGCCTTGTAGATTTTAGAATTCTGGTACGCTTCATTTCTATACTCCTCCAACTCGGTCAACCGAAGCTTCCGAAACTTACTACCCTCTTCTAGGTCAAAGTTAAAACGTTTGATGGCCCATTAGGTTCGGTGCTCGAGCTCTACAAGCAAATGGCACGATTTTCCAAAAACCAGCCTATACGGTGACATGCCTAAAGAGGTTTTAAAGGCAGTTCGGTAACCCCAAAGTCCATCACTCAATCTCAAAGACGGGTCCTTACGATTAGGGTTTACAGTTTTCTCCATTAAAGTATTTGGAATTTAAACTCAAACCAATATTTCAATTATTCAAAGAAGAAACGTGATTAATTCCATGAAAAACTTAATACAAGTTAAGTCAAACTCAAAACTAATTCGTAAAGAGGAAATATGAACCCTAGAATTACTTAATCAATGAAAAAGCACATTACATGAATATATGATGTAGAAATCTCCAATTCCAATCGAATTCTTTCGTAGCTTCACCAAAAGATTTAGCTCTTCATGAGTTTCTTGTGTAAAAAGAGATGAAAGATTGATGAATAATGAGGCGTTCTCGAACGTTTTGGGGTTCAGAAATCGTGGCACAATAAGTTACCATAATTATTATGCGACCTTGAGGTCGTAAGGAATATATGTTATAGCCTTTTTTGTTTGCTGAAAATAGCCAAGCGATCGCAAGGTATAATTCCTTGCGGAGCCATAGTTATAACGTTTTACCGCCGGACAGTTTTCAGTATTTTGGTCGTATCTTCCTCTCCCTATGTCCGATTGTGGTAATTCAAGATGCATTGGAAAGATGACTCAAAGGGCTACAACTTTACTTCGATATCATCGTGTAATTTGTTCGTTCACCAGGTAAAAAATGGGTCTCGATATGAGGCTGAAATTGGTGCACAACTCTTTTCAATTGGAAATTGATGTGTGATCATGTTATGTTTGCATTTCATCCATTTGACTTCCTTCCTCGTCCGATTGATCTCTTACACCCTCAATCTTCACTCCATCGCCCTTCACATCTATGGATTATTTGTAACTTGGTCCCCGAACTTCTGTTTTCCTCCATTTTAGTCATTTTTCATTTGTTTCTCTTTATTTCCGCTGCATTCATCACTTTGTCCCGCAAAACGTAAGTTACATGGAATTAAGCTATATTTCAACATATTAATCAACAATTTTCTACCCTCTTGTAGTCCAAGTTAAAACGTTTGATGGCCCATAAGGCACGGTGCTCGAGCTCTACAGGCAAATGGCACGATTTTTCAAAAACAAGTCTATACGATGGCATGCCTAAAGAGGTTTTAGAGGCAGTTCGGTAACCCCAAAGTCTATCACTCAATCTTAAAGACCAGTCCTTACGATTAGTGAGGAATTAGGCGTTCTCGAATTTTCTAGGGTATTTTAGGGTTGAGAAATCGTGCCACAATAAGTTACCATAAGTGTTTGAGTCGTAAAAGGAAATTTGAGAATTCGGGCTTTCTTTATAACTATGGAACGACATTGTGTTAATCCTTGTGGTCATAAGGAACATATGTTTCAACCTTTTTAGTTTGGTGAAATAGCCATGCGATATAATTCCTTGCGGCTGCATGTCTATAACGTTTTTCCTTGCGGTGGTATAATTCCTTGCGGCTGCATGTCTATAACGTTTTTCCGCCGAACAACTTGTCAGTATTTTGGTCGTATCTGTCTCTCCCTATGTCCGATTGAGGTGATTCAAGATTCGTTGGAAAGCCGACTCAAAGGGCTACAATTTTACTTTATATCATCATCTAATTCAATTGTTTGCCATGCAAAAAATGGGTCTCGATATGAGGCTGAAATTGGTGCACAACTCTTTTCGATTGAAAATTGATGTGTGATCATGCTATGATTGTATTTCATCCCTTTGACTTTCTTTCTCGTCCAATTGATCTCTAACACCCTCAATCTATTTAATAGAATTAAGTTATATTTCATCATATTAATCACCTACATTCATCACTTTGTCCCGCAAAATGTAAATTACATAGAATTAAGCTATATTCCAACATATTAATCAACAATTTTCCTTTTTTTGACAGTACGATAAGTGTGTAAAAATGCACGTATCAAACTCCTCCAAACTTAAATTGTTATTTGTCCTCAAACAAAAAAATATAACTCAAACTCTATGTACAACATGGTCCAACATGTCGTGTCTCAAGATTGAAATTCGGTAATCAAATAGATGAACAATTACAACAGTGTAAAAATTAAATAACTTATTACATGCAAAACTCGACGTGTGTGTGAAAACTCATATCAACATATTAAGATTGTGATTGGTTCAACACCTGACTCATAGTAGTCAAATATATCCTTACCTCGCTCGAAAGATACACACCCTCCCAAACTTATACTTTTCACTCAATTTTGCCCGGGTTACATCCTAAGTTGAATTTATTCAATTCTATTCTTACCCTCTCTTAGTTTGGATAAACCTCACTCTTACAAGTTCACACTTCAAAAAGTCGAGATTCTCCTATATTTTTTATATCTTCATCTCTTAAGACTAAACTAAGTTACTTGCTTCTCATCAAATGTGTAGTTTTGTCAACCAAATGCCTGAGGCTTAATCAATGTCTTCGAATATTTTTTTTTCTCATTTTCCTGTTTTCTCCATTTTTTTTTCTCTTTTTTTTGAACACCATCTCATTTGCTTTCTATACAACCCATGTAACGAGTTTTAGGCTAATGACTCTCAAATCAGATGACCATAGGGCACCAAGTTATAAATCACCCTCACATGCTTAATCACCCGAGTCATATAGGCTCGAAAAGATGCTTTTATTCACTCAAAGATTAGTGTAATGTCCCTTTTCTTTTAGACATTCAGTTTCTAAAATAACATCTAACTTAAAACTTTCACCTCGTTTTCATCTCATTGGGTTTTCACACGAGAGTTTCATGCACGGAATACCTACTCATCTTAATGTTTCACTGTAATAGTTCAATCATCTCCAAGTTAACCAATAATTGGATTATGGAGTAATACAATAGAGGTTACTTGGGTTTAGTTACTGCGTTCAACTATCCTCGGTGCTTGAGCTCTACAGGCAAATGGCACGATTTTCCAAAAACAAGTCTATACGGTGACATGCCAAAAGAGGTTTTAAGGGCAGTTCGGTAAGCCCAAAGTGCATCACTCAATCTCAAAGACCAGTCCTTACGATTAGGGTTTACAGTTTTCTCGAATAAAGTATTTGGAATTTAAAACTCAAACAAATATTTCAATTGTTCAATGGAAGAAACGTGATTAATTCTATGAAGAACTTAATAAAAGTTAAGTCAAACTCAAAACTAATTCATAAAGAGGAAATATAAACCCTAATCAATGAAAAAGCACATTACATGAATATGATGTAGAAATCTCCAATTCCAACCGAGTTCCTTCGTAACTTCACCAAAAGATTTAATTTTTTCATGAGTTTCTTGAGCAAAAAGAGATGAAAGAATGATGAATAATGAGGAATGAGGCATTCTCTGACGTTCTGGGGTCTTTTAGGGTTGAGAAATCATGTCACAATAAGTTATCATAAGTGTTTGAGTCGTAGAAGGAAATTTAAGAATTCGAACTTTCTTTATAGTTCTATGCAACCGCATTGTATAAAGCCTTGTGACCGTAAGGAACATATGTTTCAGCCTTTTTAGTTTACTGAAAATAGCCATGCGGTCGCATGGTATAATTCCTTGCAGCCGCATGGTTAAAACGTTTTTTCCCCGGACAGTTTTCAATATTTTGGTCGTATCTTCCTCTCCCGATATCCAATTCAAGATGCGTTGAAAAGTTGACTCAAAGAGGTACAACTTTAATTCTATATAATCGTCAAATTAGACCATTTTCCATGTAAAAAAGGTCTCTATATGAGGCTAAAATTGGTGCACAACTCTTTTTGATTGGAAATTGATGTATGATCATGCTATGATTGTATTTCATCCCTTTGACTTCCTTCCTCGATCGATTGATCTCTAACACCCTCAATCTTCTCTCCATTGCCCATCACATCTATGGATTATTTGCAACTTGGTCTCTGAAATTCCGTTTTCCTCCATTTTGGTCATTTTTCACTTATTTCTCCTTATTTCCGATAAATTCATCACTTTGTCTTGCAAAAGGTAAATTTCATAGAATTAAGCTATATTCCAACATATGAATCAACAATTTTTCATTTTTTGACAGTACGATAAGTGTGTAAAAATGCACTTATCAAGCATCAAAAGAACCATAAGTTGATCATTCACATGAGTATGAACAATGAGATAATTCCACATAGTGAGATCTACGCTCATATAGGATACAAAGTATAATAGACCCATGCATGTAATGTGCCACTAATACTTTGTGAGCATGAGTTAAGACCTTAGTTTTGTGAGAAAGGACGTGCAACAAGAAATAAGTGGTGTGAATGAATATTTTCCTAAAACAATCAAAGTCAAACCCATGCTACTAGGACTTATTTAAAGAAGATAGCTCAAAATAATTTTCATATATTTTTTGTCCTCCTATCTATGAGCATATTTTGAAGTTCATGAGCACAAATATGTATAGTTTTAGTTGTCTTTATTTTAGACTTGCATATTTCTTTCAATAAATATTCTCCCCTTTTCTTTTCTTTGATTTTTTAGACATTTGAGGAATATACAAGAGCTAAGATCAACAAGTTAAAAGTCAATCCACATTTAAGGTCACTCTACCTCACCTATGGTCGCTATCCAGAATCTCATACACGCAGTCAAGACTCACTCACAAAGAATTAGTGTGTTTAGTGAAAAGGGGTATGAAGTAACTATACCAAGTACTCCAAGTATGTTCTAGAACAAGTTAATGTGATATTTTGTCATTTTTTATTCAACTTACAATACACAATTCACAAGATAACAAGTTCAATGGTTCCATTTCATAGTGTTAGACAGCCAAAAATCTTTCTATTTTACAATTTCATTCTTCTTATGTTTTTTAATCAACATAAGGAAACAATAAAATTGAATTAAAAAAAATAAGATTAACAAATTAAGATGCATGCAAGAAGTTAAGAGCGTAAAACCTAACTGAATTCTTCAACTTGATCAATGTGTTTATTCTTTTTAACCCAAATCTTGTTAGAATTAGATATAATCTTTGTCAATCCTATCATCATTTCAGTCAAGACCAATACTTGTTTAGTTATGAGTTTAACCTAAGCAGTGATGTTTTCTTTTTCCTTCCTAACCAAGAGTTTACGACACCTTGGTCTTGTATGACCCAACTCTCCAAAGTTTCAACACATAAGAATAAACCTAGAAGCAATACTAGGTTTCAAGTCTAGAATTCTAGGTTGAATAATCATATATTACAAAGATGATTTCTATCATTGCGTATCTTTTTTTCCTTAGGTTTACTACTTATATAATCTTAGTCTTGTTAGAGGTTGGTACAAAAATTATTTTAAAAGAGATAGTGACATGAGAACCGATTTTTATTATAGCCCAAACCTACCCTATTTTGTACAGATTTGCTTAGTCCTATCACGTTGTTAAGTTCCTTAGACTTACTAGAGAAAATATAAAGTTGTGCATTAGATTTATGAAGTTCATTCACTAGTGTCTTAACCATATTCTCTAAGATCTCTTTTTTAACCCCTAGCTCCTTCAAACAACAAGTTGACTCCTCAAGTTTAGCTAAAAGTTTTCCTTCTCTAACTTAAGAACATGCAATTTTTTAAAGGCAAACCTATTTAGCTTCTTGAAATTAAGACTCTCCTCAAATAATTTATCATAAGCCTCTTGGAGATTTTCTTCATTGTCAAATTCTTCGTACGAGGAGTTCGTATGCCCTAAGTTCTCAATCTTACCCTCACTCTTCTCACTTTCGCATTTCACAATCGAATTAAAAGTCGTGTAATTCCAACTAACCTCAGAAGTGGAAGTTCATTTTGATTTTCGAAACTAGACTCATCATTTGTGAGAGTGACATTCATTGCCTTTTCTTGGACACTCAGTTCTAATGTGTCTAACCCCTTGACGCTCATGATATCTAACATTTTGGGACTTTTTCTTGGTATCCCTATTGTATTTCTTCTCTCTTTATCTTTCTTGTATTTCCTAGGACTACCCTTGAACTTCTTATGAGGTTTCTCATAGTTCCTAAAGAGCTTCTACAATTTCTTGGAAAAATATATCACCTCTTCATTTGCTATAATCTAGTCATCGGTCTCGTCATTAGTCTCTTACTTGATAGTGTTGAGGGCTATAGACTAACTTTCCCTAGATTGAGGTAGGATAAGTTTAGAGAGAACCTACAATTTCTTCTATTTTAACCAGATCTAAGTCCTCGCTGTGACCTTCGGTTTTTGAACCTCTCATGTACAAACCTTAGAACCTTTCTAACTATCCTAGTCTCAGGATTCATTCATCTGGGTTGAAAATGGAGTTAACTATATCATTTAGTTTGACATAGAACTCATCAAAGTATTCGTCGTCCTTGATTTTAATCTCCTCAAACCTAGTGGTCAACATTTTAATCATTCACCTAATGTGTGATCCAAGAATGTCTCCAGCTTCTTTAGATTTATCACACATAGACAAACGTTTGAACTTATTGGGTGAGATTGCTATAAAGAAGGCATAACACCTTAAATTGTACAGGACCTGATATAGCGTATATTAGAACAAAATCCTAATAGTGAACATTGGGATGCACTTATTCGATTTTTGAGGTATTTGAGATATATTCTATATTGGGAAATATATTATACAAAATTCCTTGCTTTACTTTAAAGCTAGTTCAGAAAACATCGACGGGGATAGGACTAAAGTTTATTAGAAATTATATAACCTATAACTGAAATCCAACCTTGCGATTGGAGATCCCATGAACAAGTTTCAATGTGACAACAAAGTTATTGGAGTAATTTATAGGGAAACTACATTAGATTTATTTCAAGTTCTTCCTTATGATTTAGCAGTACTGTCACACTCCCTTAGTGTAGACAACCATACACACATGTATCTGAAAATAAAAATTGATTATTGGACCTAGACATGTGAGTGCACATTTTTTTTTGTTGAAATAGTAACATGGGATAAACATCCTCGCAATTAAATCCGTGCCTAGTTATATGATCACTTGTGGTGTTCGTATAATATATCAAGATAAAAGATTATATAATCCTATTCAAATGTGTTCACTTTAAGGTTTTAAAAGTATTATCATACTATTTTGCGAGTCATATATACACAACACAAGTTTCCAAGATATAGTAAAATGACCATAAGACCAAAAGAACAATCCCCAAAATAACCTAGCAGGTCATCACCCATGTACAATCCTTGAATCCTATTAAAGCTCACAACCTACCATGCTATCTATGGAGCTTCAAGCTCACCAAAACTTACCTACAATGCAAGAACTATATAAGCTAATGCTCAATAGGTAAAAAATCATGCATGCCATGATTAGGAAGGTGTCCATTCCATTTCCTTTGAAAACATTATGCTAAGGATGCTTCATATTCAAATATTCAGCAAGGTAAGCTTGAAATAATTTCATTTGAAAATATTTCTTTTCATTGAGCCCTCGACCCACCTACTAGGTACCGGATAGAACTATATGCAATATCAATCTCAATAGTCGCCAACATGATATCGACACAATCGAGTTGACCACCCCCTGTTACCACTTGAGGTACATCCCTTAACTGTCTTTATGATCACATAAGAAGTATCCCATCCACGATGTTAATAATAATAAAGGCATAATCAATTGATCCATCCTCCCGTGATCACCAAAGATACATTCCTTATCTTCCTTTATGATCTTAAATTCATTTTTTAATCATATTGTGGATTTTCAACTATGAACGTATGTCATACATGCATGTGAAAATGCTGATGAATAACATACTCAATCAAAATCGATGCAAACATGTTCTTAAAACACATACTTAATCATCGTGACCAACATAGGATATACAATAAATTCATTATCAAAGTATATAAAAATCACGATAATGATAAATAAAAAAATATTTTAATGGATGCTATGTTCTTGCATCATGTTGTAAATTGTTTTTTACTTACCTTTCGCATTCTCATATACGTGCTCTATACGAGGTGCAAGTCAAGCCTCTTTTCCACTTAAAGTCGTCAAACAATCTATATTATCATCTAATATCAAACACGACCTCCAATTTGAATTAACTCACACAAAATCCCGTACTATGAGACCATAAATACGAAGATAATCTAGATAACTTTAGTACTTCAAGTAATAGATCATTTGAAAATTCGCAAGTACACGAGATCGTGATCAAGTAATATAATGATGATTAGAGCGTCGAACCCACGAGGATTATGTGTTTAACCGAGTTAAAATTAATTGCAACTTTAACGAATAGCAAACAAATTTTGTGATTTTTTCTATACAAATACCTAAATTATCAATTAAACTAATAAAAGTAAGTAAATGTATTTTCAAATATGTGAGATGCATTGCTAAGATGTCAAATCCCCCATATTATTCCATTTTTAGTGTAACAATTTGAAATAATTCATGTTGGTCAATGTTCCTAATTCAATTGAAAGCATCTCTCGATAACAATCAAATCTAGAGTCATGTGACCCTTCTATATCTCGATAAAAAATCAAACATGATAAATCATAAAGGTATATCTCTATCCTCTATCGAACCTTACAATGTTTATTATATTGTGCTTAAACCCTATTGTCTCTCTTGATAATAATAAAATTCACTAACAATTCAATTGGTGATCAAGCAATTGAAAAGAACAATAAAAACGATAAGAAACAACCACAAATCAAATCAAATTAAAGTTAAAATAATTAATTAAAAACTAAAAATATCATAAAAAGGGTTTATCTCATCCTAACAATGTATAAAACTAGCCTAACATATTGAAATTAGAAGAAATTGAGGAAATGAAAATGAATCTTGAAGTCTTGAATCTCTTCAATGGTTTCTTGATGAATCTCCACTTGCAAGCCTCTTCTTTGTCTAAAAATCAAGTTTGATGTAAAGATAACTCAAATTGCTACAACTTCGATAAAATATAATTTTCCAATCGAATGTTTATTATACCAAAAATGGGTTTCAATTTTCGGCTAAAAATCAGGAATATAACTTGTGCGATTGAAAATTGATTTTGATAATATTTTTATTATATTTCGTTCATTTTGAGTTCTTATTCCATTCAATTGTCTCATAGAAATCTTCAAATTATTGTCTTGTGGCCCAAATTAACTATCAAATATTTGCAATTTGGTCGTCAAACTTTGGACTTTGCCATTTTTTGTTGATTTTTATTTTGTTTCTTCCAATTCCTTGTTTGATATTGAGTTTTACCTATATAACATAAAATGCAACAATTTAGAATATATTTTTCAAAAGAACTACCAAATATCGATATTTCAGGCCCCCGAATAAGTACATAATATTCACTTATCAAATAATTTGATTCTTCATCGCCGTTGTAAATAGCCAAGAAAATAGAATATGTTTCTTCATCTTTACAAAAAAAAAATAGGAGGAAGTTACACGCACTAAAAAATAAAAATCCTTTTGTAGTCAATCATTTATTAAGAAAAATTGGTAAACTTAATAAAAAAAGCAGAAACATCAATAATAGTAACTTGGTCTCAGACATCTACCATTATACCCACAATGCTTGGCCATACGATTGCTATTCATAACGGTAAGGAACATTTGCCTATTTATGTAATGGACAGCCATATAACTCCAATTATCAAGTTAAATATTCTTAAACACCATCTAAATGGATCTTTAATGACTTCAAATCAAATTTCTAAATTTTAGAGGTAATTAGTGATCATGTGAAGACGAATCTATATGAAATTTGAAAATGGATAGAATATGTTTTTGAGTTGCTATCAATGTCCGATTAGTTTTCTAACCTTTTTTCGCACCCCTAACCATATTCATTCATTCACAAACTCTTAAAACTATTATTTAACATTATATGATTGTAACAATGACCTAATATTTCCACAAGTGAAGGGTTTACAGCTTCAAAGTTAGTCCTTTTTTCACTGTGGCTGTTTTGAGTTCCGCTTGAATTAACATCCCATAAATTAGTTTCTAACCCATCAAAAATTATTCATATACTTAGAACTCTTACATAAAAATATTCATACTGTTAAATACAATAATACTTAAGGTATTATCCAAAACCAAATGTTGAATAGGTAGAATCCTACAACTATACAATTTCTGTCCTTGGTGGTTTCACTCAATTTCCTTTAACCAATTATCCCTCTTTTTGCCATAACAACACCACAACATCCCAACATAATATCAAGCAAGTTCATAGGTTCAAGAGATTATAAAACTCTTAAAAATAATAAAACCAAACCTCAAAATTGTGAGTTAAACTCACCCGCTCAAAATGGCAACTCCAGCTTCTTGTTTTGTAAGTTCTCTTTGTTTCCTTTTCTTTGTCTTTCACTTGGGAGCAACTTGGAGGAGTAAATATCTTATTTAGGAGGTATATATAAAGTCTTAAAGGACTGGAGTCGTGATGCTTGCTTAAGGACTGAGAAAATTGTTGCTTAGAGACAAGTGTTACAAGCATGAGGTGTACTAACGTGAGGTGGCTCCTTGTAGTAAAATCTGATTTTATCCTTATCCTTGCAGGTCCAAATCAAGTGTTCTTGACCTATTTTAATGTTTTTACAACTTAATTTAATTTCCACGAGATCCTAAAATAGTTTATAGATTTAATTCCTTAATTGTTCATTTCATTCCTTACCCGATTGCCGCCCGATTGTCCACTGACTACAAAATTTTGTACTTCAATATTTATGACTTTACACAAACCTTAAGTATTATGATCATGTCATTTCGTACCTTATGTTTGAAATATATTAAGGACTTACCTAGAGTTTAGGATAACCTTGATTAATTCGAATCAAAAGTGTAAAAACCTTATCAATAATAATTACAATACTTTGAAAATTACAATTGCTTATCAAATCAATATTCAGCATATCGATTAACCTAATTTTCCACCATAGCTCAATGTAAAATTTGCCACCCAGGTCGTCGAGAAGGTTGAAAACTAACACTACACCAGATGTGATGTACCACTAAAAGAGAAAGCAATTATGAACTGTTGATTCAAATGCAAATGGCAAGGTATATAACATGTGATATATGAATTATATTGGTCAAGTGTGTAATGTGATGTATGAATTATATTGGTCGGGAAAAAGATTTCATTTCAAAAAAAAATTAGTGTTCCACATCACTTTCATACTTTTCTGGGGATGATCTAGTCATAGTTAGGGATTTGTTACGAAAAGTTTGGGTAAGGAGTGAAAAACGAGGTTTTCGAGGTAAGTTAAACTAACCACGTGATTTTTAGGCAATACTGAGTTTTCAAAAAGTTTTTCTTGTTCCACATACCCTATATTTCAAACACTATTGACACAAAAAAAAAGGTTTGGGGAAGTCAAGAAGGTCCAACATAGTCATATTTTTGAAGCAAGGAAAAATCTTCCTTACTTGTGACTTAGGCGCTCACACCTGGGGGACAAATAGTCTCGTCAAAGGCCTTTTTGGCTATATGAAGTGCACACCTCAAAGTTTGAGGTGCGTGCTTCCTTTAGCCAGGTTGGGGGTTTTAACCCCTCAACACACACACACACACACACACACACATATTTACCCTTCTATTTCACACCAACGCCATTCTCCCCTCTCAAGAACACTCGCATTCACATAAAAAAAATCCCCATTAAATCATAAAAGTTCACTTGGGTCCTCAATATCAGGGACATTAGAACATTTATGCACAAGATTGCAACATTTTTTTCATAATCACAACTCATTTAAGGTATCTTGGCTACACTTTTCAAAAATTTCATTCTTTTAGCAAAATGTCATGATTTCTTGAATATGTTTGGAAGTCTTTGTTTCAAAATGGTGGATGGGAGTAGGTAGATGACGGGTTGTTTGAATTGTGTGAAAGTTGTGGCAAACATGATTTTTTTCTTAGTTTCCATTATTGCGTATAATTGACAAGCATGCTACATGTTCGATAAAATGTCTAGGTGAAGTTGAAGGTTGCATTAGCACACCACATGATTGGTACGTAGTTGAACACCCCCGGATGATTGTATTTATGTTTTTAGAATGATTAGCATAAAATCTTGATGGGGTATCAGCCTGCGTCCCCTATATATTTCCAGCTTGCAGCAACAGATTACGGCTGTGGTGCTTGTATTGCGTCACCTACATCTCAGCATTGCGCCCCCATGTCCTGCCCCCATTTTACTATCTATTATGTCACCTAATGTTTAATATATTTTGGAAAAGAATATTGAATATCAATGAATTATCGATTGTTACGAATACTTGAACAATGTAAGTTACATAAGTTCAGAATTGAAAGTATAAATCCAATACACGGATCTCATTATTTGATAAAACTAATCTTTTACAGCTTTCATAGTTTAAATTAAAAAAATAACAAAAACAAATCACTTTTGTATTGCTTGACAAATCAATATTCAGCATATCGATTAACCTAATTTTCCACCATAACTCAATGTAAAATTTGCCACCTAGGTCGAGATGGTTGAAAACTAACACTACACCAGATATTAAAACCTCAATGATCGAATGTACCACTGAAAGAGAAAGCAATTATGAACTATTGATTCAAATGCAAATGGCAAGGTATATAACATGTGATGTATGAATTATATTGGTCAAGTGCGTAATGTAATGTTCAGAGGTATTACAAGTAGTGCCAACTGTATTGATTCAAATGTTAGTTGGTCAACCATCATGCTTGGAGTACTTGACATATAGCATATTAGTAATCCTAATAGTGAACATTAGGATGCTTTTATTTGAGTCTTGAAGTATTTGAGTCTTAAAGCTTTCTATAGCTGTTATTCACCGGGGGTGTTTAGATAGTACAATCTCAATAGCAATACATATTTGAGTGTGGAAGTGGTTCTGCTTCCCAGGAGAATTGAGGTTAATTCTCTAGAGCACTCAAAGAAATTAGAAAAGCTTGTGATTGAAATGAACACAACTAAGAGAACTCAATGATTGTCTCAGAAGTCATGTGTCTTATATTGTCCAAGTTCACAACCATATATATAGAGTTCAAAACAGAGTTCACTACAGTTGGAAAACTTGATAAGATATACAATTTCTCAAGTTGAAAGACACGTAAGCCAGAATGATTTGTCCCATACTCTAGAATAATATGAATACTTATTTTATTTCTTTCGTATATGGGCGATTGTTAGATATATATATATCATATATATTATTTAAAAGAAATAATTAAATTGAGATAGTTGGCCAAGTAGGAAAAAGTGTAAAATATATGTGGGAGATCGCCAGTTCCAACTCCAAGTGAATATTTGTAAGTTTAACCTTGGAGTTTTGGACTTCTTTGATTAAAATAAATTTATTATTATTATTATTATTATTATTATTATTATTATTATTATTATTATTATTATTATTATTATTATTATTATTATTATTATAGATGATGATGATGAAGACAACGACAGTTTTATATTGTCAAACTAGCTATTTATATAGCAATTGAAGAAGTCACTGGGCGATTTATTAAAATCATAAAAACCACAATCGTTTTATATTTAAATTCTAAATCTTACATACGCTATTGGTAGAATTGAATTATACAAGGCTTGATATAACATATGTTGTTGATAGACTTAGCAGATATACTAGTAATTCTTATAGTA
This sequence comes from Fraxinus americana, assembly GCA_035079005.1. NCBI lineage: Eukaryota > Viridiplantae > Streptophyta > Magnoliopsida > Lamiales > Oleaceae > Fraxinus > Fraxinus americana. The sequence goes on along the minus strand of CM068725.1, from coordinate 14,511,871 downwards.
AACATTGGGATGCACTTATTGGAGTTTTGAGGTATTTGAGATACACTCTAGATTTTGAGAATACATTATAAGCAAATTTCTACTGTACTTGACGGCTATTGTAATGCTAATTGGATTTCAGATATAGAACTCCGAGGGCTATTGGTAGTGATGGCGGGAAGCATTTTCGCAACCGCCAGTTCTCAGTATTGTTGGCAAAGTATGGAGTTAAGGATCATGTTTTGACTCCTTATCATATCCTTAGACAAGTGGACAGGTGGAAATCTCCTACGAGGGGTTGAAAAAGATTCTTAAAGGAGTAGTGAATGCATCACGTTTGGATTGGTTAAGAAGCTAGATGATGTACTTTGGGTGTTCATAAAAGTTTTTAAGACTCCTAATGTCATGTCCTAGTATAGGTTACTATTCGACAAAACATGTCATTACCTATTGAGCTGGAACATAAGGCATATTGGGCTACACATATGCAAAATTTTGATATGAAGTCAGCCGAGAAGCATAGAATCTTTCAACTCAATGAATTCAGGTTAGGGGAATATGAAAATGCCAAGTTATACAAGCATGATAGGTACATCAAGGAAAAAGTGTTCGAGGTTGGTCAGCAAGTTTTCATGTTCAATTCTAGCCTCAAAATCTTTCCAGGCAAGCCGGGGTTTAGGTGGTCGGGTAATTCACCGTTGTACATGTGTTTCCACATAGCGTAATGGAAATAGTGTGTCAAGATCATTAGAGGAGGTTCAAGGTCAACGGACAACATTTGAAAGCTTATTGCGGAGGTGATTACACAAATGAGAAGACAATCCTGCCATTTGATAGTGTGGAGTAGCCTAAACTACAATGTGGAGCTATAGACTATAAACAAGCACTTACTAGAAAGAAACCTAATTCTCTTCCCTTTTATTTATTAACCTTCAATGATTAGAGTAGGAATTTTTATTCTTTGGTGTGTTAGGATTAGTTAGGTGTCATTCAACCATCACTTAGGTGGTGAGTGTCAAGCACATGTTCACGTAAGTTTCAGATATGTTTTGCACGAATTTGGGGGTGTTAAAACCACACGGGTGATTTGGAGTGAAATTCACGTGTTTCGAGGCAAAAGCAAGATTTTTAGTGCAGAAGTGCGATAGTCGGGAAAAAGATTTCATTTAAAAAAAAAATTAGTGTTCCACATCACTTTCAAACTTTTCTGGGGATGATCTAGGCATAGTTAGGGACTTGTTATGAAAAGTTTGGGTAAGGAGTGAAAAACGAGGTTTTCGAGGTAAGTTAAACCAACCACGTCATTTTTAGGTAATATTGAGTTTTCAAAAAGTTCGTCATGTTCCACATACCCTCTATACCATTTCAAACACTATTGACAAAAAAAAAAGGTTTGTGGAAGTCAAGGAGGTCCGATATAGTCATATTTTTGAAGCAAGGAAACATCTTCCTTACTTTTGACTTAGGCGCGCACACCTGGTGGACAAATAGTCTCGTCAAATGCCTTTTTGGCTATATGAGGTGCACACCTCAAAGTTTGAGGTGCGTGCTTCCTTTAGCCAGGTTGGGGGTTTTAACCCCTCAACACACACACACACACACACATTTACCCTTCTATTTCACACCAACGCCATTCTCCCCTCTCAAGAACACTTGCATTCACATAAAAAGAATCCCCATTAAATCATTAAAGTTCACTTGGGTCCTCAGTATTAGGGACATTGGAACATTTATGCACAAGATTGCAACATTTTTTTTCATAATCTCAACTCATTTAAGGTATGCTGGCTACACTTTTCAAAAATTTCATTCTTTTAGCAAAATTTCATGATTTCTTGAATATGTTTGGAAGTCTTTGCTTCAAAATGGCGGATGGGAGTAGGTAGATGACGGGTTGTTTGAATTGTGTGAAAGTTGTGGCAAACATGATTTTTTTTCTTAGTTTCCATTATTGCGTATAATTAACAAGCATGCTACATGTTCGATAAAATGTCTAGGTGAAGTTGCAGGTTGCATTAGCACACCACATGATTGGTACGTAGTTGAACACCCCCGGATGATTGTATTTATGTTTTTAGAATGATTAGCATAAAATCTTGAGGGGGTATCAGCCTGCGTCCCCTATATTTCCAGCTTGCGGCCACAGATTACGGCTGTGGTGCTTGTATTGCGTCACCTATGTCTCAGCATTGTGTCCCCATGTCCTGCCCCCATTTTACTATCTATTATGTCACCTAATGTTTAATATATTTTGGAAAAGAATATTGAATATAAATGAATTATCGATTGTTACGAATACTTGAATTATGTTACATAAGAGTTTAGAATTGAAAGTATAAATCAATTGGTGGATTCTGAAATCCAATACACGGATCTCATTATTCGATAAAACTAATCTTTTATAGCTTTTATAGTTTAAATTAAAATAATAACAAAAACAAATCTCCTTTGTATTACAGATGATCGAGTTTGGTAGTAACTAATACATTACAATTGCTTGAGAAATCAATATTCAGCATATCGATTAACCTAATTTTCCACCATAGCTCAATGTAAAATTTGCCACCTAGGTCGAGAAGGTTGAAAACTAACACTACACCAGATATTAAAACCTCAATGATCGAATGTACCACTAAAAGAGAAAGCAATTATGAACTATTGATTCAAATGCAAATGGCAAGGTATATAACATGTGATGAATGAATTATATTGGTCAAGTGTGGAATGTAATGTTCAGAGGTATTACAAGTAGTACCAACTGTATTGATTCAAACGTTAGTTGGTGTTGCATCGTGCTTGGAGTACTTGACATATAGCATGTATAGTAGTAATCCTAATAGTGAACATTAGGATGCATTTATTCGAGTCTTAAAGCTTTTTATAGTTGTTATTCACCGGGGGTGTTTAGATAGTACAATCTCGATAGCAATACATATAATAGTGTGGAAGTGGTTCTGCTTCCCATGAGAATTGAGGTTAATTCTCTAGAGCACTCAAAGAAATTAGAAAAGCTTGTGATTGAAATGAACACAACTAAGAGAACTCAACGATTGTCTCAGAAGTCATGTGTCTTATATTGTCCAAGTTCACAACCATATATGTAGAGTTCAAAACAGAGTTCACTCTATAGTTGGAAAACTTGATAAGATACACAATGTCTCAGGTTGAAAGACACGAAGACTGAATGATTTGTCCCATACTCTAAAATAATATGAATACTTATTTTACTTCTTTCGTATATGGGGGATTGTTAGACATATATCATATATATTATTTAAAGGAAATAATTAAACTGAGATAGTTGGCCAAGTAGGAAAAAGTGTAAAATTTATGTGGGAGATTGGCAGTTCCAACTCCAAGTGAATATTTGTAAGTTTAACCTCGGAGTTTTGGGCTTCTTTGATTAAAATAAATTTATTATTATTATTATTATTATTATTATTATTATTATTATTATAGATGATGATGATGATGAAGACAACGACAGTTTTTTATTTTCAAACTAGCTATTTATATAGCAATTGAAGAAGTCACTGGGCGATTTATTAAAATCATAAAAACCACAATCGTTTTATATTTAAATTCTAACTCTTACATACGTTGTTGGTAGAATTGAATTATACAAGGCTTCATATAACATATGTTGTTGATAGACTTAGCAGATATACTAGTAATTCTAATAGTAAACATTGGGATGCACTTATTGGAGTTTTGAGGTATTTGAGATACACTCTAGATTTTGAGAATACATTATAAGCAAATTTCTACTGTACTTGACGGCTATTGTAATGCTAATTGGATTTCAGATATAGAACTCCGAGGGCTATTGGTAGTGATGGCGGGAAGCATTTTCGCAACCGCCAATTCTCAGTATTGTTGGCAAAGTATAGAGTTGAGGATCATGTTTTGACTCCTTATCATCCTTAGACAAGTGGACAGGTGGAAATCTCCTACGAGGAGTTGAAAAAGATTCTTAAAGGAATGGTGAATGCATCACTTTTGGATTGGTTAAGGAAGCTAGATGATGTACTTTGGGTGATCATAAAAGTTTTTAAGACTCCTAATGGCATGTCCCAGTATAGTAACCTATTCGACAAAACATGTCATTACCTATTGAGCGGGAACATAAGGCATATTGGGCTACACATATGCTCAATTTTGATATGAAGTCAGCCGAGAAGCTTAGAATCTTTCAACTCAATGAATTCAGGTTAGGGGAATATGAAAATGCCAAGTTATACAAGCATGATAGGTACATCGAGGAAAAAGAGTTCGAGCTTGGTCTGCAAGTGTTCATGTTCAACTCTAGCGTCAAAATCTTTCCAGGCAAGCTGGGGTAAAGGTGGTCGGGTCCATTCAACGTTGTACCTGTGTTTCCACATAGCGCAGTGGAAGTAGCGTGTCAAGATCATTAGAGGAGGTTCAAGGTCAACGGGCAACATTTAGAAGCTTATTGGGGAGGTGATTACTCCAATGAGAAGACAATTCTGCCGTTTGACAGTGTGGTAGCCTAAACTACAATGTGGAGCTATAGACTATAAACAAGCACTTATTGGAAAGAAACCTAATTCTCTTCCCTTTTATTTATTCACCTTTAATGCATTAGAGTAGGAATTTCTATTCTTTGGTGTGTTAGGATTAGTTAGGTGTCATTCATCCATCACTTAGGTAGTGATTTTCAAGCATGTGTTCACATAAGTTTCAAATGTGTTTTGCATGAATTTGGGGATGTTAAAACCACACGGGTGATTTGGAGTGAAATTCACGTGTTTTGAGGCAAAAGTTCACAAGGACACTTGCATTCACATAAAAAAAATCCCCATTAAATCATAAAAGTTCACTTGGGTTCTCAATATTAGGGACATTGGAACATTTATGCACAAGATTGCAACATTTTTTTTCATAATCTCAACTCATTTAAGGTATGTTGGCTACACTTTTCAAAAATTTCATTCTTTTAGCAAAATTTCATGATTTCTTGAATATGTTTGGAAGTCTTTGCTTCAAAATGGTGGATGGGAGTAGGTAGATGACGGGTTGTTTGAATTGTGTGAAAGTTGCGGCAAACATGATTTTGATTACGCACCTCTTTGAAAAGCCAAATCTAATCCGAAAAAGCATTATTACTCTTCAATATGCCTCTTTGCATTTGAAATTTGTTACTAGTCATTGCACCAATTCGAGACTTTTCCAATACACGCCTATTAAAAATATTAAATCATACTTATTTAGACTATTAAATTTAAACACTCCTTTACATAAATTGATGTAGAATCAAAACGAGGAAGACGAAGTAGGGTAATATTTGAAAAATAAGGCTCTCAATAGATAGGTTTCACTTTGAACATCCTTAGTTCTTAGAATCTATCAAACTTGCTTGACTAATTTGTGAATGCAACATTTTGAATTTTGGATCTTTATAGCAAATCAAGACAATAGATCAAACACATTCTCTCTCATATCCCCATTATTTTCACTATTTCGGCCCTAAACTCTCTTGGATTTTACAAGTACGTTGAAGAATTTTCCAAAAAAAAAAAAAAAATCACAGAATTTTACACGGGGATGTTCTATAAAGAGGAGATGAACCAAAGCCGTTAGATCAAGGAGAATTAATCATGAACATCATGGTACAAGAAATCCAAATCATCGAATATAGAAAGGGGCCTCTTTAGTTTTAAATGAAAATGTAGGATCACAGCATTACTCACATGCAAGTGCACATGCGCGTCACCACGATTTATGTAAATACAACTCATCATTGCGTACGTAACACGTCAATTGAAATCACATTATACCTCAGTAGTTGTTATTAGGAAGACACAATGTTTCAAATTATTTGTCATTTGTCCCATCGATGTCTTGCCTCTGTATCAACTCAACTTTATCAAAGTTGTTAGTCTCAGAGCCTCGCCCTCAAACAAGGGACTCACCTCTACGTTAAATCAGACTTATCAAAGCTACTTGTCTTAAAGTCACCCTCAAAAAAGTTATCGAAGCTGCATATGTCTTAGAGCCTCGCCCTTAAGCAAGGGCCTCATCTCTATGTCAACTCAACTTTATCAAAAGTTGCCCTAAGTCTAAGAGCCTTGCCCTCAAGCAAGGGCCTCAACTACATCAACCCATCTTTATCAAAGCTGCTTATAAGTCAAAGCTTCAAGCAAGGGCTTCAACTCTACATGATTTATGTTTGCACAAGCTACTACAAAAAGGTCTTCACATACTGTTCGAACAATTTCTAAAAGCGTACAAAATGGTTGATAAGTAATAGATTTGATAAGTTAAGAATATCGTCCCAAAAAGAATAAACCTTAAATTGAATTGTACTAGTTCGCAGTTAGATTCATTGTTTTAAAAACAAGAGAGATGTATTTTAATTATTCTAAATTATCTACTAATTACCTAAGATGACTTTAAAATAAAAAATGGGACGTATGTGTTGAAATTCTGAATCCACATATTACTATGTTCAATTCTCAATTATATAATTTAGTTTTATTCATGCATTTTTAACAATCGATAATTCTATTGTATTCAACTTTCTTTTTCAAGATAAATTAATTATATTTCTAGTCACGACCCGATCATATTCCTAAACCGAATTTGAATAAATAAAACGCATTCAATTAGACGATTAACTAGGTGATAACCCATTCAATAACATGATTATCGAGGTTATTGCACATGCGATATTGATGTTTCTAACTTCTATTGCCCGTTTATTAATCATGCATTGTTCTACTTAATTGTGAATTTCTAGCACTACAATAAACAACTAATTACCTAAATGAGTATACAAGCATGCATAATTAATCAATAAACACAAGAATTTCTAAATTACTTGTCTTTGAATTAAAAATAAATAAATAAAGATTTCAACTTCATCCAATACAAATGAATCTAGCTTAACATGTTTCTAAAAATAAAACAAATAAGAAGAATGAAAAGCATCACCCGAAATTTATAAATACAAGAAAGAGATGTCAAGGTCTAATTATTGTTCTTGATCTTCAACCCCGAGTTTAGATTCTTCAAGTTCTTGATGTTTCTTAATTCAATCCACGCACTAGATTTGTTTCTCCTGTCCAATGGATATTGAATTGGCCTCTCGTTTCTTGATAGATTTCATGATATGAATGAATTTGAGAGGTGAGAGAGAGACCCCTCAATGAGCAGCCCACGTTTTGTTATTATAGTTGGTGGAAATTAGGTCAAAATAACGTCCAAATTGGATTCTAAGTAGAGTTCTAGCAGAAGAAGGAAAGCAGCCTTATCAATCAAAATTTACACGTCTCGTGCATGAAGTGTTATTCCTTACGTGTGCCCAACTATGGCAAAATGGCCTTGGGAAGCCAAAAATTGTCTGGCACATGCGACACGGCATGTGTGGTGCGTGCGTGCTAGCATGAAGTTTTAGGACTAAGCAAGCATTGGTATTTTCATCACAATTTTCTCTTCTGATATTAAATTAGGGTAATTCAAAGTGTATTGGAAAGATAATTTAAATGGCTATAATTGTTATAGAAATATAGTTTTTTTCAATTTGAACGTTTATTATGCGAAAATGGGTTTCCATATGAGGCTAAAAATTTGGAGGATAACTTGTTCGGGTGGGAATTGATTTGTGAGAATACGTTAGCTATATGTCACGCTTTTAAATTTTAATTACATCTAATTGATTCTATGTGATCTTCAATCATCATTTTATAGTCTGAATTAATTATTGAATATTTTACTTTGATCCATGGACTTTGGATTTTGTCAATTGTATCTCTTTTTTGTGAATATCTGCACTTTGATCCATGGACTTTGTATTTTGTCAATTGTAAATCGTTTTTCGTTCATTTCTTCCAGTTTTAGTTTAATCACTAAGTTTTACCTAATACGATAAATAAACAAAATCAGGCTATAATTTATCAAAAATAAAACAAAATATCTTAAGTTAATAGCTTGGATAAATAAATGTACAAAATACACTTATCACACGCAATCAACACTATAAGTTCATGCATTAAATAAAATATCCATGCTTCGACTTGGGGAACTATTACGTTAAGTTATCTCTCCACAACTAAAGAGTCACCCTAATAGAAAAGCTTTGGCCAAGGTGTATGCCAAAACATCAATTTTCCAATTACAAATCACCGTATAACCTGTATAATAAACCTTAACCTAAAAGTTCACTCACTACATAGACTTGAGGTACTATTTTTAATCATCTTCCAATGAAGCTCCTAGACAAGGCCACGTAGCAGCAACGTAATAAGCAAACCTAAGCCAGCACTCCACATCACTATCCTACCTAGCCTATCCAAGGTCTTTAAAGTAGTCAAATTGATGCATTCTACCGATCCTCTATATATATATATATATATATATATATATATGAGGCCCAGGGACAGGGAGATGTAGTGCAAGGAGATGGAAATAGTAAGAGAACAAGAGATTGAAGTAAATGAAAATTTTATTGATGTAATAAAATATTACAATATTGATCCGAACTTTAAGAAAAATAAATACTCTCTATTTTTCATGCTCTGCCCCAAAACCTTAGAATGAGTACAAACTTATACTAAGATTTCGAACTTGAAATTACATTGAATTTGAAACAAGAATCTTGAAAAGAGAAAGCAAAAAGAATAATGTAAAGAGGACATCTTCTGTCTTCCACTTGTCTTTTTCTTTATCTTCTTTTGAGAGAGCACTTTGATCATCTTTTGAGAAAAGTAGATACTTGATTTCTCTTTTGACTACTTTTCATTCTTTTTGATGCTTTTGAGAAAGTTGATGCCAGATATCTCCATCTCCATCCTTCCCGGCTTTTTGAATTTCGGATTGATTTTTGAGTGTCGGTAATGGGAGGAGAAACAATTTGTTTGCTGGCAGACACATATTGAACATGAGGTCCTTGGCCCTATGAGAACGAAATTTTGAGAGTTCATCCAAATAACTGGGACCATGTAGTCATTTGGTATTCATTTCTTGATCAAGAAGATCATCCATATCAAACCCATAACAATCATCTTCGTTGTCGTAGGCATGATCTGATTCTTCACTTAAAGTAACTGATTTTGATTTCTTTGAAGTTGCTTCTGCTAAATTTGTAATTTTCTTCGAGATTGCTGAGAGTTCATCTGGAGATTTACATTGATTAAGCATAGCAATTAATCTCGATTTTTCTGTCAGAAAATCTGCAGATTTGTCTTGTTCTTTCTTTGAAGGTTGTCCTATGTTTCTTTGTTCTTGAATCCATGAATCAATTGCTTTTGGGCAACAGTTTGTCTCATGGAATTTTGACCACCATTTGATTTTGAAACGTCGGACAATTCTTTTAACATTAAATTCACTGCCTGGATCTGGAATCAATTGAAAATCCCAGCAGAAAATCCATGAAACCTTGAGATTGTGGGCGAATTGAAACAAAAGATTTTCTTGAGGCTTCAAAAAGGTTTTTGCCTCTCTTTTGAAGTATTCGAATCCTTGAAGAGTAAGACTAGGTAAAATTGTCTCTTCAAGTCCAAAATATTCGAACCATGTTTGAAACCATTTTGGAAAATTGTTTGAACTGTTCTGGTTAAAAAGAATAAACCAGGAGTGCGTTATAGGCATTGAAACAAATACCCATTTTTTCAAGTAATTGAATGATTTGATATTCAGATAATCCATCGATGCACCATTCAACGATAGCATTACCATCATATGAAAATGATTTTTTGATATTTTCTTCAAAAAGAAGATCAGGAGGTGATGGACGAGGATAATATGTTGGAAGATTTGGTTTTTGAAATCTTTGTCCATAACCTTGAAGTTTATTGATTTGTAAATCAGTTTCTTGATGAAATTGAGATTCAATATCATTGATAGCAGATTCAATGGTATTGATGTTTTTTGAAGAGGTTGAAAGTTTTGCAAATTGAGAAGCAAGTTCTTTAAGAACATTTTCTTGAGTATTGAGTTTTGGAGGAGGAGGAGCATCATGAAAATGATAAATAGAAGAAGCAGCAAAATCAATATTTTTCTTCTTCTTTCCTTTACCAGAAGTTTGAGCTTCGGATTCAGAATTTATTTCAATTCTGTCGAGTTGAGTACAAATTGATTGGAGAACAATGTTTGAATAATTGTTTTGGGATAAAACTCTTTTGCTATCACCAGCAATTGCCATGGTATCATCAGGTCTTTCGATTTTTTTGAAAGGAGAAGCAACAACTTTAGTTGTGCCATGTTGAACAATAATTTCTTCCATTGGAGGATGGACTGCCTGGAATGTTTTCCCATCAGGAGTATTCCAAGTCTTTTTTGAAGTTGAATGAGTTTGAATGGTTTTTGGTTTTGAAGAAGAAATCTTTTTTGAAGATTTTTTGAAAACCTTAAAATAAGTCCAGTCAAAGAAACTCTTATCTTCTTGGGACTCAAAAAATTCATCCCAATAAGACTCAATTTGATCTTTTGAAAAGGATTTTTTGATCAAATGACGGAATTTTTTGACTTCGAGCGTTTGATCAGTCTTGAACTCATTTCTTCTATCAATCTTAGAAGAAATAACGTTACATTGACGATCAAGTCGTTCAGATTGAGGAGGAATCATATCAGAAGGAGTTGGAGAAGTAGGAGGTTCTACTTCTTCTTCTTCTTTCTCGGATTCATTTTGATAAAAAGGTTTTGGAATTTTTGGATTAAAATTGACACCTTTGAGTGAAGATACTGAAGATCTTGCAGCTTGAAAAGAACTTTCTCTAGATCTATCATCAGATCTATAGGAGGAAGATCTTTGAAGAGTATTTGACGATGACGGTCTATTAAAGATTACTCTAATATTACCATCAGGTAAATACATGATTTGTTCAGGAATTTTCTTGACAGGTGGAGGGATTGGGTTTTGAACATTATCAAAATCCCAAGCAAGAAACCTATCTTGAAGATTCCAAGGGATTCTTTTTGGAATAGAAATGTTTGAATGAAGAGGATTGACCTCAACAAGAAGACTCTCATCTTTTGGAGATGTCCGTAGAGCTTTGATGTTGAGTTGAGTATTGAGAAGCTTGTAATATACTCTGTATATTAAAGCAAAGGCTCTTGAAGTATCATCGATTTCAAAGTTTTTTGTTTGAATACGCAAATTGAGAGTATTCAAGATTGCACCATCTTGAAGACTAACTGCAAAATTTGGATAACAATTTGAAAATATTGGACCACTTTCGAGATTTGACTCGAGCATGGAGAGTAAAGAATGTTCAAACCTTAAGAGTCTCTTGTCTCTTAAAGTAATGAGAATTGGAATATCAAGACCAAGTCGAAACAAAGGCTTGACAGCAATTTGAACAAGTCCAATATGAATATATTGAAATTTCTTGCGATGAGCTTGAATAGATTCTTTTGAAAGTAAATTGATTGAAGTAATCTGTTCCTTAATAGGAATAGTTTGCTCCAAAGTTTTGATAACAAGGTTTTGAGTAAAATCAAATGCACCTATTTCATAGATAGAACTCTTGTCTACCTTTGGAATAGTCCAATTTTGAAGAGTTTGCTCAATTTTTGCAATTTGAATTTCTTTTGAATTGAAATCGTTTGAAACAGATTTTTGATCAATTTCTTCTTTATCAAAAAATTTTGACATACTTGAATCTTTTGAACTAGAACTACCATCTTTTGAACCACTACCTTTAGTGAACCAATTAGACATGAAAGACATAAGTGAATGAAGTTTTGAAAACAGTAATCTTACCACTATAGACACAATGCTACAGCAAATAAGGATTCTTAACCAAAGCCTACAAACGGGACCACCCTAAACGCCTACCCTGGCTGACACGGGCTGACCAACGTCTATTCAGCACCAATGGTTTAAGGTAAAGTATGTTTGTTCATTGTTGATTAGAATAATAAACAAAAAATAAAATGGGTGTGCATATAATAGATTATTTGATCCGTGGGGGATATAAAGAGTCCATCCAAAGCAATTTAGGTGATAGAAAGCCAAAATGTCACTCTTTTAAACTTACGGAATTAGAATAATGTTAGGAAGTTGTGGTACGAAGCAACAAAATGCAATTGAAGTGGAAATGAGGAAAATGAGGAAAAGCTAATAAACAAAAACTAATGACAAACTGTAGAAGGATTTCACAATAACAAAAGGATTACAACAGCTTCACTTTACTATAAGGAGAGCACAATAACAATAACCTCTCTCTTATAATAGGAGAAAACACACCTTTTTGAACAAAGGAAGGACTAAGTGTTTAGAAGAAGCCTCTTTTTTCTCTCTAACTCTCTTTGTTTTCTCTTAAGAATGGGATACCGTAACTAAATGGGTCTATGCCCTATATATAGGAGTAAAAAGCAGTGTGAACACTGCACAATGTGAATACCAAGTTGAAGCTACACAATGTGAACACCAAATAGTGGATGCACAATGTGAACACCAAATTACAACTGTAAAGTGTAAACACAAATTACGGCCGCGCACAGTGTGACCACAAAATTGCAGCCGAAAAAAAAAGTGGCTTTACTACCACATTTTTTCTCACTTAAAGTCACTTTTGTAGTAACTTTTTTTATTCTTTCTAGACTTACCCTTTCCATGCTGCTTATGTTTTCGCTAGGCCAATATTGGATATACCATATGAACTTGTCTTTGTTGATTAGTTTTGTAAACAAATTTGCTAGGTTGTCTCCGGTAAAGATTTTCTATATATCCACACTTCCGTCTTCCACCTTCTCACTACAAAGTGATACTGAACTCAAACGTATTTTATCTTCACTTGAAATGCTGGATTCTTTGCCAAGTGCAAAGCGCTCTCTGACTATCACAAAATAGAGAAATCTTCTTTTGTTTATGTTTCAGCTCTTTTATTAACATTTACAATTAGATTTCCTCTTTACAGCTTGTGTAGCTACGAGATATTCTGCCTCCATTGTAGAAGTAACCAAGATAGACTGTAATTTTGAAACCTAACTTATGCTCCTCGAGCAAAAGAATAAACACATATCTAGTAGTGGATTTGCTCGTCAAGATCGCCTACATTAATCTAAACCAATATAGCATACGAGTAAACTTTGATCCTCCATAATATAATGCAACATTTGAGGTATCATTAACATACTCTTTATAGTATTCCAATGTTCTTTACCAGGATTTACCATATATTGACAAACTACTCTCACTTCTTGTGCAATGTCTGATCTTGTACATACCATAGCGAACATTAAGCTACCTACTATTGATGCGTACGATACTCTAGAAATTTCCATCCTCTCTACTTCATTGCTAGGACTCATACTTAAGGATAACTTAAAATTAATAGGAAGATTAGTAGAAATTAACTTACAATCTTGCATATTTCATGTTGAAAGATTTTCTTCAAATTGTTCTTCTAAGAAAGGCAAATCTTCCACTCATTTCTATCTCAATAAATTTGTATCCCTAAAATTTTGTTTGTTGGTCCCCAAGTCCTTCATTTCGAACTCCCTGGCCAATTATGCCTTCAAATGTTTAATAGGATCTTTTTTGGGGCCAACTACCAACATGTCGTCAAATACAACAGCAGAATAATAAAATCACTATTACCAAATCTCTTATAAGAAGCATAATGATCTGAGCTAAGTCGCTGTATCCAAGGCTTATGATGAAGGAATCAAATCTCTTATACCCACATTTCGATGCCTAGTTGAGACCGTATAAAGATTTGTCAAACCTACAAACCAAGTTCACTTCTTCTTTTTCTTCAAAACCTTCTGGTTGAAGCATATAAATCTCTTCTCCAAGTTCTCCATAAAGAAATACAGTTTTCACATCCAACTGCTCTAAGTACAAATCAAATGTAGCACACATTTCCAAGACTGCTCGAACTATTGTAAATCAAACAATAGGAGAACATATTCCATTGAAATTAGTGCCTTATTTCTATGTGTATCCCTTCGCTACCAATCTAGTACGATACTGCTCCACTTGGTCATTGCCATTTCTCTTAATCTTATGGAGCCATTTGTTGTGGATGGCCATCCTATCTTGTCGTAGTGGAACAAGATCTCATGTCTTATGTTTATGAAGAGTTTCAGTTTCTTCTTACATTGTTCTCATCCATAGAGAAGCTTCTTAGCTATATCTTCAACTTGAAATGTAGTAGTCTCTTGTTTCTCTTTTTTAGATCTATCATTTTCTTTTTCTAGTAACTTTCCTTCTGCAAATATTATGTCTCTACTGATTATCACCTTGTGGGCACTGGAATTCCACATGCAGTACCCCTTTACTCCATCAGTATACCCTAAGAAAATGCATGTTCTGGATTTTAGATCAAGCTTTAATGTTTCTTGTGTATTCTACATAACGTACACGACTTCCAAATACATGTAAGTGAAAATAACGACCTTGCTTACCAGTCTACATCTCCATAGACTTCTTCAGATCAATTGCGGTTGATGATGATCAATTGATCATATAACATGTGATTTTGTCTGCTTCTACCAGAATGAATTGGCTAGCCTTGCAGTTCTTAATATTGTTCTTGTTCTTTCTAACAAGGTTTTGTTCATCCCTTCTACCACTCCAGTTTGTTGTGGAGTGTATGTCGTTGTGAACTATCTCTTGATACTTTCTTATTGACAGAAGTTATCAAATTCATCACGGTATATTCTCCTCTATTATTTGTCCTCAAACACTTGATATTGTTTTCAGATTCAAGCTCTATTTGTGCTTTAAATATTTTGAAGATTGCGAACACATCTGACCTACTCTTTATTGGATACTCCCAACATCTCCTAGAGCAGTCATCAATGAAAGACACAAGTATCTTGGACCCCCTAGAGGCAAAATTGGTGATTGTCAAACATTAGAATGAGCTAACTCTAAGATAGTTTGCTTCTAGCAGTGGAACGAGCATACTAGTAACACAATGATTTCAAAAGGGTAATGAAACATTTTTACGTCCTGGAAGAATCTTTGGTTCTAAGAGAATTTTCGAACCTCGTTCCGACATGTGGCCAAGTTTGCAGTACCACATTATTGTTAATTATTTTGTTAAACTTGTCGATGCAACATATGTTTCTTCCTCTCATAGTGTCTCTCTTACAAGCATGTACAAATTGGCATCTATCTTATTGGCTTTCATCACCAGAAGTTCATGATCCCATTTTGAATATGGATTTTACACCCATTGTCATCTAATTGTCCCGTGATAATAATTTTTTCTTCAACCCTTTGCGTGTCGTACTTCCTAGATTACAGAATTTTATCATCATTTCAATTTGATGGGGTCGATACCAGCAATCTCCAAAGCATGATCATCGGCCATAAATACAGATCTTCCTAAGATTGGTTTATACTAATTAAACCATATTTTTAGAAGTCGTGTTAGGTGGCTCCTGAGTCCATAAGCCACACATGAGCAAAACGAGGTACGTCTTCTATTGCTGCTTCACACTGTATAGAGTTTCACTGTCGTTTAAGTACTTGCAACGCTACTCTAATTTTTTGTTACATTCGTTTTATTGCTCCAACAATCTTTCTTGAAGTACCATCTTGCCACATTAATAGCATTTGATGTTTTTCTTCTTGACTTGGATCTACCATGATTTTGACTCCCAATGGAGCCATGTCGCGTTGGTCTCCCTCTCATTATCGATAGCACCTCCACTTGTTGTGAATTGGTCAATTTTCTTCCTTGTTCTTGCACATATGTTCTTCCAAAACAGCAGTTGCAACCTTCTCAAGAATAGATAGTCTGAAAGAATATTATTGATCAGGTTGATAATTAGTTTGAGTTGATCATACAAATCTGGTAGACTTTGAAGTAAAAGTTTTGAACACTCATTTACATCTATTTTGTAACCCAACTTTGACAGTTTAGAAAAATAGAGTATTCATAGTGTTGATGTGATCTGTCACCAAAACATATTCTGGCATTGGAAGATTGCAGGGTCTTCTCTTTAAGAAGATTTTGTTATGTAATGACTCGACCTTGTACAATTTTGTTAGAGTGTTCCAAATCTCTTTTGCAATCTTTTCTCTTCTACACTTCACAAGAGTCTACCAGCTAGACCCATGTGTAGATCCTACTATCATTCATTTTCTTCCATTTGAGATATATCGTCAGTAATCTCTGCCAGTCTTTCTCCGATAGCCTCTAAACAATCTTTTTTTTTTATTAAGATTGCCTTCATCTTCATTTTTCATAACAAATTATTCTCGTTAAGCTTCTCTATTTCAAAACTTCGTTACCGTTGTTAAAAATGCTTCTTTTCCACTAAGGGTCCGTTTGATTGCAAGAATTGAATTTTGGTGGAAATAAAATGAATTTTAGGGAATTAAATTGTCTAGAACTTGTTTTACTAGGAATTGTCAATTAATTGTGTTTGATTTGTATAATTTTTCACCTGCAAAATATTTAAATTTTGGATCTTTTGGTGTTCGTTTGGCTTTGTTTTCCATGGAAAATGTCCATTAAAAGGATATAATTTGTTACAATTGGGGATAAAATTTGTTTCAATTGTCAAAAAAAAAAAATGCTTAGAAATGCTTTTCCCACCAAACCCATGGGAAAAGCTTTCCTCAAAAACCAAGAAAATATGGAAAACCATTCCATCGAAAATTTAATCAATCAAACATGCAAAAAGGTGAAAATTGATTTTAATTTTCATCTTCCATGGAAAAGAAAGACCAATCAAACATGGCCTAATTGGATCTAACTCGAAAACCAATAATAAACCTAATGTTCTGATGCCATTGTTAGGAAGTTGTGGTGCAAAGTAAAAAAAAAATGCAACTGAAGTGAAAATAAGAAAAAATGAGGAAAAATTAAACAAAAATCATTGACAAACTATAGAAGGAATTCATTATAGGAAAAGATTACAACAACTTCTCTTTACTATAAAGAGAGCACAATAACAATAACCTCTCTCTTATATGAGGAGAAAACATACTGTCAAACGAAGGAAAGACTAAGTATTTATGAGAAACATCTCTCTCTCTCTCTCTCTCTCTCTCTCTCTCTCTCTCTCTCTCTCTCTCTCTCTCTCTCTCTCAAAAGAATGGGATACCGTAGCTAAATGGTTCTATGCCCTATATATTAGGAGTAAAAAGAAGTGTGAACACTGCACAGTATGAACACCAAATTGCAGTTGCACTCTGTTAAAACCAAATTACAACTACACATTATGAACACAAAATTATGGTTGAACAAAAAAACTGATTTCACGACCACAAATTATTCGTTTGCATCTTATGAAGAATAAATCTTATTCATTCAATATATTATTAGAGGTGAGGGATATGGAAAATATCAATGAATTCAATAAAAAATTTGTGAACTGCGGTTCCAACATCTCATTTCTATCAAAATGGATATTAGAAATTGACACAACCGTATATGTGTTGGATACGTTTAGAAGGTTGAAAATTTGGTAAGTGTCAAAACGAAAAACTTGGAAAAGTGACTTTCGTGTCAACTTCGACCAAATATTCTAACTTAATCCGATGGTCAAATTACAAAAGTAAATAGACCAACTTGTTCTACTCGTCGAGTAGATTGTCGTGGTATATTTGGAATCTTAAAACCAAAGTTGGAAAGAAAATAGAACAAACTGTAGGAAATTTGCCTAAGTGTGTTGCTAGCCTGATGTAGGACTGTCGCTCGAGCGACATGCTAGCAATAGGCTAGCGACAAAGGCACTGTTTTTATCGCTCAATCGAGACAATGGCGACAAACTAGCGACAGTGAATGGTGCTACCTTTGGCGAGAGTTGCTGAGTTTGGGGCGCGACATTTCATTCACAGCCCCCCATCCTCTATATATAGGACCCCTTAGACGTTCATTAGGAATCTCATGCCATATTTGCATTGAGAATTGCATAAAAACTCTTGCAAATCACTTCCAAATTCATTCAAAATCGATTTCATCTTTGTAGGGAGAAATTCCGTCGAAAGTTCGCCGTAACTTATGGTTTGAAGTGCTTCTAATCCATTTTATCTTGAGAGACAAGTGATGTCAACCGTGAGCACCGTTGCGGGGCAATTTTGTCTTAAAAAAAGAGTGAAAATCACTTGCCTCGAATTGTTCTTCTTCTTCTTCCCTTCTTGGTTTTAATTTTTGGTTTTCGTTTGTAGTTTGCATACTACATTTCCACCCATATTTATAGTGTTTCATCACGCTCATGCATATTAAACTTCATTTTTGTTCGTTAGATATACAACAACCCTTTCACCTACACTTATATTTAGCCTGTGTCGCCAACAATCTTAAGACAAAATTTTGTGTCTATGGTTGTTGTTAATCTTTTCTCTTCATCTTTTGGAATACACATTCGTGTTATATTCTCTTCTTTTGATTTATTTGCGTTGAACTTCTGTTTGTGTAACAGAAATGGCCACCATTGAGGCTACTTCGAGTCAAAATGATTCAAACAATGTGGTTCTGCCATTGGCTATATCACTTCAAAATACTGTAATCCCGCATGGGGAAAAATCAGAAAATTTTGGAGGTGTGGACTTCAAGAGATGACAACAAAAGATTTCTATCTAACCACTCTAAAATTGGCAAAGTTTCTAAAGGAAACTGCAGCGACGGTACAAAGAGACAATAATCGTGAATCAATTATAGCTTGGATGCATGGAAGCGCTCAGACTTTCTATGCAAAAACTATATCCCGAAAGGATTGGATAATACACTATATGGAGTATATAGTTCGAAGAACTAGACCAAGGAACTGTGGGATTCTTTGGAGAAGAAATACAAGACCGAGGATGTCGGAACTAAGAAATTCATAGTAGGAAAACTTTTGGATTATAAGATGGTGGATTCCAAAACGGTGATTAATCAAGTGTAAGAACTTCAAATTCTGTTACATGACATCCATATCGAGAAGATGGATTTGACCGAATCTTTCCATCATTGAAAAGCTCCATCCTATGTGGAGAGATTTTAAAAACTACCTCAAGCATAAATGCAAGGAAATGAATTTGGAAGAATTGATTGTCCGCTTGAAGATCGAAGAAGATCTAAAAAAAGACTTATTGTCTAACTTGGAGCAAACTTTGTTGAAACCAACTCGAAAGTTGTCAACAAGAAACGAAAGTTCTACGGTGAGGCACCACGAATAGACAACTCCAAGAAGGCCAAAAAGTTCAAAGGGAAAGGTCGAACATCGCTCAAACGAATGTCGAAAACCAAAGAAGAATGCACATACCAACATGGTTGAAAGAGACACTCTTTCTGAAGGGATGCAAGAGATAAATTTATCTGCAATTGTTTCCGAGTGCAACCACGTTGGAAACTCAAGGGAATGGTGGGTTGACACTGGTACTACCAGTCATGTGTGTGCAGATAAGGCGATATTCTCTAACTATCAAAAATTGGATGGAGAACAACTCTTCATGGAAAACTTTGCAAGTTCCAAAGTTGAAGGACAAGGGAAGGTCACTTTGAAAATGACATCTGACAAAGAACTCATCCTCAACAACATCCTACATGTGCCAAACATATGGAAGAATCTAGTGTTCGGGTCTCTACTTAAAAAATGTTTTTAAAGTTGTATTTGTATCCGATAAATTTGTACTCACTAAAAATGAGATGTATGTAGGAAAGGGATACATGTGTGACGAAATGTTCAAAATGAACGTTCTTACTGTTGTACCAAGGCAAAGCATTATGAATAAAATCTTAAATTCCGTTTATATGCTTGAGTTGTCTTGTTTGTGATATAGTCGATTATGACATGTGAATTATAAATTTTTGCTCAAAGTTATGAATCAAAGTTTTATTTTGGCGCTTAAGATCGATCCTAATCACAAATGCGAAGTGTGTGTTGAAGCAAAATTGGCTAAAACACTGTTCCACTCTTTTCAAAGGAATACTACACCGTTAGAACTAATACATAGCGCTATTTGTGATTTGAAATATGTTCAAACTAAAGGTGGCAAGAAATACTTTGTTACTTTCATTGATAATTGTACAAAATATTGTTATGCCTTTCTTTTAAGAAGTAAAGACGAGGCGTTGAATGCCTTTAAGCATTTTAAGGCGGAAGTTAAAACTCAACTTGATAAACGAATAAAGAATATTCATAGTGATAGAGCAAGTGAATACGGGGCACCGTTTGAAGAATTATGTTCCGAAGATGAAATTATTCATCAAACAACGGCATCATATTCTCATCAATCTAATGGTGTTGTTGAACGCAAAAATCGAACACTTAAGGAAATTATGAACGCCATGTTGTTGAGTTCAGGGTTGCCTCAAAACTTGTGGGGAAACTGTTTTAACGGCAAATAGTATTCTTAATAGGATACATCTTAAGAAAATGGAAGACTCCATATGAATTATGGAAATGTCATCCTCCTTTCTACCAACACTTGAAAGTGTGGGGGTGTTTGGTTAAGGTTGAAATCCCTAATCCTAAGCAAGTAAAGATTGGTCCCAAAACGATTGATTGCATATTTATTGGATACACTAATAATAGTAGTGTATATCGATTCCTTATACGCAAAGCTGAAATTCAAGATGTACATGAGGGAACCATAATTAAATCGAGAAATGCATCATTCTTCGAAAATGTGTTTCCTTGTAAGGAAAAGGAAAGTGCAAGTTTAAATAAGAAAACTTATGATATTGTAAATTATCAAATGTGGAAGAACCAATGCGTAGTAAAAGGGCAAGAATATCAACTTCGTTTGACCCAGATTTTCTAACATATATGGTAGAAAATGATCCAAAGACTTTCGATGAAGCCATGTCACACCGAAAGCACCGCACTGAAAAGAAGCTATCAATAGTGAGATAAATTCAATAATGCAAAACCATACTTGGACATTGGTTGATTTACCCCCAAAAATAAGCTATTAGGGTGTAAATGGATTTTTAAGAAGAAATTTAAACCAAATGGATCCATTGATAAATATAAGGCTAGATTGGTTGTCAAAGGATATAGGCAAAAAGAAGGACTTGACTTCTTTGATACCTACTCACCCGTGACTAAAATCGCTTCGATGAGGTTGTTAATTGCAATTGCAGCAATACACAACATTGAGATTCATCAAATAAGTGTGAAAACGTCATTTTTGAATGGTGAGTTAGAAGGGGAGATATACATGGAACAACCCTGAAGGGTTCGTCTTTCCTAATAACAAACACGAGGTTTGTAAACTCGTTAAGTCCTTGTATGGATTGAAACAAGCTCCTAAACAATGTCACCCAAAGTTTGACAAAACAATGTTGTCAAACGGATTCAAGATAAACAAGTGTGATAAGTATGTATATATAAAACATACACCAAATCCCTGTGATTGTGTGTCTATATGTAGACGACATGTTGATAATGACAAATAGTCACGAACTAATGCTAAACACCAAGAGAATGCTAACGAAGTATTTTGATATGAAAGGTATGGGTGATGCTAATGTGATACTAGAGATTAAGATCTCTAAAACACCAAAAGAAATCATACTTTCCCAATCTTATTATATTGAGAGTGTACTGAAAAAGTATAATATATTTGAGGAAAGACATGCGAAAACCCCTATTGACCCCAAGTTTACACTTAGTCAAAAATACAAGTAATTGTGTGTCACAACTAAAGTATTCACAGGTTATAGGCAGTCTAATGTATATTACAAACTACACTCAACCAGATATAGCATATGATGTGAATAAACTTAGTACATTCACAAGTAATCCAAGTCATGATCATTGGAAGGTTAAAAACAAGGGTTCTTAGGTACTTGACGTATACCTTAACCTATGGATTACATTTCACAAAATATCCTACGGTATTGGAAGGGTATTGTGATACGAATTGGATATCCAATACCTGAGTGCCTCCTTTAGCTTCTTTTAACGGGAAAGGTAAGATTTCATTGTTATATAGAATGGTGTATGAAATACTGAATACTTTAGGATAGTTCACACTTTGTTTTTCTAGGTAAATTAAAGCTGTTTTTGAAGGTCGTCATTTGTTCCATTGGTGGGGTGTGTCACACGACACAACTAAAGTATTCACATGTTATGGCAGTCTGATGTATATTACAAATTGCACTCAACCGGATATAGCATATGCTATGAATAAACTTAGTAGATTCACAAGTAATCCAAGCCATGATCATTGGAAGACTTTAACAAGGGTTCTTAGGTACTTGATGTATACCTTAACCTATGGATTACATTTCACAAAATATCCTGCGATATTGGAAGGATATTGTGATGCGAATTGGATATCCGACATAAAGGATTCCACGTCTACTAGTGGTTATATATTTACCGTTGGTGGAGCTGTTGTATCATGAAAATCTACAAAGCAAACGTGTATAGCTCGATCAACAATAGAATCATAGTTTATTGTTTTGGACAAAGCTGGAGAAGAAGCAGAATGGCTTCATAACTTTCTAGAAGATATTCTCTGTTGGCCTAAGCCGGTACCTGGGATTTGTATACATTGTGATAGTCAATCGACTATTGGATGGGCTCAAATCAGCATGTATAATGGTAATTCTAGACATATACGTAGCAGACATAATACCATTAAGCAACTAATCTCTAATGACATCATCTCCATAAATTATGTGAAATCAAAGGAGAATATTGCGGATCCAGTTACAAAAGGTTTGCCTAGAGATCAAATACGTTGCCTATCGAAAGGAATGTGATTAAAGTCTACTACGTAAGAATCTTTGTAATGATAACTATACCTTATTGACTGGAGATCCCAAGATTTTGGTTCAAAGAGACAACTAAGTTATGAAAATTCATTGAAGCACTTAGGAAATTATTTCCTAACTCATTCGTATGATTTTAAAGTGCTTTCTGCATAATGATTAAAGGTTAAGATACTCTTTAATGATTCTTAAATATTGATTAAGTTAAGTGGAGTAGGGAAGAATACTCTTAATAGGAGGTCACCTATGTAAGTGTGAAGTGGAGTCGCTTCAATGAGAATTTCTAGAGGCTACAATTCTCTAAACATTTATGGAACCTAAGGGTCGTTCAGGGCCAAAATTAATGAAGTCATGAGAATTATGAACGGATTAGGGAAGACATCTGTATAAGTATTGTTGTCTTGGTTTACACTAACAACTAAATGATTCAAGACATCACGTTCACCAATTAGCCAATAAGTCCGATAGTACTTCACTAAGGGAGGTTCAAAGTCGGAAGCTACCTTATATAATGCAGTATTTTTCCGCTCTCTCTCTCTACAATACATCATAATTTAGCATTATATATGCATATTCGAATTTTCATTCGTGTGGGGAATTGTTGGAAACTAGTTTAGAAGATTTAAAATTTGGTTTAAAGTGTCAAAACCAAAAACTTTGAAAAGTGATTTTCGTGTCAATTTCGACCAAATATTCGGACTTAGTCCGATGGTCAAATTACAAAACTAAATAGACCAATTTGTTCTACTCATTGAGTAGATCGTCGTGGCATATTTAGAATCTCAAAATTAATTCCGAATGAATGAGAAATTGCAGTCCAAAGTTGGGAAGAAAATAGAGTACACTGCTGGGAATATGCCTAAGTATGTTGCTAGCCTAATGCTGGACTGTCGCTCCTGCTAGCAACAAGCTAGCGACAAAGTCGTTGTTTTTATCGCTCGAGCGAGACAACGACGGCGAGCGATGGTGAATGGTGCTGAGTTTGGGGCGCGGCACTTCATTCACAACCCATCATCCTCTATATATAGGATCCCTTGAACATTCATTAGACATCACATACCATATTTGCATTGAGAATTGCATAAAAATTCTTACAAATCACTTCAAAATTCATTCAAAATCATTTTCTTCTTTGAAGAGAGAAACTCCGTAGAAAGTTCTCCTTAACTTGTGGTTTGAAGTGCTTCTACCACAAGTTGAATACGTTATATCTTGGGAGACAAATGTTGTGAGCCGTGAGCACCGTTGCGAGGCAATTGTTTTAAGGAAAGAATAAAAATCATTTGTCTCAGATTCTTCTTCTTCTTCCCTTCTTGGTTTTAATTTTTGGTTTTCGTTTGTAATTTACATACTACATTTCCACCCATATTTATAGTGTTTAATCACGCTCCTGTGGATTGAACTTTGTTTGTGTTCATTCAATATACGACAACCCTTTCATTCGCACTTATATTTAGCCCGTGTCGCCAACAATATGTAAATGTGATCACGTATGTCAAACATCCCAAGTCTAATATTTACAAGTAATATTAGGATTTGATTTGCTTGGACTCGTCTCAACAAGTAGTCGTTGAATTGAAATATAGGATATGTTATATTTTGCTGCATTTACTCGAATGATTCTTTGCCCTCACCTCTTCCAGTTAATAGTACCAACAATAAACTTTACAAAATCAAAAATTTGAAAAGAAAACTGGTAGAGTCAACAATTTACATCGATCAATGGAACGACTCTAATTTTAACCATTACTCAGAAATTGATCTTTCTTCAGCCTTTGCAGTAGCAATGATCGCTTTGATCGAGCGTGATATATTTATCAAGAATGGAGTATACACGAAATAGCAAGTCATAGTCCAACTTACTAGTCCCTGCATAATCGAATGCATTAAACAAAGCCTAAAAATTCTTTTGATGTACATTTTTATCTACCAAACATGCAAATTACCTGACCGAATATCTCGACATTTGCTTGGGGATAGTACCAGAGCCCAAACAGTCTATCAAAAAAAACAATTTGATTATGGAAATTAAAGTTGATTAATAATATAGACAGATCGAATCTTACTTCATAATGGGAATTTCTGCAAGTGGGCAACAAAGGCCTACAACACAAGCAAGTGCAAATCCCAATCTAGTCTTATCCAGCAGTAACCAAATCAATTCCGCCCCAGCAAATAATATGTAGGCTTCAATGTTGTCTGCTACTCCAGCTTTGTACAATTCTGCACTTAATTCAACGAACAGCACCAGGGCTCTGCCATTCATCATTCAATATATTACCAATTATGTGTGTTGTACAATGGGCTATACTCATTTTCATTTGCACATGTTATTGATCAAGAATATCCAATCCTTTGCCCACCAAATCCATGTCTTTTCACTTGGTTTTCGCAGGAGATTTGTGTTATGATCATTGCAAAAGTTTTACCCTTTCTACTCTTATTTACCTTTTCTCTCGCTCGTACTTACAAGTTTACTACTCATGAGGTAGCCGCGTCGCTCTCCCACTTGTATTATTTTCCACTATTAGTATAGAGGGTCATTGAGTGTAATGGAGGCATAAAACTTAGTCTAGCTAGACTTCCATGTTTCTGAAATAAATAGTTCTTCCTGTTTGGTTCATATCGAGTACCAAAAGTTGGAGTAAATGAAGATGGTCGGGATAGATCGACTCACATAAATGAAGCAGCAGTTTTCTCTGGGCTACTGTTGATTGCCTCAGATGGCAACCTCTGATCAAGCACAAGTTGCAGTAATCCCACACTGCAATAGAACAGCCCAAGCAGAGGAGGTACCTACCATACCAATAATAAAAATATATATATATTCAAATGGCAACAATAATAATTTTGAGGAATTATGTTTACCCAAATATTTGTGTGAAGAGGACCAATATCAATTGCCCCATTTTGGTATTCCACAAGATTTACTCTGGAATGGATCCCATCTACAAGGGGACCTAAGAAGAAGCCGGTGCCGAAAAGGGTTGCTGATATGGCTGCCCAATTAGAATTAGTGCTTGTTTTTCTCAGACTGCAATATGGGATTGGTGTAGATTTCTTGAATTTGTGATGGGAACGTGGTTTGAATTTGGGGAAATCAGAACAAACCAGTGTCTGCATCTCACACACTGTACACTTAATTGAAATTTGTTTTTCTTGACCTTCATACACCATTCAAGTGGGGCGATTTATAACCACTCCATTTTATTGATAATTTCAGAGGATGGCCACACCACTTTTACTACCTTTAATTAAATATTTCCTTGTGTTCAAATTGAAGTATAGTTTAAATATGATTTTAAAAGTAGAGTTTGATTCAAAACATAATTAATTTGATTAGAATAAGATTAATTTTGATATTTTGATACAATTTTAATTTAGTAGAAATTCGTTTATTTTTAGTTTCTCTTGAATTATTTTCTCTAGAAATAAAATTCTTATTCATTATAATTCACAATTGAATATATGAATAAAAATTGATTTTCTTTACCCTAAATTCTTCTCTTCTTGATCCTCTTTCTTTTTGTTAATTGTTTTATTCGTTAACAAATTATAAGTTCTTGCGTCATGATGATCCCATCAAATTCTTTGCTTCACTAACTCAAGCTTTTTACAAGGCAAGAGTCATAAAGACTATTAGTGGAGTTAAATAACATTATTCAAGGAATTAGTTTCCTGACCTAATTTGTTAAAGAATGCAAATTTCTCTTTATTTTTCACTTCAAAACTTGTTGAAACAAAGATCTTGTTCAATAGATCCCTTATGTTCCTCCCTGCTCACTCACAAATTTTCGAAGTCATTTTTATTTTTGACTCTATTCACTTTCCACATTTTCTTCTAGTTTTGAGGTTTATTTCGATTCCAACCCTTATTTGAATTTTAAAAATAATAATAATAGTGTGAAAATTCAAAAAGTTATACTATAAAGTAAATTGAAGTTGATTATAGACACCCATCTACAAAATTTCACCTAACGAGGATAAGATTTGAGTTCAGTTCCTATTGGTTTAAACTTTGAGTTTTTCTTGGTACAGAAATGATCTAATGAGCACTGGTGCTCATCTTATTCCAAACATCAATGAGTTGGCACATTAATTCATTGGTGGATTGGAACTCACAAAATCTTTATCCACCAATGAATTAATGTGCCAACTCATCGGTGGTTACGATAAGATGAGCACCGGTGCTCATTAGATCATTTCTGTTTCTTGGTATACATCAAGTTTGACATCATGTATAACATTGTGTAATTTGACAACATTTTTTTTTACATTAATTTTAACAACATTCTTTTCAATCAATGACTAGATTTCATACACATATAGAGATATCGTCCAAGATATGAAGGAGAAATGTACAAATAAATTAATCCTTAAACTTTTCCAAGGGTAGAAAATTTCTGCTGGTTGCAGCTTTCTCCAGACAAGAAAATAAATTCAGAGCTTGTTTGTTTGGAATTCTCTAATTCTACAGTAAATCAATTCTCATTTTCAACCACACATTCTTCAATAAAATAATATGTTCCATCACATCACAAAAAATTTCTTCTTTTTCAACCACACATTTCCTATCATCTCACTATTCAAAAATCAATTCTTTCCCCAAAAATCCCAAACAAACACCCCTCAGTTTGGAGACATTTTTCTTTCATTATTAATATCTCATTTGTTTTTTCTCGAACTTAAGGCCCTGTTCTCTTTGCTGTTTTCAAATCGTTTTCTGTTTTCGATTTCTCAAAACAACGAAAACGCGTTCTCTTTCGTATTTTCGAAAACTCATTTTCGAAAACAAAAAAAAATTTATGCCTGAAAACACAAAATGGTTAAAACACCGTTTTGTAAATTTTGTGTGCAAAATCCGAAAACACCGAAACGCGGCAAACGGCTGGGGAAAAAAGGAAACAGGTTCTCTCTCTATCAAAACCCATCTCTCTCTCTTTCTCTCACAAAACCTCACCCCTCTCTCTTCGAAAAGGGTTCGCTCTGCCTTCCCGTGAAGATTCGAAGCTCAATCGAAGGCACAGGGGGGAAATTGCTTCGTCCCCGAGAGCTCACAGTAACGTCTCTCCATCGCCGGCGGAGTAGAGGGCTCAACCAAGTACGATTTGGAAGATTCCATGCTTAGGGCCTTGGCGATTCTCTTTGCTGTTGTTCGTGATTCGCCTGCTTCTTGTGCTCCCGATATTTATTGAAGGTTCGTAATTGAATTGGCTCAATTTCGGTTCGATTTCCAATTATTGTTGTCAACAAGTTGTCTGCAATTTTTTGGGAAGGTGATGCAGATGAAGAAGATGGCTGCTTTCCTTGGCCATGTCGGTTGCAAAACTACCTGTAAGTGTTTACTAATCATCCTTCTTTGGTGGTATCTTCTCCTCCAGTTCATCGCTGCCAATCCTTGCCCGTGTTCCGACTGTATCTTCTCCTGTCCTAGCACTGAGCCAATTTTCCAGGTTTCTATTAGTTCATTTTGTAGGATTGGTAGATTTGATGATGCACTCTTTACTTTTGGTACTATGAAAAGGTTAATAGATGGCAAGCCTAATGTTGCTTTGTATAATATTATGATTCACGGTTTTGTAAAGTTTGGAAAATTGGATAACGCGGTTGAGTTTTATGATAGGATGATTAGAGACTGTGTGAAGCCTGATGTCATTACTTTTAATACTTTGATTAATGGGTATTGTAGGAGTAGGAAGTTTGAGTTGGCATTGCAGGTGTTAAAGGAGATGAAAAATAAAGGATGTGTTCCGAATGTGGTTAGTTTTAATACTTTAATTAAAGGGTTCTTTCGGGAGGGGAAGGTTGAGGAGGCGGTTGGGATGGTGCACGAGATGACTGAGCTGGGGTGTGAGTTCTCGGGCGTGACTTGTGAGATTTTGGCATTTAAACTAATGGAAAAGATGCTTAAAGATTGCATTGTTCCAGATAGCGTGACTTTTAATTGGCAAATTCTTACAAAACCTTTGCTTGAACTTGAAAAAGATATAGATTCTTCAAATCCTACGCAGTCTATGGAGATAAGTCTTCATGAGGACCATCACCTGATTCTGGGCAAATTTTTACCGGTGAGCTTCCATCTTATTTTATATTTTTTTCCCATAAAATAATTTGTACACAAGGGGTGGAAATTTCTTCTGGCCACCCATTTTTATATGTCCAAAACGAAATTCTAGGTATATAGAAGTATATTAAAGCATTCAATCAGTGCCATTCTTTGTATACATCCCTTTAGCTCTTTCATGTGTAGATTCTCTGTCCCCTCTTCCCTTTCACAATCCACGTAGAAGTTGCCATGTTATTTGTGCCCTCTTCCCGTACCTTCTGGCAGTTTATGTGTTGCTTTTGAGCTCATTTGTAAGCTTAGTGAAATCTTGCTCTGCATATTGAGCTAATGCGAGTCAAGTTTCATGCTTTTGTCCTCCTTGCTTGGGTCCAAATATTAGTTCTAAAGAATGATGCTCCTTAATCAGAAATGTGTTTACTTTTTTTTTATTTATAAATGTGGTTTATTCCTTTGAAGCTAAAGGTGGCCAGCATGTGAAGGTACAAAATGTATTTGATAGGATTCGATCGGTATGTTATGTCTGATTGAGACAGTTCTGAGCTACGACAATGTTTGAAATTGAAACAGTTTATTCCATCTAGTTTTAGCTTTTGTACAATCTCGAAGCATATGGAGAACTAGACATGCACAGTACACTTGATTTTTAGCTATAATGTGTGATGGTGCAGGCATGGCGCTTGCTTTGTAGACAATCATGGGCGTGTGCAACTGAAATGGTGGCACCCCTTCTGAAATTTTATCAATTGAATTGATCATTCAAAGTTGGGGGCCAGAGTGTTTTGACTTAATGGAAACGAATGCAATTGCCTTGGAAGAAGCTGATTTATATTTACCTTGAAGAGTTGCAAGATGGTAATGTAATTTGTATGTTTAACTTTATATTTCATAATTGTGATTTAAGCTTGAGCTTCTTTCATCAATTTTCCAATATGCCTAGATAATGTTATGTTTAACATATTTCTTTCAGATTGCAAAGCTGACTTTGATCCCAGAGAAAAAAACTAAGGAAAACGAGGATATCTCCATTTAACAAGAAAAGTGGTTCAGTGCTGGGAAGAATGGCCACAATGGAGGAAGAAGAGTCTCCAACTTCAGCCGGTATAGAAGAGAGTAACCAAGTGGTGGTTACAAGAGCCAGACCACAGAGGGCTAACAGTAGGAAAGCTACATATGTTCTAAGTGATGATGATTCTAAAGATGCTGCTACTGCAGCTGTAGATTTGGACAGCGATGCGGCTGAATATTCAATCAGTGATGTTGCTGAGGATTACTCTTGACTTCAATTAAGAATAGTAATTCTTGTGGTTCATTTTAGAACACAGCAATCTATACTTGGGAACTACTGAATTTCGTTTATAGCTGGTGAACTTGCTTGCTTCCAATGAAAAGGCAACTTTCTCTAGTGTTTCATGATTAAATCAGTTGGGATTGGATTAATGCATTGCAGAGTTGTAATAGCAAATTCAGTATTAAATTCCTTACCATCGTTGATTCACATTCTTGCTTAGGATGGTAAAACATAAAATTTACATATATTTAATTAAATGAGCTTTAGATATTTTTTGAATCATTGGAAATGATATTAGTAGTACGAGAATAATACAGTATAGGAAGTATTAAGGAAGAAAAATGACCTGAAATATTGCTAATAATATTGTCCATTTTTTTTCAAATATTGAGTACCAAACATGCACCAAATGTCATCAATATGGATATCTGATCTCGATAAGATTGATTTCAAAATATTTATTACCATATCAACTTAAGATTAGTGCTCCTTTTTTTGCAACTTGATTAGGTTTGGTTGTAACCTGGTGCTAGTTAATTTTTGTAACAAGTTATGTACAAGGACAAAAACAAAGACTTGTCAAATTTAATTTAGGTTGTATTTTTTATATCTAGAAAAAAAAAATTTATTTCAAGATTCACCAATTTCAAAATTTAAATATTATTTAATACTATATTAACATTAAACCATTAAAATTTATTGAATAATCAGATTTTTTTAATAAAATATTATTTAAAAAATTCTCAAAATTTCAAAGTAAACGCGTTTTTCATTTTTACGTTTTCGAAAACAGTTTTTCAGAACGGCAAAAAGAACGCATTTTCAAAAATTTCAAAACAGACACTCAAAACACAAAATACAAAACGAATTCAAAACTCAAAATACAAAACTGAAATACAAAGAGAACGCCCCCTAAACTTCTCGTGCCTCAGAATTCAGATGTACCAGCCAAGGACCAAGAAACCAGTCCACCCATACATATGTAATCATTCTCATCTATTACTAAGGTAGCGTGCATTCAATGAAAATAAAAAGAAATTAAATATTAGAAAGTTAAATTCTCGTTCATCGAGGAACTACAAGAACATTTGAGAGAAGCAAGTATAAAAAGCTTCACTAAAATACTATAGAGCACTGCAAATAAATCAACAAATCTTCATCTGTTTTGAGAAGGATAGCCGAATATTTCCCTTAATATGTAGATAAAATGCATGTGCCCGTCAAGAAGAAAAAGAATGTCCTGGAAGCAAAAGTTCCAATTTCTAGAAAAACATGGAGAATTCGTGATATCTAATCTTCGCTCATAACGAAAGGAGCAAAATTAACAAAAATCCACGACTTATTCAGAATAAGAAACAGATGGCTATCTTTTCGAAAAAGCAATCAAGTTTACATCATAACATATCAGTCGAAGTACAAGATAAAAATCAATTGAAAGCCTATTCTAGCACTGCCGCCTTGTTGAACCTTTGATTGGGAAACAAAGAACGAAAAGCTTATGCCTGCAAATTGCAATTAATGAAGTTTCAGGCAAGGCTAGAATTACTCAAAAAGTGTTCATACTTGTAAACAAACAATTGGAATGCGTAAAGAATTTGCAAGACGCACCTTGTTTGCAATGTTGTTAGAGAGCCAGTCCAGTCCCTCGTACAGTCCTTCACCAGAAGTAGCACATGTGCTCTGAATATACCTGCATTTTTAACACCATAATTTTTTAGTAGTTTTATATTGAGATGCCTAATCTATATTCAGAGAGACAAAAGGCAGAACGGTTTATGGTTTATTTACCAGTGGCGTTGGCGGAGAGAATGAAGGCCAAGCTTGTCGGTTATTTCGGCAGCATTCATGGCATTCGGAAGATCTTGCTTGTTGGCAAATACAAGCAGCACAGCATCCCTCAATTCATCCTGCATAGGGAAAACGAAGTAATGACCAAGAAAAGACCAGAAAAAATGATAATAAAAATGCTAAATCTTATTCTACAAGCTTCAGATGTTCAGATATCAATCTGTCATTCACTCTGGCTTATGTTGTGTAGTGGAAAATAAATTTCATTTGTAACCTTATTCAAATTCCCCCTTTACCCGGCTTCCTTTTTAATTCTCAAGTGAATATCCCATGCATTTTATGAAATGAGATTTGGATTTTTTATTACCTCATTTAACATCCTGTGCAGCTCATCCCTTGCTTCAACAACACGATCTCGGTCATTGCTATCGACCACAAAGATGAGTCCCTGAGTATTCTGGAAGTAATGTCTCCACAATGGACGGATCTGAAAAATGAATCAGCACACCAATGAGCAGAAGGTGAAACTCGGAGACATCCATACTGTTAGCATATTGATATGA
Source organism: Fraxinus americana (assembly GCA_035079005.1). NCBI lineage: Eukaryota > Viridiplantae > Streptophyta > Magnoliopsida > Lamiales > Oleaceae > Fraxinus > Fraxinus americana. The sequence continues at coordinate 14,479,549 of CM068725.1, read as the reverse complement.
CCGATATTGCATTGTTTAAAAACACTGTTTATGGCTCACACCGCGAATCCTGCCTCACGTGAGGATTTCATGAAATGCCTCGAAACCCGCCCCTTAAGTGTCATTCGTGAGGCTTACACCTCAAGGTGATTACGATGTTTGCCCATTTGCCTTGCATTTTCTGGAAATGTTATTAATGCCCTTAGCTTCTTGGGCTATTTCTTTATAGCCTAAATTATTTTATTGGTTGTTTTTTTTTTCTATTTTCTACATGCAGGAAAGGAAAAAGGGAAGGACAATAACAAGCAGCAGATAATGACAACACTATTAAAGCTAATTATTTTATTCTTTGTTTTTTTGTTGAATTTTTGTTTTCACTTAATTAGTTAACTTACTAGTTAATAGGTCTAGTTAGAAAGTAGTTAGTCAAATACACATCGTTAACTTCTCAATTCACTTGAACCTTCCTTTACTCATTGTAACTTCAACCCCAACATACAATACCATAAAGTGTAAAACATACCCCTTGTGTATGCATGCAATTTTATATCAAGAAACCCATATTTTCTTCTCTCTCCAACTTTACTATCTTTTCTTACCTCTACCACTCTGACTTCAGTGTCCAATTTGCCACAATAACAGATTGCATTCGCAGACTCTGGCGAAACTACAATTGCAATTTCATAGCTTCTATTGGTGTTGCCGCCGCTAAATCACATCATGGAAAAGTTCATAATCTGCATCTCTCTTAGGTATCTGTCTATATATTTGTGTTTGCCACACATATGCATGTGTGTCTGTTCTATTTTCTCTTTCTAATTTGCGATGCCAGCTTGCCGCCATTAAACCCTATCCTCTTTTTTTTTTTTACGTGTGTGTGTGTGTTCTACTTTCTCTTTCTAATTTGTGTTGCCGCCATTAAGTCCTATCCTTTCTGTATATTTCTCTCATCCATCTCCACCACAATCACTGTAGCCATCAAAAAATCATTTAGCCTCCAGGTCCTCATTCATAAGAAATTTTTTGCTCAAAAATCCAAAGGGGGAAACTACCCCCACTGGGCCCCATGTAGATCCGCCCCTGATTGGACCATCTTGGGCTTACACCTCGCCACACAAAGGTTACACCATGGTACCGTATTTTAAATTTTTTAAACATCTATTCATTTGTCAATTTTTAGAAGTACATGTGACATATGACTAATTTTTTAAGAAAATATGTATAAGCAAAAAAGATGAAAATCTTATTAACAAGAAAAAATATAGAAGTTGGTAGTTCAAGCATATGATATGCATTTCATCATCCAACACCTTGTGTACTGAAAATCTATATATACAGACTACTACCAAGTATTAGTTTTTTTGTAATTTGAATATTTACAGTTATGAATAACCATAAAACAATTTAATTTTATCATCGCCTTCGTGCTACAAAATAGCAACAAACACTGTATTAAGCAAGATAGGCTAGTTGGAGCATTTTCATACGACAGGACTATCATAGAATAGCCACAACCAAATAGATCTCCAACAGATTATAATATAAATTGCTTTAAATAACTTACAGAGCTGATCTTTGGAAGGGCTGGAGTTTATCCTCTCTCTCTCTCTTCCAACCTTGATTTTTTTATCAAATATTTTGCTTGCTTTGACTTTCAGCATTTCTCCAAAGCCCTTGTTTGGGCTCTATTTTAGGCAAAATGCATTTTTCTCTCTCCTAATTTCAATCACACATTCTCTAATAAAATAATATTACACGTAAATCCAAAACTTCTCTTATTTTTTAACCACTCATTCTCCAAAAAATCGCTATGGATACATTTTCCCTAAAATTAAATTTTAATGGAGCCCAGACAGGGGCTAGATAAGATTGAGAGATACTGACAACAGTCGTAAAGCTAATGTAAAGCTTTAAATGCGTACCTTGTCCTGGCCACCAACATCCCAAACTGTAAAGCTAATGTTTTTATATTCAACGGTCTCCACATTAAATCCTAAACAAAAATATTTTCAGTTTTGCAGTTATTTGAAAATAAAACAAATTTATATTCATCAAACAAAAAATATAAAGAATAAAATTATGAAGCTATATGACCTGAGATTCTTTTGTAGTTTAAGAGTTAATTCCTTTGATTACTCAGAGCGATAACAAACAATACAAAATGCAGCAAAGAGTGGAGAAACTAAAATATTGCATCACAGTTGCTAATATGGAAATAAAAAAATCGGCCAACTTATAATTGAACCGCAGCTAAGGAAACTAAGATCTCCTCTTGGGCAAACATAGAGATAGATTGAAATGAACAAATGACACATTTTACATAAACTTTAAAGGTTTTGAACAAACACTTTCAAAATATAAGATTGTGAAGGATAAACGGCACTTTCACAACTTGGAATTCACCGGATCAAGAGTGCACACTCAATCAATGAAGTTATGAAGGAGAACCTACCAAACCACACCACTAACATATAAGACTGCGAAGGATAAATGCCAGATAGACAGATCTGTCCTGTGCATGACATCAACTAAGTATAGAAGGACTTATAATGGTGAGATTCATTATATACAAATTTGATTCTGAAATAGAAGGTAATGAATATTGGGGGAAAACACTACGTTAGAAGGACCACAAAACATATCTAAGCTAACCCCTCACTGATAATGAGTCACAGACAGAAAAAGAAACAGCAAGAAAACATCAAAGTGATGCGAGCTTACCAATAGTAGGAATTGTTGTGACAATCTCTCCAAGTTTGAGCTTGTAGAGAATGGTTGTTTTACCAGCAGCATCAAGACCAACCATGAGAATTCGCATCTCTTTCTTGGCAAACAGCCGACTGAAGAGCTTGGTGAAAGACAGCCCCATTTCTCCACTGCCAACGCCGAAAACATTAAACAATTACATGCAAAGCCCCCAAAACAATTCAAAAAACGTAAAGGAAAAAAAAAACCCGTAATTTAGGAAGGAAACATTGCATCTGGCATACAAAAGAACCCACAGAATATACACCATTCTTTAAGTTATTAATATAAATTTGTTTAGTAAAGCCAAGTTATCAACATACATGCATAGTGCTGAAACACAAACTTAAGTAGGCCAGTAAAAATTCAAATATTGAATTGGGCGTAGCTGCCTATCTTCGTATATACCACGGAAAAAATAAATAAATAAATACACTCTGATAGAAACTGATTTGTGAGCTGAATGATTCAATCATTGCTTTGAAAAAATAAAATAAAAGATCTTGGATTGGTGGGATGAGATCGCGCTTAGAGAGTCAGACAATATGCCAAATGTGAAGAAAAAGCTGCAATTCGAATCAAAATTCTCATACACAATAACCATGATATAAATAAAAAAAAATCTAGAGATATCAAAAAAAAAATATAGGATTTATGTGAAATTTAAAGATCTAGAGCTCCAAAATTGCACATGAATGAAAAAATTGAATCAAAATTACAGATGAAAATTAAAAAAGAAAAAAAAAAGCCAAAATCAAGCAACGAGATTACCAGAGAATCAGGGAATAAATTTCCACTAATTGCAAATGAGAGACAATATTGCTTACACGAGGAAAGAAGAAGATTGAGCACAAATGAGATCTCTCTAACCGAACGTATAAAAGACGCTTTCTGTGTTTTCCGGTTTGAGTCGCGCTGGTTACGCAGTACCTTTTACAACTTTGTTTATAACACATGCGACTTATGAACACCATATCCATATATTATAAAATTAGGGCCCATACGATTCTCATTAATAAGAATGAAAGATATAGACGTTATTGGACCCACATAAGAGATAAAAATTTAAAATTGATGACTTGATGTAATGGATAACGATCATATTTTTTATTTTTAAATATGAAAAATGAGAAACAAACGAAAGCTTAATTTTTGAAATCAACGACCGACATCTTAACAACACGTAAAATTACTTGTCGACAAAAGTTGTACAACTAACTTTATTCTTTTTAGCTAAAACATTTGCAGAGCTGATTTTTACAAGGTCGTCGAGATGCACCCTCTTTTTTGGACAAAATTTATAAATCAGATTATAAAATAAATAAATAAATAGACTTGGGTATACTATAGCGAAAATCAAAGCCTTATATTTATAGGGAAGAATTTAAGTAGTAAGGGATACAATAGTCATAATAATTAGGGTTGTAGTACTATAATGATCATTTACTAATAAATATGTAATTTACAACACTCTCCCTTAAATGACTCGATACACAATATCTGTTAAAATCTTGTTTGATAAAAATTTCAATGGGTGAAAAAGAATATCAAACAAAGTAAAAGAGAATACAAATGATTATTCAAAATTAAAATAATAAAATGATACCTCATTAAAAGCCCAACAAAACTTGAGTTATCAAGTTATTCATGTCTTGTACGTCAATATTTTCAATATTACAATTCTGATTTAGCAAGTTTCATGCTATCTTGTTATAGCTTTCAAACCATATCATATTTATAGATAATATTTATCAATCTTTGTTTATCTTTAATCACATGATGATCAGTTGAAAAATAAATTGTGTCATTGCTCTCTTTGAGAGTAGTACATAATTTGTAAATATAAGAATATTATTTTGAGGGTGTTAGAATTACAGTGTGACCTCAATTCTATTTAGACTATTTGAACTTCTAATTGAAGTCGACTTGAGAATTCTAGTTAAAATTCAATTTAGAAGTTATGTTAGGATTTCGAAATTTGTGTTGGACTTGAAGAACAGTTGAAGGAAGACAATTTGCAATAGGAGAAGAAGAAATCGTGCAAGGAGAAAGGAAGTAGAGCTTTAGCGCTCAATTACCGTTAGATGATTGCTTGAGCGGCAACCACTGCTTGATCGCCACTAGAGCGACGGTCTTATCCTAGTTTTACACGGTTCGCGATTTTGACTGTTTTTTTATTCTATCTTATCCCAAACACTTCATTATTGTTTAGACTTATTATTGTTGATCTCTACCATATATTAGACTATTCATCGTATTACATTCTCCTACTGTGTTAGGGATTCTTAGTATTATATATATGTAGTGTACAACACATATTTTGGTTATCCAACTATTCAACATTTTAGTTGAGCTCAAATATATCGTAATCTTTACTTTTTTATTATCGGTAAATATGAATTATATTGATCAAAAAATTATATACAAGTACTCCAAGTATACCCGGACAAAATTACAAAAAAATAATAATGTACAAATGAAATAATCTATCGACCCAAAGCTAGCGACTCATAGTGGGTTAAAACATGAGGATACAAGGTAAACATTATTTTGTATACATATTTTTGATCCTTCTAACAATGTCATCCGGTTGTGGCCGAAGATCCTCAAAAATCATCATATTGCGTGCTATCCATAATTGGTAAAAAGTACAAGCAAGGACTGTATTCTTAGTTTTGCTTTGCCATGAGATGCCTCGAGCTTCCTTCTTAAATCCCTTTCAAAAAGCTACCAATAGTAGACATTGCTCGCTAAATGCCCAGCCAATATTTGATTTGTTTACACACATTTGAACTCATAGTGCATTCAAAGAACAAGTGTTGAATAAATTCGGTTGAAGTGCCACAGAGCACATAGTTTCTATCAATGTCCATATGCTGTAATTTATCCTTGGTTAGTAGAACTCTTTCCCACGAGTAAGCAAATCTTTGATGTGAAGGAGTCTCTTGAAAAATGGCGGGTATTCTTTCTTGGGTAATATATCCCAGACGGATGCATCTCTAAGGTAGATGTGATTGATCTATCGGGCCCATAATGTATCCTTTTTTGCGTGAACATTCCATAGGGATTTAGTAAGGAGGGCTGTGTTCCAACACCTAATATCCCTAAAGCCCAAGCCTCCTTCATCCTTCGGCAAGCATATTTCCATGCAACCATTGGCTCATTTGATCCCTACAAGAAATTTGTAGCTGAATAATTCTATCCATGACAGCAACTGGGATAGGAAAAATGGATAGCCAAAAGCATTCCACCACTTGCAAAACGGCCTTGATCGGTTCAATCCTTCCAGCATATGATAAAGAGAAGGATGTCCACACACTAATATGGGCAGCAATCTTCTGTAAAAAAAAGGTTGAACTAGTTAACCTTCAATCTTCCCGTTGTAAGTAGCATACCTAAATAACGGAATGGCATAGCACCTTTGGGAATGTTCATTACCTCAAGAATTTCATCCAATTCTGGGCCAAAAATACCAACCATGTATAAACTTGATTTGGATGCGTTCATGTTTAGCCCTGATATGTTCCAAACTTGACTAAGCATTCTATCAATATTCTAACAGAAGTAATATAACCTCTCAAAAGTAGTATCAAGTCATCCGCGAAGGCAAGATGGGCGATTCGTAGTTGCCCACACTTAGGATGGAAATTGAACTCAAAATTCTCTGTAGCCACCTTTGATGATCTAGAGAAGTGTTCCAAACAAATAACAAACAGGAATGGGGAGAAAGGATCACCTTGTTTGAGGACCTTTCTACTTTTGATAAAGCCATCGAGTTGTCATTAATCGATAGTGAGTACAATGGAGTTGTAACACATTCCATCACCCATTCAATGAATATCATGGGAAACCCAAGTCCCACAAGAACAGCTCGAATGAATGCCCAATTCACATAATCATACGCCTTCTTCAAATCAATTTTGATAAGGCATCTAGGTGATACACGTTTCCTATTGTATTAACTTAATAGTTCTTCTACGAGGTGGATGTTCTCGATCATGTTCCTCCCCTCAACAAATGCAGCTTATGCCTGATTCACTATAGATCCAAGAATGGGCGATAGTCTGGAAGCTAGGATTTTAGTGATTACCTTGTAAGTAATGTAACAGCAAGCAATAGGTCAGTAGTCCCCAACTATCGGAGTCTGGTGGATTTCGGCACCAAGGCAATAACCGTGTGGTTGAGCTACTTCAGAAGTGTGCTGGCCGAAAAGAATTCCCCGATGGCACCACAAAAATCATCCCCAACAATGTCCTATGCCTTTTTGAAGAAATAAGAAGTAAATCCATATGGCCTCGGAAGCAGCCTGTTGGGCAGCTTTAAGATCCAGACTTGCTTTCTCTGCTCTAGTAGAAATGTGGGTGAAATATTTGGCATTGAGCTGCTTAAGTGCTCCCTTAAGTTGCTGCAGCTTTTTACACAAAACAAACTACTTCGCTCCAAAGACAAGCTGGTTCCAGTAGGTATGTACTAAGTCTCGAAAATCATCATGACTCACCCACATATTAAAAAACTTAAACGACCTATTCTTGCATCCATCATGTTCGTCTTTAATATTCATACAAGTGGTATCAAATCTATCATCGGGTTATAACAATTGGCTTAATTTCAACAATTGGTATTAGAGCCACGAATCAGCAGTTCCTGATAGAGACAATTTGGTTTCGTATTAGAGCGAGGTTTTATCAATTTAGATCAAGATTTGATTTTTAGCATGACAAGTATGAAGTTTGATATTTCATTTTTGGATCGCAACAAGATTTTTATTATGGCAATTTTTTGTTGGATGCTGGAGGAGAAGCAACGTATAGATCGAAAGGGACAGAGAAGGTCCCAATTATGTGTCTTGTTTGGCTCCATAGAATCTTTGAATATTAATCAATAGAAGATAAGAAATCGATGGATTTTGAGTTTACTTTAGGGTCCATATTAAATAATACATGTCAGTTGATTTCAGAAATCATAGGTAATGTCTCTTTACCACCATCACCAGCAATGTCATTGTATTCAATTGATAGAGATAGACCCAAAAGAGATATTAGGCCTTTACAAAGGTAAGATGAAGCTGATTTCGTTGTTTATGCTTTAAGTGCAGTCAAAGGTGTTAAGTCTAGCTAAGAACCTTCTCTAGAAGCATTTTGTCTTGATTTTGTTACAAGGTATATTTCTGCCTTGTTTGGTTATTATTAAATCATTTGTGATTTTTGTTGCTCGTAATTCGAGCAAATTTGGCACTCAAGGTAATCCTACGGATGAGCATTGCTTGGATTCTTATTCAGATGTAGTCAGTTGTAAATTTGATGATTTTATTGTTCGTGATTATTCGAGCAAGTTTGGTGCCCAAAATAATTTTGCGAGGAAACAATGATTGAATTTAGTTCACATTTGTTAAATTTTCCCTTAGGAGTTTTGTGGAAGAGATGAAGTAATTTGTTGTTGGAGTTGAAGAGTTAAATTTTATTCCTTGTAGTAGAATTTGTCTCTAGGTAGAGAATTTTCTGAAGTTTTGTTCATTACAGTTGAATTCGATTCAAGGTGAAGATTTATAAAATTAGGGTGCGACCCGAATTCTTTTTAGAAGACTATTTGAATTCTAATTGAAGTCAACTTGAGAATTTTAGCTTGAATTCAATTTTGAAGTTATGTTGGGATTTTGAAATTTTTGTTGGACTTGAAGAACACTTGAAGGAGTCCAATTTGCAATAGGAGAGGAAAAATTGTGAAAGGAAAAAGGAAGCAGAGCTTTAGCGCTTGATTATCTCTGACGGTCGCTCGAGAGGCTGACAATCGCTTAATCGTATGTGAAGTCGTTGTTCGAGCGACGGTCTTATCCCAGTTTTACACAATTCGCGATTTTGGCCGTTTTTTGAATCATATTTTATGCCAAACACTCCATTATTGTTTAGACTTATTATAGTTTATCTTTACCACATATTAGACTTTTCATTGTATTATATTCTTCTAGTATTAGAAATTCTTAGTATTTGTCATAAAATAGAGAGCGACAAATAGAGAAGAACAAAAAAGGCAAATAGACTTGTGTATAATCTAATGAGAATCAAAATTTCATATTTATAGGGAAGGATTAGTGATAAATGGTAATAATTTCTAGGGCTATAGGGATGCAATTGTCATTCGTTAATAAACTAATCATTTACAATACTCTCCCTTGAATGACACTTTACAAGATATTTACCTCATTAAAATTTTATTTGATAAAAAATTAATGGAACAAAATATCAAACGAAAGAAAAATAGTAAAGTTATTTTAGAGTATTAAAATAAATGATGCCTCATTAAAACCTTACGAGGAAAACTCAATGGCATAAAACCTAAGCTAAGGAAAAGAGTATAGGTAACTCTCCCTGATATTGATCGTTAAAAATCTTTGAGTCGACGTATTCCAGTTTTATGAACCAATTTCTTGAATGTAGATATCCCCACTGCTTTTGTCAAAAAATCAGCCATATTATCATTTGAGCGAATTTGTTGAACGTCGTTGTCGTCATTCTTTTAAAGCTTGAGTGTATGAAAGAATTTTGGAGAAATATGATTCGCCCGTTACTTTTGATACAATCTCATTTGAGTTGTGCAATACAAGTTGCATTGTCTTCATACAAAATTGTTGGACTATCTTTTGTTGAAGTTAATTCGCATGACGCTTGGATATTATGAGTAATGTTCCTCAACTATACACATTATAGCCTGATTCATGGATGACTATAATTTAAGAATGATTTAAGGATATTGTTATCAATGTTGCTTCAAAGATATCCATGTTATAGCAGTTCCTCCACGTGTAAACGAATATCCTATTTGTGATTTAACTTTATGTGGATCAAAGAGATAACATGCATTTGCATATTCCACTAAAGCAGATCCCTTTTGAGAATAAAATAATTCCAAAATAATAGTACCTTTTAGATAACGAAAAACATGTTTAACACAATTTCAATATCTTTGAGTTGATATAGAGCTATATTTCACAAGGAGATTTACAAAAAAAAAAAAAAAAAAACTATAGCAGGTTGAGTGCAACTTGTAAGATAAGTTAATACTCCAATTGCACTAAGATATCACACTTCTGGACCAAGAACTTTTTCTCCATCTTCAAGTGGAGGAAATTGATATTTTTCACATCAAGTAATCGAACAACCTTAGGCGATGCCAAAAGATATGGATTATCCATATAAAAACGTTTTAAGACTTTTTCTATTGATATAGATTGATGAACAAATAATCATTTTGAGAGATGTTCAATCTACAACCCGAGATAAAATTTGTTTTTTTTTCAAATATTTAATCTCAAATTCATTTTTCAAATAATTTGCAATTTTGTTGAACTTTTTAGGAGTTTCAATTAAATTTAAATTATCAACAAAACTGTCACAATTGCAAATCAAACACATGGACGGACATTGTCATTTTTATAACCATTCTTCAACAAATATTCACTAAGGTGATTATACCACATGCGTCCGAATTATTTCAATCCAAATAATAATCTTTACAATTTAATTGAGAACATAGTTTTCGGATATGTATTATTTATATATGTCACTATCAAATGAGTCATACAAATATGCAATTACTACATCCATAATGCGCATATCGAGCATTTGTGACACAATTAAACTAATTAAGAATTTAAAAGCGATGGTATCCATTACGGGTAAATATGTTTCCTCATAATCAATTCCTAATCTTTGTGAGAAACCTTGAGCTACAAGTCGGACTTTGTATCTTGTAATTTCATGATTTCCATCTTTCTTTAATACAAAAACCCATTTGTATTATACAAGGAATACATTTTCAGGTGTTCGAACTACATGTCTGAACACTTTTCATTTCTATAATGAATTCAATTCCATCTGTATGAATTCTTTCTATTTTGACCAATCATTTCTACGTTTATAGTGTTTAACGTAATTTGGTTCACGATCCTCATTTTGTAATTAATCAAGAAGCGAAAATATTGTTTATAACAACATTATTTTGTTTTAATAATTTATAAGATAACATAATATTTATCAAAATTTCATTATTGTCGGACGCTTGTGAGTCTTTAGGAACCATAGTTTTAATATTTGATTGATCAATCTTTTCAAATGTTACTTCTTTCGAAGTTGTTGATTGATTTTTCTCTTTACTTTTCTTTTTTCGGGGTACAGAATCTTTTGAACCAAGTAGTCGACCACGCTTCTGGTGTATTTGAGATTCATTTGTAACAGTAGATTGTCCATCAAAGGCATCAATTTTTGTTAGAATATTTTCTACTGGTATATGTACGAATTTGACATTTTTTTGTGTCAACAAATATCAGGTAATTGATTGCAACATTTTACAAATAAATGATTTTTTTCAACTTTTTACTCGCATTGATTGCTATAGATATCAAAGTGAGATAGAGTTGTTTCATTAAAAGAAATTATATCTTATTTTTCAGGATGTAGTTTTATCCTTTCCAAGGTTGGAAAAGTCATTTCGTCAAAATGACAATATCCAAAAGTGCAGTAAATAAATCATTCGTTAAAGGTTCAAGATACCTAATAATAAATTGTGAATCAAAACCAACATAAATCTCAAGTCTTCATTAGAGACCCATTTTAGTACATTATGGGGGGGTTGAAGTAAGGACTTAAACGGTACAACCGAAAACCCATAAGTGAGAAATATTAGATTCATAACCAAATGCGAGTTGAAAAGGTAAAAATTGATAATAAGAAGTTGGTTTTACACGAACCAATGATGCAACATGTAATATAGCATGACTCTAAATAGGAGCTGGGAGTTTTATTTTCGTAAGTAATGGTATAGCAATAAGTTGTAGACGTTTAATAAACGACTCTGCTAAACCATCTTGTATATGGACCCAATTGACATACAATAGTCATCGAATACTTGTGAGCAAAATTCACCAACATTATCAAGATGAATTGTCTTGATTGAGTAATCAGGAAATTGAGCTTGTAATTTTATGATTTGAGCAAATAGTATGACAAAACTTATATTCATTGTGGAAAGTAGGCAGACATGGGACTATAAGTAGATAATCGATTAATACCATAAAATAACGAAATGGTTCACATATGGGTGTATTGGCCTACATATATTTCCATGAATTCTTTTCAAGAAAATTGAAAATTCAATATTGACATTTGTAGTCGAAAATCTAATTACTAACTTGTATTGGGGACAAGCTACACATGGATAATCATTAGATAAAAGAATCTTCTGGTTCCTTAGTGGATATCCGTGTGAGTTGTTAATTGTTCAACGTATCATTATAGCTCTTGGATGTCCAAGTCGATCATGCTAAAGTATGAAAGTTTTTAGGTTAACGAACTTCAGATTCGTTACAATATTTGATTCAACTATTTTTATAAATGTATAATACATGCCAGATGAGAGTGTTTGAAGTTTTTCTTTTATCTGCTTCTGGTCAGATAAAAAGAACTTATACAAAGATATTCAATATTATTTTCTTGTATCGTCTTAATAATAACCATTGCAGCGGATATATTCACAACTAAGCAATTTTCTCCTGGATTTGTTAGAATAAAGTGTATCGTCAATATATAATTTTGTATTATTTAGTAAAATAATACACGATCTTTCAGAGCCTTCAACGATATTTCATGCACCTGATGTTGTATTAACATTATTTTCTACTAATGTTAAGTTCAAAAAATAATTTTTTATCTTAAAAAATAGTATGCGTAGTTTTACTATCAATCAAAGAGGTGCCCTGGAAATCTATCATAAATATATAAATATAACAAAATAGATATACTTTAAAAGACTTGAATTTGTTTTTAAAAGAAGCAAGCATAATTCAATATTATGAAATTAATGATGTATAATAAAATTTCAAATTTTGCGAAAAAACATATTTCAAACTAATTTCTAAAATAAAGGGAAATACTAAAAACATAGAAAGTAAAATAATCTATATCTCCCATCACACCACCCCCAATTAAATATTTAATATTGATATTTGGATCAGTAAAGAAATTAGAGACATCCAAATAAGTTATATCAATTGGATCATTATAATCAGTAATATTTGTCTCCACTTTTACCTTTACCTTTACCTTTACCTTTCCCTTGATTGATTTTTAGTAGAGATTCATAAGATGTTTTGTCATATGAAAGGTACGTGGCCAATGCTATTTCATTCCACATCTAAAGCAACTTTCTTAGTGCTCAAAATATGTTATTTTCGTTTGCTTTATGCCTTTCGAAATTGTAGCCTTATTGCTTATAGTTTTGTTGATTATTTCGGCCATGATTTATTTCACGTCCACGGCTACGTCCATGTCATTTGCTTTAGGCAGTGGTACAAAATCAGTTGGAAGTAACTCATGATTTTTCACCAGCAGTTCATTATTTTGCTCAGCTATAAGTAGACAAGAAATGAGTTTTGAGTACTTTTAAAACCATGCTCACGATATTGTTACTGCAGGAACACATTAGAAGCATGAAAGGTGGAAAAAGTTTTCTCCAACATATTTTCATCAATATTTTTTCTCCACACAAGGTCAATTTTGAACATATTCTTAATAATTCAAAATTGTACTCACTAACAGTTTTAAAGTCTAGAAAGCTTGGGAAGGACGATAGTCCTCTAGTGATCAAATCTTTCAGTCAATTTTTTTTCGAAACAGCATTTGGATCTTTATGAGGTATTCAATTTCAATTCATTATGAAGATGATGACGAAGGAAGATAAGTGATTTTATGCGAGAACATGGATTCTTTGTTTCTTTATTTTATGGTATATCCTAGACCCTTTGAGATAAGATAAATATCAATATCAAGGACCCATGACAGATCATTCTTGCCAAATATGTCAAATGCAGCAAACTAAAGTTTTGTGATGTTTGTCATTTGATTAACTACATAATAAAATAAAATAAAATAAAATACAATTAGTTTCTAAGAATATGATTAACTGCTACATAATAATTAATCAAGTAGTCAACATGACATGAGTTTTATGTTTTCTTTCAGGGATAAGCACTAATTAAAAATGATATATTCATCGAAACATGTGCTACTTTGGGAGCACATAGTACTTTATTATTACTTTTTCAAGAGCAATATGTCAATATTCTTTTAAAATATTAAAAATTATAATTCATACTCTTCAAAAACAGGTAATACTTTTCAGGAATATTAATTAAAATGTTTGACTATTACAGGAGCAACAACAAACTATTTATTGTAGACAGATCTATGATTAATATTCTTCTAAACAATATTACAAAATTGTGCTACTTCGTGAGCAACAACATGATAAATTATTAATTTAAAATTTATAAAAGAACATCAAAAAAATGTAATCATTTAAAGATACAAATAACATTAATAATCATCATAAATGTATATTTTACAACCATAAAAAAATTAAAGCAAAGAGTACATAAATTAAAGTATGAATTTATATATGTACAAACAAATATTAATTAAAGCAGACTATTTACATAATATTTGATAAAATATTTTTTTTATAGTGGTAATGATTGGAAGACAACACAAAAGCTGGGCAGAAATTGTTAGGGAACACAAAAGTTGGGTAGAAGCCAATTAGTTCACGTAATCATTATGGTCGCGGATAAAATAAAACCAATTGGTTCAATCAATGCGATGACAGATGGGTTGCACTCATATATATTATATATATACGTTGCGTTTATATATAAATTGGCAGAATTCAACAGACATATATAACTGGTAATGTAAAAAACATTGGCAGAATTCCAAACATATATATGATAACGGTACATGATGGAAAGAAATTGTGTGTTACAATGCATATATATATATATATATATATATATATATATATATATATATATATATATATATATATATATATATATATTCAAATGTTATCAAATTAATTTTGGTGCGCCTGATAGATGATTATGCTTGATAAAATTACTACCTTCACTAAATTATGAAAAATTAAGCTTTAATACTGATAATGTGTTATAAACTAGAGAGAAGAATAACGAAGTTAATAGATCTCTGTGTATTCTAATAAAAACCAAAGCCCCCATATTTATAGGGAAGAATTCAGAGATATAATAGTAATAATTTCTGGAGTTGCAGGGGTACAATAAACCATTTACAACATTATTATATATATATATATATATATATATATATATATATATATATATATATATATATATATATATATATATATATGTGGTGTACAGCACATTTGTTAAATGAAAGTGGTTTGGCAAAATACTTTTGGATTGAAGTGATTGAAGTTATTAACACTCTTACCATATTGTGAATAGATTCTTTGTTAGTCGAAAGAAAACAAAAACTCCTTATAAAATTTGAAAAAAAATAGAGTTCATAACATCGGTTATTTCAAAGTATTTCGTTGCAAATGTTTTATCTTGAACACTAAAAAATGTTTTAAAAATGTTGATTCAAAGTCCGAAATTGGAATTTTTCTTGGATATTCATCTACTGGCGAAGATTATTGAGTTTACAGTAAAAGAACTTTAGCTGTTGAAAAGCGCATGCGTGTAATATTTGATGGAGCTAATCATATTGATCAAGAGAGAAAGGTATGATAATGATGTAGGTTTCGAGATTCATTTTGAACATATGAACATCGAAAATCAAAATAAGGAAGATCAAAAAAAAACTTGAAGATCAATATAAAGAGGAAGCAAATGTACAACAAGATGAAAAATGTCCCCCGAAGTACAAAATGATCCATTTCTACTTAGCGATTGGATGATTGTCCATTTTCATCCAAAAGCATTCATCATTGGTGATCATTCCAAAGGTGTAAGTATTAGGGCTTCAACTAGTAATCATTTTAATAAATGTGCTTTTGTTTTACAAATTGAATCCAAGTATTACAAAGAAGTCGAGTTTGACGAATTCTAGATTTTAGCTATATAAGAAGAACTACATCAATTTGAAAGAAATCATGTTTAGAACTTAATTGCTAGACCAAGTCATCAAACAGTCATGGTACAAAATGAGTTTTTAGAAATAAACGAGATAAAAATGGGATAATTGTATATAACAATGCTAGATTAGTGGCTCAAGGTTACAATCAAGAAGAATGCATCGATTTTGAAGAAATATTTGCACCGGTTACTAGATTAGAATCAATTCGCCTACTTCTTGCTTTTGCTTGTCATAAATGATTTAAGTGCATTTCGAAATGTTTTTATTCAAAAAGAAATATTTGTAGTGCAATCCTAGATTTTAAAATTCACAAGGATCCGAATAATGTTTTCAAAATAAGAAAAGCTGTTTATGGTTTAAAGTAAGCTCCTAGAGCATGTCATTAAAGATTGAGCAAATTTCTTCTTTCAAATGACTTTTTAATAGGAAAAGTGGATACTATACTTTTTATCAAAACCAAAAATGATGACATATTTATTGTGCAAATTTATGTTGATGATATTATTTTTTGTGCCACTAACATTTCTCTTTGTGAATAATTTTCTAATTGTATGATCATGATGGAGGAACTCAAGTTTTTCGTTGGACTCCAAATCAAACAAACTAATGATGGAATGTTCATTAGTCAAACTAAGTATATCATGGACATGCTCAAAAAGTTTGAAATGGAAGGGTAGAAACCAATGAATACTCCAATGAATTCATCAGTTAAGTTAGACAAAGACGATCAAAGTACATCCGTAGACATAACAAAATATCGAGTTATGATCAAATCTCTTCTTTAATTAACTGTTAGTAGACCTGATATTGTGTTTAGTATGTGCTTATAGATTTCAATTTAATCCTAAAGAATCACACCTTAATGCCGTAAAACGAATCTTTAGATATCTTGGTGGTACTAAGACATTAAGTCTTTAATACTAAGGGCACTCATATTGATTTACTTGGTTATTCGGATACCAATTGAGCTTGTTTAGTGATTGATCGTGAGAGCACTAGTGGAATTTGTCACTTAATAAATAGAATTTCGTTGCTTTGTCTATCGTCGAAGTCGAATATATTTCGGTCGCCAATTGTTGTGCACAAGTTTTATGAATGAACAAATACTACGTGATTGTCATTTATTTTTCGATCATATACTCATCATATGTGATAACACTAATGCCATAAACTTGTCAAAACAATTCCATTTTGCATTCTTGAACCAAGTTTATTGAGATTGGACACCACTTTCTAAGAAATCATGCACAAAAGAGAGATATTGCGCTAGAATTTGTTAATACGGAAAAACAATTATCCAAAATTCGCACTAAACCTCTAGCATTTGATAGATTTTCAAATATTCGAAAAGGTTTGAGAATTATTTATAAATTTGAAGTATTTGGCTAAATTATACTCTTACATGATTGTTTCTATGTACATCATTAGTTGAAATTAATATAAACTTTACCTATTTCATTATACTTTTGACATTTCATCACTCATGCTTTGATTAGTATTTTGCTACAAATGTGACGATTATCATGTTGTTTAAACTTGCATATAGTGATTAATCTCTAACATTCGGTAGTGAAATTGATATTTTGACTTGAGGTCATCATAGTGTCTTGTACGAGGGCAGTCATGCTTTGGTGATGATGGATGTTGCTTTGCCAAGAGTCGCTAATACAACATCGTTCTGATATGTCAAGAATCATATGAATATTGTGAATGATCAATAGAGAATTCATCATTATTACATAGTAAGATATTATGGTCTACATTTCATTCAATTAAGTTGATAAAAAAATTCTTGGTCAATATGTAATAGTGGGATGAAAGATATGAACAACAATCAGGATTAACACACTTCATATCTCGTAATTGATCGGATCATATTGATAATTGATTATATTTTCACTGTAAACGAACAAGTTTTACTTGTCATACCACGTGACATTTCCCGTTACATGTGTTGCCCGACACATTGCTAGATGTTAATTTGAGACAACGAATATGAATTAATTAATTTAGATGAATTAATGATAAATTAAAAAGTTTTTTTAATTTATCTTATTTTGATTAGACCAAAATAATAATTCACATAGTTAGACATCATAATCGAAAATCTAATGGGTTTTACACAAAAGGAAAACTTGAAGAATGAAATATATTAATTAATTAATTGACAAGAGTTGGAAAATTAATTAATTGTGTTACTTATTAATGAGTCGAATTAATTAATCAGATTAATTAATTAATGGACAGTGGTTAATTAATTAGATTAATTAAATATTGGATCGGGTTGAGTTGAACAATACAAGCCAATTGAACTTTTATGAGAAAAATTCATAAATAAGGTGTATACTTTAGACCAATTCAAAATTCAGGTTTATAGTTTGAAAATTCAAAAATCAAGTTTTTATTTTTATTTTTTATTTATGAAATAATAAATTATTAAATCAATTTATTATTAAATATATAATATAATTAACTCATCCCACATGCACCACATACCGCTCCGGGGATTATTCTGGCGACTATTCCGATCACCACTCTTCTCCGGCGACTGCTTCGGCTATTGCTCCGATTTCGACAATTATTTCGGCGACTATTCCGATGACCATTCTGGTCACAGGTTTACAATTTACGGTCACAGTTCAAAAATTTTATAAGTCACAATTAATTCGTTAGTCACAAATTTCAAAATTAGTTGGTCACAGATCAAAATTTATAGGTCACACAGTCACAATTTTTCAAATTAATTGGTCACAGATTTTTTACGGTTACAGATAAAAAAATCGTTGGTCACGGATTATATTTTTATTCACAAATTATAGAATTTTAAGGTCAAATTATATTTTCAGTCACAAAAAATCAAAATCACCAGATCCTTCACCACTGCCACTACATCCACTTGCAACCACCCTAATCTGCCACTACCGTCACAACATTACAACACTACCAACAACAAAGCCACTGCCAACAAATTACCACACCACCACCGCCATCACCACCGCACACACTAAAACACCACCCAAACCACCACAGATTAGCCTAAACCACCAACAAACAGATCCACCAACACAGCCACACACCAACGACAGATGGGCCCAACACCCACAGACCATTCAACACTACCAACAACAAAGTCACTGCCAACAAATCACCACTGCCATCACCACCGCACCCACTACAATACCACCCAAACCACCACAGATCAGCCCAAACCACCAACAAACAAATCTGCCAACACAGCCACACACCAACGACAGATGCGCCCAACACCCACATACCATCCACCAACACAGCCGACCCACGACCCATAACCATCCACCAACATAGCCGACCTACACACAAATGACCAGACACCGGAATAAGCAGACTGCACAAGATCGCGACGTCATTGTGAACAATAGCAGCGCCTCGACGCTGCTAGGGAGAGGGAGGGGGAGAAGGAAGGAGAAGTAGGTGGAGGCGGCGGGTGGCGGGGAGAGTGGAGAGAAATAGTGAGAGAGTTGAGATAAATGAATTATTTTAGGGTTTGGATAGATTTATGTTTGATAAAATAAAATACCTAATTTTTTAATAATTAAACTTTCAACCAAATTTTTGAATTGGTGTAAATTATACACCTGATTTTTAGTAATTTCCCAACTTTTATTAATAAGTTATTAGGCTTTGAGAAATTATATCACACAATTATTATCTTGTTAACACACACAAAAAAAAAAAAAAACCATAATTTTCTCATTATTATTTCCTGTGTAGATTTTCATTGGAGACTTGACAATTGAATAGTTGTGAATCACAGATCTTGATTGTTCATGTTCGAGATAAGTAAAGAAGTTTGCAAAATTCAACAAAGATATAATTCATATCATAGTTTCTTTCTAAACATGAAGAAAATTTTTGGTGGGAATTGAAATATTATTTATTTTTCACTGTACATGAATAAGTAAATTTCCCACATTTACGACGCACGCAGCTTAGTAATGGGGTTGGAGTTAGAAAATTATTCTGTTGCGGGCAGTATTTAGTATGTGTGTGTGTATGTATGTATGTATGTATATATATATATATATATATATATATATATATATATATATATATATATACAGAAATGATCTAATGAGCACCGGTGCTCATCTTATCCTAAGCACCGATGAGTTGGCACATTAATTCATTGGTGGATTGGAACTCACAAAATCTTTATCCACCAATGAATTAGATCATTTCTGTATATATATATATATATATATATAGAAATGATCTAATGAGCACCGGTGCTCATCTTATCCTAAGCACCAATGAGTTGGCACATTAATTCATTGGTGGATTGGAACTCACAAAATCTTTATCCACCAATGAATTAATGTGCCAACTCATCGGTGCTTAGGATAAGATGAGCACCGGTGCTCATTAGATCATTTCTGTATATATATATATATATATATATATATATATATATATATATAACACAACAATGCTGCCACACTCATGGCACTTGAGGCCCATGTGTATCAATATCAGAATCCGACATATTATGTTCTCGAAGGATTAGTTCCATGAAAAACCACTCCAACATCAATGTTCATGAATTAAGATTCATTACTTTCGAAATCAATTCTTTCATTGTCGATCCATTTGCTGAAGTACCAGAATAATTACCATGTGAGAGTGATCGTCTCAAAGCAAACACCATACCAAAACACCAATGTGCACCCTGTCAAATATAGGGTGTGTTGTCACTATCTCATACAATCATGCTACGTCTACATCAAATTTGACATCATTTGAGTTGGTAGATTTTTGAACGTTGATTTTACCACACTTTTTCCAATCAATGTCCAAATTTCCTACACACAGGAAATGTCAACCTTGATATCAACAATGAATGTACAAGAAGCATAATCCTGGGAAATATGCCATAAACATTATACAAAAACTAAATGAACTCGTTTTATTTACATTACAACGACGAACAAATATTACACCGGAAAGGGCGAAAATTGAGCTTCTGTTCAACAATTGTCATTACAAAAAATGGTTACATAACTTACAACTTTCTTGCTCCACTGCTACAACCAAATACAATAAATACGAATATATTAATTAAAAAAAAAAGTGTTATAACCTCATTTTCCTCGGTTAGTAGCATAGTATATAAAGATCATCAACCACATCACAGACCAAGGAATGCACATTGTTTTTTTGCATGCTCTGGAATCAACTTCCCCAGCAACTCCACTGACACACCCTTGAGTTCTGATGAACAAATATCGAAAGGAAATCACCACAATGTACATTTAAAAGAAAGGGTAGCATAAGAAACATGTTCAAGGAGTGTGTTCTACCATATGGCTTAAAGTTGAACAATGGAGGAAGAAAACGTCCATTTGGCAGGCGAATGTTTGGATCACGCAACTCATCAAAGAATGGATGAATCAACACCTCTAACTGCATTAAGCAACCAATAAACGAGAATCATGAGAATGAACTTTACGTAGTAGACAACTTCAATACTACAATGTGAAGGTAGATCGACGAAAATGGTTTTTTATACTCACAGCAGAGCTTCGTAGATTTGGAGAATACTGCAGAAGCCTTGACACAAGATCCACAGCTTCTGGGGGCGTGCGCTTGTGAAATATCTGAAGATGAAAATAAAGTCAAATTACCAGTTCAAAGAATGACCAGTTGAAAAGGGGCTCATGCAGCTATATCCATTTTACCTTGTGCCATGGGTGTGCTTTAATTTGTGGGAATTTGAACTCCGTGTAATTGGGGTTCATACATTTTATCTCTTCCCTTGTTGGGCTGCCCAAAACCTATATGCAAAAGGAAAAAAATAAAAATAAAAATAAAAATAAAAATAAATAAATATATATATATATATATAGACCAAACTAGTAAATCCACAAAAGAAGGATTGCTCTGCTCATAATTACCTTGATAATTTCAACAAGCTGATCCACTCCATTTTCACCAGGGAAAAGGGGCTGAAATTTCCATGGAAAATTTCTTATCAGAATCTGAACATATAACTTTTTTTAAATTGAGGAAAGACTAATGTAAAGAACTGATTTACAAACCTGTCCCAGCAATAACTCAGCCAATACACATCCAGCAGACCAGATGTCAATGGCGGTAGTGTACTCTGTTGCACCAAATATCAGTTCTGGAGCCCGATAATATCTAGAACATATATATGAAATGTTTGGCTCTCCTTTAACCTATAAATTAAGCCAATTAAAAAGTTATATTATTGCACCGGGATATTAAATACGGGAAAATATATCGATTGGAGAAAAGTAATGATACCAACCAAGACTTTTGCACTTCCAAAGTCGCATAGTTTCAACTGATGAGTATGTGGATTAACCTGTGAATCAAAGACAACATGGCAATTAATGAGAATGAAATTCTTTTTCGTGAAGCGGGTAAAGAGGAAGGGGTTTGGGGTTTGCTCGTCATTGCACTCTGCCGGCACAAATGCTTCATTAACTCACCAGTACATTTTGAGGCTTAATGTCCCTGTGACATACCCCAATACTACCATGGATGTAAGCCAGTGCTCTAAAAATCTGCACGAAAAATGAATGAATAAGAATGGCTCAACTGGTAGAGAACAAGTTTATCTGAATGATGCATTAAAATTAAATACAAAAGCTAGACCAAAATATAAACATTAGCAATGGAAGTGAACGTGCCTGATAAGCATACAATTTGACATATATCATTGGCATTCTCTGGTTCATCTTGCTATAATGTCTAATCACCCTATGAACAGTCTCAGGAACATACTCCAATACCAAGTTGAGGTAAAGCTCATCCTTCTTAGTTGTTGAAAAGAAGCAGTGCTTTAAAGACACAACATTAGGGTGGTCTATGAGACGCATAGTTTGTAGCTCACGGTTCTTGTACCTCTTGTCTTGAAGAACCTTTTTAATTGCAACAGTTTCACCCGTCTCTAAACATTTTGCCTGCACAGCCATATTGTAGAAGGTTTAAGAACACCAAATCAATCATCTCACCGAAGCCTTGTAATTGAAAAACTTGTAAACATTTGAAGTACAGTACAAAAGTACAAACAGCATACCTGAAACACTACTCCGAAAGATCCCTGTCCCACTATACGCTCAGCCATATAACTTACCGTCTAACAAAGCACATGTAAATCATTAAAACGGAGAACAAGCCTATTAAGTGTTGCATAATATAAAAACTAAGATGCCAAATATTACCTGCTTTGGCTGCCCATTTCTACCACTAATTGTTGACACAATTATATGGCCAGTTTCTGTGCCGTTACCGTCTACAAAAGTTGGTTCGATATCCTGACATTGATAAGAATGGTGCATAACGTAAGGATTACAATAAGAGTAACAAACATTCGTTGGATTAGTGAATAATAAAAAAGAAAAGACCGGGTCATCTACCTTGTCGTCCCTAAGCTTCATATCATCCATCTCATCGGGTAACCTATCTAGACCAGCAGTATTTCCACCGGGTTCTCTAGTACCAGATGCAGGAGCTACATTTGCTGAAGCCATGTTTACTATAATGTACAACACAAAACGGGTTTTCTCACCGTATTTGTCTCCTCAGATCAAGAAGTAGGATGACCCACCTGAAACAGTCATAAGTTAGAGCAAGGCATTAAAAAAACCCCAAACTATAAAAATGCAAAATCTCAAATTAGTCTGGGCCTTATCATGATTAGCAAGTAGTGCAACGTAATCAACCAAAAAGCGATCCCATAATCAATATAAACACTCCCTTTCGTCCAACATTTAATCCATATTATGTAGATTCAGAATCAAATTGAGACAGTAAAACTATATCTAGTAAGTTTGTGATATTTTCTACGAGCTGGGTAAAGATGCGGAAAAACATTTCACATACGATGAAATCAACGATGATTGAACAATATCTTGAAGATAGAAACAAAAACCAAATATAAAACTGAAAATACGCTAAGATTTCCAAAACTCTTAGTTATTGATCACTCCTGAAAAATTATAAAGTAAAAAGTAAAAATCGTTAACCATCCCCATTGCATAATGAGATCTAGAAAAACAAACTAGGATTAGAAGAAAAAAAAGAAAAAAAAAAGATAATATTGGATGAACCCTATTTACGTTTTACACATTTCCCAGGAAATTTATAGAAGAGTCATGGAAACAAACCCTAGAGAGAAAATTGAAAATAAGAACTGTCAATAGATTGAACAGAACATCAGACAAAACAACCCAGTAATTGAAATATAATAACCCAAGAAAAGGATAAAAATATACTGAAGAAATTCAGATTGCATACCGATTGATGAATCCTGAGTAAAATACTTTTCCTGAGTAGAATTTTTTTCGGTTTTTCTGTTTTGGGTATTCGGTGTTTATGTCAATCGGCAAAGGGCCATTTTATATAGCAATGGGACCAATTCTTTTGCTACTTTTCTCAGTCTGCAGTCCGTGCTTTTTGACCATTCAACCTTTTGCTTTTTTCAAAATTTTCAATGTTTATCGCTTCAAAAATCAAAACCCTATTCTTTTAGAGGTCAATCCAATGAAATACGGCGCCGGTTGTTTTCCATTTGAAGGGTTTAGCTCATGGATGAGCTACTAGTGCAATAATTCTTGAATAAACGTGATTTGAAAATTTTTACACGTGGTTCAGTTTATTTTAAATAGAGGAGGCACTATTTGTTTATGGAGGCGTTATTATATTTATCTTACTCTATATTATTCCTATTAAAATTTTGAAAAAATAATAATATTATTTATTATTATAGTGATAAAACATCGATAATTTGGTAATTTATGTGGAATAATAAGATTTGACAATTCATTTTTTATGAGAGAAGAGGGGATGTGGTCTCAAAGAAAAGAGAAATGTGAAGGATAATGAATTTTCATATCATCGATATTCTATCATTCATGATGTAAATAGCATTACTCCTTAAAAAATTAATATTTTTATTAACTTCACATTTTAATATTTTCCTTATTGAATTTATTCATTTAAACACTATAACATTCCTAAATTCATACCACTCTAAATACATCCCTAATACAAGTTCAAGATTTTAAAAAATCATTGTATTCATCCACATTACATATAACATCAACATTCTCACAATTCAATAACTAATACTGTAGATCAATTATTATAAGGTGAGATTCAATAAACCATAAACTCCTATAATCATTGTCACCCTCAATATGACATGAACTCTATTATTTTATTAAATTTGAACATAATAATTTGCTAACAGAATAATGAACAATGTATATTTTCTTTTAACTATTATAGAAATGATTTTGTTAGAGGTAATTACACAAGTAATTATTAACCAAAAATGCTATTTGTACCAAGTTATTTGACAAAAGTTGTTGACAAATTGACGTGGAGGGTGGGGATCAGTTTGGAAGTGGACGGCTGTGATTTCATTTTACTAGAAGCTGAGGACGCCAAAATGGGAAATGGGTGAGGAAAAAATTAAAATCTCTGTCTGCAGCTACATCCATTTTCTCTTTCGGCATCTCTTCCTCCAAACCCATTTCCTCCCAAACCCTGCACACCAGCCTATAGTTTCCTCCTCCAAACCCATTTTCTCCGATATTTGAACAAGCTCGTTCTTCATGTTCACTATATACAGAGGCAAAAATTTGACCGAAGAATTAGGCTGAGATTTCTGCTCTTCCATTCCAGCCATATTCTTCATCTTCGGAACCGGGTCATTACAAATGACAGTATGAATTTCTGTGTTATTTAGCATTTTCTCCACTCCGACCATAAATGCTGTAAATGTGAAATGTGTTGTAACTTGTTTAGGCTGAAACTTTGAACTGGAGTTTGGGGTTGATTTAATTAGGTAACCTAAGCTATGTAGGAAATCTTCAGCGTGAAATAGGAAATTGAGCATTGAAAGAGCTGTGAACTTTAAGAAATTGGGTAACCTAACCTAAGCATTGAAATAGGAAATCTTCATCATGAAATTAATCGCTGTGAACTTTAAGAAATCATAAAATAGGAAATTGAGTTGTGACCCTGCTCCTAAATATGTGACATTTTAAAAGTAGTTGTATCTTAATGGTATGTTGAACTCACATATATGGTTCATTTTTTGGATTGATTTTATATTATTTTTCAGAACATTGATTATTTGGTTCAATGAATGTGAACTCAAGACAAAGAAATCATTATTTAAGCCATGTTTAAACTCCTCAACCTTTTGGATTGGAATAAACTCCACAGCCTCTTGCAGGATGATCCAAATGTGAAATATGTTTTGTCTGTCGAATCCGAAAATGAGAATGTGGAGGACACATTGAATGTTGCGGAGGATGAAATAATAGGAAAAGATGGAATCACTGTGCCTGAAGTTGGCATGCAGTTCAAGAATGAAAAGAAGTGTGTGATTTTTATGTAAGATATGCTTATGTAGTAGGTTTTCCAATTAGGAAGAGGAGTTCGACGAGAGATGATGACGGTGTTTTGAGATTTGACACATTGACGTATAGTCAGGAGGGACGAAGAATTGGTACTACAAGCACTTCTTTGAAGTCGAAACCAACAATTCAGATGGGTTGTAAAGCTAGGATCTCTGCATCGTTAGATATACATGGTTACCGAAAGATTAACTCGGTTCACCTTGACCACAATCATAAGATGAGTCCTACTAAGTCCAGGTTGTATCGATACAACCGAAATCTTAGTGCATACGTGAAACGAAAGCTCAAAGTGAATAATGTAGCAGGAATACCATTACATAAAAGTTTTAACTCCGTAGTTGTTAAGGCCAGTAGCTACGAGAACATGACTTGTATTGAAAATGATTGTCGGAATTATATCAAAGAAGTAAGACGGCTAAGACTGGGTGAAGGTGATGCAACTGCAATACAGTCTTACTTTTCTGAAATGCAATCCCGCTGCTCCGGATTTTACTTTAGTAATGACTTGGATGATGATTCATGCTTGAAAAATGTCTTCTGGGCTGACAATCGGTGCAGGCAAGCATATAAAGAGTTCGGGGATGTTGTGACATTTGATACAACCTACCTTACAAATAAGTATGATATGCCATTCGCCTCTTTTCTTGGTGTGAATCATCACGGGTAATCAAGTTGTTTGGTTGTGGTTTGCTATCGAATGAGAACACAGATATAATTGTATGGTTGTTCAAGACATGGTTGAAGTGCATGTACAGTCAGCTCCGCATGGAATAATTACCGATCAAGACAGAGTCATACAAAATGCAATTGAGATAATTTTTTCGAATACGAAACATAGATGGTGTCTTTGGCACATATTGAAAAAATTGCCTGAAAAGTTTGGATATCATGTGGATAAGGTTTCGATCTTTTCGGATATGCTTGTATTGGTTTATGATGCACAATTTGTTGAAGAATTTGATGAAGATTGGAGAGTGATGATCGATACCTATGACTTACGTGATAACGCTTGGTTATCCAGATTGTACGAGAATAGAGGTCGTTGGGTGCCATGTTTGTTGAAAAAAACTTTCTGAGCTGGTATGTGAACAACGCAAAGAAGTAAAAGTATGAATACCTTCTTCGATAGTTATGTGCATTCGAAGATATCGTTGAAGTAGTTCGTCGAATAGTATGAGCAGCCATGCGGAATAAGGTAGAAAAGGAATTTCAGGCTGATTTCAGGTCTTTCTCTCAAATGATACCGTGTGCAACCACATACGAAATGGAAAAGCAATATCAGGAATTGTACACCCTTTCGAAGTTTAGGGAAGTTCAGGTCGAGTTCACAGGGAATGTTTACTATGCCCTCATCTCTGCTTCAGAAGGACATTTGGGGACAACGTATCAGGTACGTAAGGACGCCATTTGTGGCGATCGACGACGGAGAAAATTTTTTCAGGTGCCATTTAATAGAGAGAACTATTTAATCTTCTGCAGTTGTCACCTGTTCGAATTTCAGGGTATAGTGTGTAAGCATGCGATTGTAGTGCAATGAGGTGACTGTGATACCGGATCGGTATTTACTACGCATATAAAGGAGGGATGTTAGTAGAGAACACACGCGGGTTGTCGTGAATTATGTCGGTATAGTTAGTACTCCTGGACAATTGAGGTATGACGAGATGTGTCAGGCATTTGCCATGATGGCAGACATTGCAGCGAATGATAAAGGAAGGTATCGTGCTATCATGGATTGGATTCAAAATAAAGAGCTTAGATTGACGAAGTCAAGTTCCGATAGTAATACCAATTTGTAGGGTGTTGCATCTCAAAATCAAAGCAACGAGATTGTGAGGGATCCTATATTGTCCAAGAGAAAGGGAGCCCCGAAGACAAAACGTATAAAAGGCCCATTGGAGGCGAGCGCTAAGAAGTCCAAGGTATATTCGTACGATTCAAGGTTTTTTTTCCACTTTATTTTATACAGCAATACCAATTTCGTTCTTTTCTACATGAAAGCGCGATCGAACAACATAACAGGAGAGGTACCACCAGCTCCTCAACATCAATATTCAATGCCAATGCCAACGCCAGTGCCAATGTCAATGCCGTACTCATTTTCACAACTCCTAATGGTAAGTATATTAATTTTACAGTTTTGTTATGCACTTTTTTGTATAATTAATGCCAACAGCATGATGTAGGGTCACAGTATGAGCTAGGTGTTCACACAACAAATTTTGTTTTCTACATTCATCTATACTACAACGACAAATGTGTTTCCGACTTCACAAGGTATGTACATATTTTAATTACAACACTTAAAATTGACAACTAATCGTCTCTTATTAATTTCAATTCACATGTCAGATAATGAGAACACATACAACAATCCATATTTACCACATCATTGTGGCTCCATTTAAATTGAGGCGAACAGCATCACAAAGCGTCATTTGATGGAGCAAAAAACGGCGTCTTCAGGAGATTTGGGTGATAAGGTAAGGCTAATTTCTTCAACTTCCTAACTGCACTAGTATCAGATTCGGAATTCCTGAACTAGTTTTACGCCTTATGTTGGTTCAATTGACATGAAAAAAGACATATGATAGAGTGATTGTTTCTTATTGTTGCGCAGATAACCGTGGAAGTACTACGTGGTGATCGCATAGAAAACATCCCTGTAGTCCTCGAACCAAAGGTTGAGGAGTCTTAGTGTCACAATTTTTGTAATGTTATTAAGAATCCACAAGGAGGATGGAATTTTTCAATGATGTTGCTGGAATTTAATTTTTGAGCTATACTTCTTGTGGTCTGAAATGTGGTCTCAAAACAAATACCACAAGGAAACAATGTCCAACAAGCCAGCATTTTTCCATCTATTTGAGTACCAGTGCGAATCAACCCAGTAGACTAACTTCAAACTACACGAGTAAAACCAGTTAGAATATCAAATCTAAAAACTAGAATCGGTAGAACAACAATATATGATTATAGAACAAGTTGAAACCAAACTCGTATTATAATTTCACTCACTACTCATATTATAATTCACTAATTTCCAAGGTACATGAAGTAAACAATTTTACTTCAACCAAAATGTACCAATTAATTGTACTAAACTAATCGACTACATTCATATTTACAACATGCCGCTTGTTACCACAACATTACTACTTCAACATGCCGACTAATCAAGCCGTGTCTATCCCCTTCAGTTTCCCTTTAGCGGATAATTTTTCTCGGCGAACGAGACATTCATAGTCACAGAAATCAAGAGTTCTTCATTATTTAGCCGAACTTGAGATTGGAACATTCGCGTAGCAACTTCTTTATTCACCGCTAGTTTAGCCCTAATACTGCTAGATTCACCGATTACTTCTCCATCTTTGCACCAATCCCAAAACCACACTTCACACTGCAACATTTGAAGAATTTGCCTTTATTAACGGTGTCTCTTTCAATCTCGAAAAACTTCTGAAATCTATGCACACAAAGTGGACATCGACGTTTTATCAGGCAATCACCGAAAAAGTGTCCAACACTCCTGCAACCGTGGCAAACTCCGAAACAAACCAATTTACATACTCAAAGAGATATGTAAATCAAAACTCAAAGAGACTCTCTCCAAGTGAAATGCTAGCAGTTGTCAATATATATCCAATAGGCATGATGGCAAGGGAAAAGAAAATTCAAACATAGTTCGGTGTTTTCACAGAATGAAGCAGAATATAATGTGCAATTTACTGCCATAAAAAGAAAAGGAGAAATTTATTACAGGTGAACAATGAAATGCAGGTCCTAGTGCCAAACAAAGAACACCTGAAAGTAATTGACATTATTACAAATGATATTCTTAACATTCAGAATACTAGTATCAACGAAGATTTATGCAGATTCTGTAAGGCAAAAGAAAAACTTGATAGCAGCATAAGCACAAATAAGTTAATTTTGCTTGTATCAAACTCAAACACTTATAATACAAAGACAACCCAGAATCATGATATTACCATCGAGAGCTTCTTTTAGCGTCTCATTTGCCTTAAAACATACACACAGCATAAATTACCTCAGAACATAGGGTAAAAAAAATTGAAATTCTTTCACCTAGCCTTTGGTGTACTGAAATAAAAAAATCTCACTCACATTACTAAAGGAAAATAACGTCAATTTCTCAATCATCAACGCCATCAATCCGCGTTAGCAATACTACAACGATTCAGGGATGAGATTTGTCAATCGATTTTTTATGGTATTCGACTGTCTCTGACACGGCGTTGGCTTTCAAAATGGTGAGGATCTGGGAGTAATGTACAATGCTGAAGTTGACTGGCTGCTAGAGGTGGGGATGACGCCGGAGGTACTGATGCTGCCGCCTTGAGTTGCTGCCGGAGGTTTGTGATTTAGGAGGAAGGGTTTGCTCGGGGTTGATTTGGGAGAAATGGGGAGAGAGAAACGGGGAAATGGGAAGAGAGAGAATGATGTTAGCTTTTCTAGTTTTTAAGTTTTCTTTTTAATCCATGCCACGATACTTTGTCAAACTATTTTGTTAAGGCACTTTGTACACATAGCGCGGTTGATTATTAACTCTCCCACAATAGTTTCTTTTCTACATACTGAAATTAGTTAATATATCATGTTTACTTGATTGTAAAGTGTGGCTAATTCGCACTTGTTCTCTAGATTGGCATCAAGGGAATCTTACTTTAATCGGCCAACATAATACTTTATCTCGTATAAGATCTTTAATGTTGCAAAATTCGTACTTGGATTTAAGATTTATGGAGACATAATTATCGCATGTTATGTCAGTTGATTTAAATAATTCAAAATACTTAACACTGTAGGTTGATCAACAATCAACATTGAAGGTTAATTAATAGTTGAATGTGCTTTCTTCAATTGGTTGTCCGTTTGTTTCGGATTAAAATTAGATTTTAATCTAAGTCAAAGTCAAACAATCAATATTAACCACATTTTTCGTGAGTCCCACAACTTTTCAATCACACATTTCAAAAATTTCTATCACATCTACTAAAAATCTAATTTTAATTCCCACCAAACACCCATGTAATATACATGATTTCCAATTCTAGCAGGAAATGGCACTAAACAGATACTCAGCCCTTGTTTGATTCCCATTTTAGGGGTAAAATATATTATGAAATAGTAATTTTTTGAAAAATATGTGGTTAAAAAGTAAAGATTTTTTTTTGAAATACGTGTATAATTATTTTATGGAAGAATGTTTGGTTGAAAATGAGTTTTGAAAGAATATATTATTGAAAAAATGGAGCTCAAGCGGGGATTCAAATATATATTTCCCTTTGTTTATTGTTATCCAAAACTTTTTTGCTAAAATTTGTTTTCAATCACACATTCTCACAATAAAATATTTTACAAGTAAATCTAAACTTTTTCCTTAATTTTTAACTATACATTCGTCAAACATATGATCATCAATCAAAGAAATTCATTTGTACTTTAGTAGCCTCCTCTTACCTACTCTCTGGACAAATCAACAAAAAAATAAAAATGAAATCAAAAGAGAAAAAGGCCTATTGACCCCAAGCAAAATCCACGTATCTCTACGATTGATTTTCGATAATAGTAGTGACGTATACATTGAAAATGCAAAGCTTTGAACGTTGGACTATTTCCGATAATAGTAGTGACGATAATAGTAGTGACGTATTCATAACGCTTTGTAACACTAAATCTTTCTTAGAAAATTGTCTTTTCTAATTTTATTGCGGCAAGCACAAAACTATCAAATGGGTGTAAGATGTACATATTTGCTTAGCATGCGGAAAACAATAAGACACGAAGGAAAATACAACTAGATGCGGATGTGGACATGTCAACACGCCGAGCCCCGAGTTCGAGCTTTTTTGGGCCCGAATCGAGCAAAACCCGGCCAAAAAATGAGGCTCGGCCCGAGCCTAAGTGGGCCGAGCAAAGCCGGCTCGGATTTTTTTGAATTTATTATTATTATTATAAATTGAAGCCAGCTATTTTTAGCTGCCTGTGTTGCCTTGGCAGACCGCCGAAAATAGCAGGCAGCTCTTTTAATAAAATTTAATTAATTTTTTTTTTAATAATGGGTAGGCTCGCCCGGGCCCAAGGCGGGCCTGGCTCGAGCTTTTTCCTGGCCGAGTTAAAGTCGACGAGTTTTTTTGTCATCCCTAGGTGGGTGAAATATACCGTATGCTCAGAACTTCACTTCTAAAAATTGAAGATGTATAAAAAAAACACCTTGTAAAATGTATGATAGACTTAGAGATGCTCGGGGCGTAAAAAATCGTCCCGAACGGGTTGGCGGGGCGGGGCGAGGAGGGGAGGGGCGCCCCATCTCGGGGTGGGGCGGGACAGGGTGAACCCGCCCCGTGAACCATTAAAAAAAAATATTCATGTATTCTCTACTAAAATACATGATGAACAAATGTTTTTTGGAAATAGAGTTATAAATTTATGTTCTTAAATTTGATGAACAAATGTTATTTGGAAGTAGAGTTATCTTTTTCCTTAACTGTATAATTGGAAATTTTTTAGAGCAAAAAAAATTATATAAAAAAAAGGGACAGAAAAACGGTCATGTCACGCGCCCCGCCCCGTCTAAGGCGAGGCAGGGCGCGACAAAGCGTGGTAGTGGCGTGGCGTGGCGGGACGTCGTAGGGGCACCCCGCCCCGTTCCCATCCCTAGATAGACTAGTTCTCAAAATATTGAAGTCCTAAAAAAGTTGTGTACTCAATTTGGAATTCAGTTTTATCATTTATGTGCAATGTTTTTGGGAAGTATAGTGTGCCCAATTCATTTTAGCACCTGGGCTTTGATTCATTTCGTCTTAAATATTTAAATGTCGAGAACTCGAGCTATTACTTTTTAGAACACCACCACTTGTACAGTGTTATCTACCCTCCACGAAGATTTCTAATATCCATCCGACCACTTTATGGTGCTTTTTCCTTTTTGAAGTCATATATGTTATTCTATAATAGCAAGTTCCATGAATGATCAACCTTGGATGAAAAAGATCGTAGATCATAGTTGAATTGACCCACCTCAAATGAAATAAATAATTGAAACCTCCATTGTTTGAGGTGGAATTTTCAAGTGGTGGAGGAGGATTTATAGAGTTGAAAAGGGCCAGTATTCAAACAAAATTATTTGAAGAAAAACATACACTAAAGCTTTGACCCTGCCGAGGATAATAGTTCAAACCCAACTACCCACTTGCTATTAGATTTTATCTTAAACCAACTTTAGAAACATATTAGAATCGTGTTCGCAGGACGTCGTAAAAACTAACATATACAAATTTCGGAGAAACCGTCCAAGAAAATATGAAAATCAAAATAGAGCAAATACAAATGCAAAGAAGCCAAAATGATATTCTGTCGGAAGGATTTTGAATAGCAGTAGAAGCACAGAAGGAAAAACAAACAATTATGAAGTGAAATAGCAGCAACAAAGGTAGCTGAAGCAACTTGCCTAGCAAATTTGAATGATTCATGCTCAAGGAGAAGTCTATCATTATAGATTTCATTGCAACTGGAACTTAAGCAATGAAATGAACTTCACACTTATTTCTGAGTGGCTTCAGATGCAACAATTTCTGCAAGCCAAAATATCCGCAAGTGGAAATTACAATAAGCAGCACACTCATACACTACAAGCTCAACGTATAGATAAAAAGCGAACAGCAAATAAACCAACTGATTTCAGAATATTCAGCCTCGCTGAAACTACTCAGCCATTTCATATTTTGGTGTAGTTGACCTAGCTTTTACATTAACAAAAAATTGATAAAATTTCATGGAGAAAATATTCTGAAACACAATTTGTTGTTTCACTGGAATTTAGATCATTACTTCTTGTTCAGATAAGGGCCGAAAAAATGATTACACAGGAAAATCACTTTCTAATTAATTCTTATCTTCATAAGGATTCTAGATAAACAATTATGCATAGAGATCTCAATACCAGTGGTATTACCTTGAAGCCCAAATCTGAACTTACAAGGGGAAGCGCTGCGGAGAAAAGTCCACCTATTGGGTTGTTTATTGCACCGGTCTAGGATGAGCAATCAGGGTACAGGTGGCAAAATGGGCCGAGCAGCTCTCGAGCCAATGCACAAGTTGGTAGCATTTTGAGAAGAGCAGTGGACCGAGTTGAACTTAAATTATTTTTTGCAAGCCAATTCGTTTGAGCTCGTCGGCAGGCACCTTTTTTGCCACATTTATGAACATGTTTTATTAATTTTTTTTAAAAAAATAGCTTTCTTTTAGCTTATTTTGCAAATTTAATTTTTAAGGAAAAAAGCCAAGCCATCTTGACTCATATGGGTTCGTGGGCCACTCGACTCGTGAGGGCCAAGCCCATATTTTGGGCAAGAGCTGAGCTCAGTTGTAAGGGCCAAGCCGGCCAATCACTCCTAAATTAGAGGGCGGTGCAATGTCGGTTGGGGTTTGCATTTTTTGTAGATGAAAACCAAAACAAAATCATTTTGGACTGATTTTCACATGGATAAATTTTGGATAGGGGGCATTTCACACCCTCTAGTTGGCTTAAGGCAAGAAGACCAAAGATCCCTTGCTTTAATGTTGACAGGCTATTGGATTTAAAATTTTAAAAAAAATGTTTTGAAATAGTTTGACTTGGTCTAATAGGTCAATTTGGACCTAAACCAACAGTTAAGAAAACATTGTCACAAATTCACAATGCAATGACAAGTTTTGCTAGTTAGGCAGCCATCTAAAAAAAAACTAAAACTTAATCGACAATATCTGGTCAATATAATGGAAAACGTGGTTCCATTAGATTGGGCAGAGTATATGAACACCCACATAAGAGTAATATCCATCACATAAATATTATCATCAAAGGGAATATTATTTTCAGATTGGGTGTACATGACATATAAAGGCTACTATTTCTAAATCAATGCACAATTTATAATGCAAAATCACATAATAGATATTTCCATTCAAACCCCATGCATCCACAGAATAGTCAAAGACAGATAAAACTCAGATTATCAACCCAAAATACTGATAGAATTGACAAGAATAATTCAGTAACAAGAGTAACTGTGAACTGAACTAAAATAAAATAAGTTTACGACCCTCATCAAGTCAATCAAACAGAAACTCACAATTAAAAAAAGCCTAGATAATTATAATTGTTCGCATCAAATGATCTAGACAGAAAAAGTAAATTCAATAGACAATAAATCCTTTCCTCAATCGCCACCAGCCTTGTTGTAAACATAGGTGAGGCCACACTTACCGCAGTAGTGCCTGTCAAAATGGTTAGCCATGAAAGTTCCCGCACCACACTCAGCATTGGGGCATTCCTTGCGGAGCCTTTGGACCTTTCCTGAATCATCAACCTTGTAGAACTGCAGAACAGCGAGCTTGACCTTCTTATGCTTGTGCTTGATCTTCTTCGGCTTGGTGTAGGTCTTCTTCTTGCGCTTCTTGGCACCACCACGGAGGCGGAGAACGAGGTGGAGAGTTGACTCCTTCTGGATGTTGTAGTCTGCGAGGGTGCGACCGTCCTCCAGCTGTTTTCCGGCGAATATAAGACGCTGCTGGTCTGGCGGGATGCCTTCCTTATCCTGGATCTTGGCCTTCACATTGTCGATTGTGTCGGAGGATTCAACCTCCAAGGTTATGGTCTTCCCCGTTAGAGTTTTCACGAAGATCTGCATCTTCGCAGTGGAGAAAAATCAAGCTAGGGTTTTTTGGTTGCTCTCTATTTTTTTGGTCTCACGGCTGTGTTGATATGAGGAGAATTTCGTCTCCAATTAATATATTAGGGTTTCGTTACAAAGCTGTGCGGGATAATGAGCCGTCTTTGGACTAAGATGGTAAGATGGGCCGATTTAAAATTTAATATATTGGGTAGGGTTTAAATGGTGGGCTCATTTATGAAAAACCAAATTAGGTTTCTATTTTTAATTGGTGTACTTACATAAATACCCTTACTTTTGGGGTTATTTTGAAAAATTATGAACGTATTTTTTATGCACAAACCTAAATGAACAGCAGCAAAAAGACAAAAATAAAAAAATAAAAAAAAATCAACACTTCCAAGCTCAAGAAATAAAGGAAAATCCAAGGGAAAAAGAGGAAATCTTGCACAAATCAAATACAAACAAGATCAATGATAACTTTAACTACCTTTTCTTCAAAGTTTTCTTCCCCAAATCTGCCAATAAACAACCAAAATTTACAGATTTTTATGTTTTGGATTTTTTGCTCAATTAGTTCCCAAAATTTGTAATTTTAAGATCGTTTGATACACTTGTTGCATAGATTGTGAAAGCAACAGTCGTAATGAGTAATTTTGAGTTGAATAATCTTCCACTAGAAAATCCTAATAATCTTAATGCATCATCCCCGTCACTTTCCTGTCAATTTTGTGATTATGTTTAGTTTTAAACCTTATAACGTAAATAATTGGTATTTATGAAGTTTCGTTTTTTATGGTTTTGATATTTTGATTGGAAAAATAGTTAAAAATAATATTGTTAATCTTGAGAGAAAATAGATTGAATTTTATATGAAAAATTACCTTTGAATCAATGCAAATGATACAATGTGTTCGTGAAAATGAGAATGTGAAAAAATAATATTCTCTGTAACTTTTATTTGAAAAGGTCGAAGTAGATCTTAATCAAATTCCTTTGGAGTTTGGAGCAAATGTGTGTGTGTATGTGTGTGTGCGAAATTTAATTACATGAATTCAAACCTTATTTTAGTTTAAATAGTGACATGAAATTACAATTTATTTGTATTGTTACATATGAGTTATTTTGTTGGAAATTAAAAGTGACATACTCTGTCACTTTTTTTTTTTTTAAAGTCTTACACAATTTCATATGTATTATTTTTTGCAGATATGAATAAAATTAATATCTTCATTTGTTATGAAAGAAAATGACAACAAGATAATGAATATAAAATTTACAAAATGATTGAAATTGTTGTCCATATAGATTATATATACAGCAATTTGGAGTGCATGATATTTTCTGTGATGAAATTAAGTTCAGCAATACAAGAATAAAAATACGATATAGAGTGAAGAAGAGCCTACATTTGATGGGGATTTCGAATGATGCTTTTCTAACATTTTAATTGGAGTTCAAGAGAAATGATAAACATTTTGCATCTTGCAACTTTCCATTGTGTGTAAATGTGATAATGGTATCAAAAAGTCACAGAACTAAATTTGTTGATGACATACAATGTTTGGAGGCTACCATTTTCAAAGAAAATGATATGATACAATTTTAGTTTTGTGAAACGGTAGCTGATAATTCCGTGACAACATAAATTCAAAAACAACCTAGTATCGAAGAAATTGTCGTTGATGTATATAGTAGCATATCGGGAGTTAAAGAAATGATGAATAAATGATGAAGTGATATCATTTTAGTTGTCACTATGGATGGAATTGCAAAAGATGAAGTGTTTAAGAACAAGACATTGGTTAAATATTTTGATATATGTGATACACAATAACTTTCAATTTAAGGTAAGTAAGTCGGACAAGAAAGAACATGTGCTGAAGTGTATAGATGATAAGTGCATTTCTTTTATAATTTCAAGATTGGAAGAACATATATGTTCAAGTTAAGGTATATAAAAATGATCATACATGATTAAATAACATCATCTTGGGAGATTATCGTCAAGCAACAAGCTCAATAGTGGGAGAATTCATCAAGTATATCTCAACAAAAATAACATAAACTCCCATAGACATGATAAGTGACAAGATGAATATATATATAGAGTGTCAATAAGTTATGAGAAAGCTTGGAGATTTAAGGAGAAAGCATTAAAATCAATGAGAGAAGATCTAATAGAGTCATATGAAAAACTTACAGAATACTTGTACATAATAGAACAAACAAATCATGGATCAATTACAAAAATTGAGATATATCAGGACAACAAATTCAAGTACCTCTTCATGGAGTTGGGTACATCTATTCAAGGGTGAAAGTATCATAGACCAATTATAGTAATAGATGCTATATTTTTAAAAGGCAACTATGTTGGAACATACGCAAAATGCTAATAACAATATCTTCATATTAGCATTGGAGTTGATGATTTAGAAATTAATGATTCAGGAAGTGGTTCTTAATTACATTAAAAGAAGTGTATGGTGAGTGAAAATGATTGTGTATAATCTCTGATGGACATATAAGCATAAAAAATGCAATTCACAAAGTGTTTGAGAATGCAATGCATGGTCTATAGTCATATCACTTGTTAAAATTTTTGAATTCGTCTTTTGGTGGAAGAAAAGGGAAAAAACATTGCACAATATTTCAATAGAGCTGCAAAAGCATATACAAAGAATGATTTTAAGTTCCATATAAAACAACTTGATAAAATCAATATTTGGATTTGGCCACAGCTAGTACATTAAAACTGTTAAAAAAAAAAGGCTAAGTTGTCATTGTTATCATTGACACCATACAATTTTATGAAATTTAGTGTGTGTCACTTTTTGTTATCATTGTTATCATGGTTATATGTAGGAATAATGTGACTTTTTTTAGAACGATTAAGGTAGAACACATTCATCATATAAGGTATGAACTTTTCGTGATAACTTACGTCACTTTTTGTTATAAAAAAAAAAGTGACAAATCATGTCACTTTTCTGAAGATGATAATGATAATTTTTAATATTGTTAAAAGAGACTAAATTGTAAAAAGAGACAAAGTTACTATTTTTTGTGATATAAAGAATAATATTTTGAATATTATTTGTGCAGAAAGATATTAATTATGATAAATGATCAATGACTTATATGACAAACGACAGATTTTCTACAATGATTTCAAATATAGTTGAATCGGTAAATTCGACAACAAACACAACAAAATATTGTGTTATAGAGCTTTTATTGGAATTATTAAGATACTTGTTACAAAAATGATTTGTGAAGTATATAAATGATGCACATGCAACCTTTACATTACTTGCAACTAAACGAGAAAAAATTGATAGAAAAATCCGCGAATTAAAGAAAATGAAAGTAAAAATCTATAAATTTGTTTTTCATTTGTTGTTATTTTATGTCGAGACTTATGTCGTTATGACATAATTATAGTAAAAAGTACAATACTCTGTCAATTGTCAATAAAAAGTTCAAATGTTTAGGATTTTAAATGACATGAAATTTTATAGGTTCATGTATTTTTGTAGGGTTAAATGACATGAAAACATGATTTGCAACATTTATTAATATTGAATGTTCATTTTAAATCCTCCTTTTAACATAAAATAGTAACAAATTAATTGATAGAGTGTTTTTTGTATTATTTACACAAACATCAACTTCAAGTTCAATTTTGTACCAAATAAATGATAATTGTGTCTCATATTTGTTGAATATGGAAGAAAAGACATGCACATGCAACCAATTTCAAGTTGACAAGATTCTATATGTACACGCACTTGTAGTTATTGCAAAAATTAAGGGAGATTCATATTCATGTTGTTCAGTATATTATACTACAGAGATGTACATTCAAATATACAGTGCAACAGTTTTCCCGCTTGG
This sequence comes from Fraxinus americana, assembly GCA_035079005.1. Lineage (NCBI taxonomy): Eukaryota > Viridiplantae > Streptophyta > Magnoliopsida > Lamiales > Oleaceae > Fraxinus > Fraxinus americana. The sequence continues at coordinate 14,439,865 of CM068725.1, read as the reverse complement.
AAATCACAATGATTTAAATGTACTGGATGGGGTAAAAACAAGAATAGTCTTGACTCCTAATCCAAAAAGAAAATATGGACGATTTAAAGAAAAAATACCATTAAAGGAGAGAAATTTCAAACCACAAAATGTGGAAAGGATAGCCACAATCAGAGATCATTATCCAACATTTGTTAAGAAGAAACCACAAAAGAAAAGAAAGTCGGAAGACATATGAAATAGATCATTTGATATATATATTAGAAAGCTTTTCGGTTCAAATGGTTTAGATATTATTAAAATGGTTTAGGTAACATGTCATTTTTAAGTTTAAAGTATATGTCACTTTTTAAAAAAGTGATGTATTTATGACTTCTTGTTTATTGCAACTTCTTATATGTTGGATGTGTTCTTGATGCTCATTTTAACGTAAACAACTATTTATTACTCTAAATTTCGAACAAATGTTGCCATTTGTCATTTTTAGCAAAAAATAAGTGGCGTAATTTTACTTTTTGAAGAAGATAATTCTTAACATTGATATGAAGTTCATATGCAATCACATCAACAAAACTACAATGTGTCCATATCTTTACACACAGGCTAAATTATGAAGTTCAATTTTTTGAAGAATGCAACATCTTTATGTTCAAATCTCATGCCATTTTTGACATAGAATGTCACTTTTTATTAAAAAAATTGACATATACATATAATGTCATTTTTTTGACATATAATCCCACTTTTTGACATCTACGATAAAAACATGATATTCATCTACATAAAAATTGCATTAAACCATTCACGTCATACCAAAAAAAAAAAATCAATTGCCGTCTAATTAATACAACCATAAAACATCAACTACCACCATATTGAATGCAGCAACAAATTAACCAATAGACTAGCTGAAGTATATAATGGATAATACGTTTAGACCCAACTACACCTAGATGGTGTATAATGATGAATTAAATAAAAAGCAACAAGTTATTTATTTATTATTTGTAGATAATTAATATTTAACTTCAAATTAAACCCTAAGTGTCAATCAATTAATATAGATCAAAAGTAGTAAAAGTAAAATCAACATCAAAATTGGCAACGAATGAAAAACCCTTGAAGAACTCTTCACAGGGATCAAAAAACCTTGGCGCAAACCTTGCCAAGATGATCCACTAGAATAGATAAATTAATGTTGGTCCAGACACTACTAAAGGTTAGTAGACTTTGATTGCTTCGATTGTCTAACCAGCACTTTCCAAACCTCTGGACTTCTTTTCCCTGCATGTCCAAGAATAAATCTCGTTTTGGAACAACTGGAGCTCCAAGTTGTCTCTTCCTAATTTCAGAACTTTGAAAGCTTATTGGAGAAGGTAAGAATTTTTGGTGTTTGATCTGTGGATCTTTTATGTTTTAATCTTTGATTGAAGTAAGAGAATAATGGAATCAATGTTTGATCTTCATAGGATGTTTTCTTGACTGAAATTAAAGCTCAACCAATAATACAATATGTTTGAAATCAATGTTTGATCTCTGTAGGATATTCTCTTAACTGAATTTAAGGCTCTACCAATAATACAAGATATTTGGGAATTTAGAATAGGAAAAATTGTAACAGCGGTACCAAACCTTTCATTAAGTAGCAAACTTTGCACAAACATTTCATTTGTGTCACCCATGGTACCAAAAACCTTTCAAAATATCGCCTGGAGTCTAAGTGGATGAAAACTATTAGTTTGATCGATAGTTGACCAAAACTTAAAAGTTTGACCAAATGTTGACTAATTTTAAAAGCTTAAAATTTTATATTTTACATATAAAATAAATAAAATAAAAGAATTAAGTCAAGAAGAAGAAGAAGAAGCAGAACACACCGTTCATCTTCCTCCCACACCCCACACACATAAAAAACCACAACATCTGTCGTTCCCCCGCCACACACCCACCTCCACCTTCATTCGTCATTTTGAGGAAGAATTAGATATAGGTTCTGCACATTATAGAAAAAAATTTGCCCTTTAAGTCATTCGATGCGTTTTTGTTGGTGGCTAGCAGAGCTTGTTGTAGTCCCCTCGCGATTTTTTTTCAAATCAAAGTATGGTTTATTTTGGATTCTCTCTTGAAAAAGTGAGAGAGCTTTTTTCTTTTTTTTCTTTTTTGTTTATGTTTTTCTACTATTGAAAAGGGTGCTTTTGCTTTCTGATGGAGAAAAAAGGAACACCTTTACTTTGAGTACGGTTTGGATCTGAGAAATATTAAGAATAATTCTGCTTGTACAACTCTTGAGTTACAACAATGGATGACAACCTCTCACAAGGCGGTGGGGCCCGCAATTAAAAATAATCGCAGGCCCCACCGCGTTGTGAGAGGTTATCTATTGTTGTAACCAAGTATTGTACATGTAGTATCTCTCAAATATTAATTTAGGATTGAATTAGATGAATTTTACTTTTTGAATGTTTTTGTGTGTTAATGTGATTGCAATTTTTTTTTTTTGTTTTAAATGTTATTTAGAGTTTAAATTAATGGTCCGTTCGATTCAAAGATAGAATTTAGGTGGAAAGAAAATGAATTACAAGGAATTGAATTGCCTAAAATTTGTTTTACTGGGAATTGACAATTAATTATGTTTGATTGGTATAATTTTTCACCTAGAAAATGTTGAAATTTTCTATCTTTGGTGTTCGTTTAGCTTTATTTTTCATGAAAATTGTTAATTAAGGGGATATAATTTCTTACAATTGGAAATATAATTTGTTTGGATTGCCCAAAAAAAAAAAAATTGAAAAATTTTTGGAATTTCGTTTGACTTTGTTTTACATGAAAATTGTCAATTAAATGGATAATTTATTTTTTTTTTACAATTGGGGATATAATTTATTTCTATTCCAAAAAAAAAAAAAAAAAAGATGGAATTTCATTTCCCACCTAAAGGTGCGAATTTCAATTCAACTAAAACCAAGAAAACTAGCAAAGATGGAAAACCAATTCCAGGGAAAAAAAAGTGCCATCAAACATGGCAAAAGTAGGAAATGAAATTTCAATTTCAATTTCTATGGAAAATAAGGGCCCATCAAACAGGCCCTAAGTGCAAACTGTGCAAGTTGGAAATTTGCAGCAGTGGTGGAGGTGGAGGTGGATGTGCGGCGAGGAACGGCAGAGTTGATGGTTTTTTTTAACAATGTTTTCTTCTTCTTCTTTTTTTGACTTAGGGTCTGTTTGATTGTAAGAATAGAATTTGAGTGGAAATAAAATGAATTATAGGGAATTGAATTGTCTAAAAATTGTTTTACCGGGAATTGTCAATTAATTGTGTTTGATTTGTATAATTTTTCACTTGAAAAATATTGAAATTTTGGATCTTTTTGTGTTTGTTTGACTTTATTTTACATGAAAATTGTCTATTGAAGGGATATAATTTGTTACAATTGAGGATATAATTTATTTCAATTTAAAAAAAAAATGCATAGAAAAGCTTTTCCCACCAAATCCATGGGAAAAACTTTTCCTCAAAAATCAAGAAAATATGGAAAAACCAATTCCATGGAAAATTTAGTCAATTAAACATGCAAAAATGTGGAAATGAATTTTAATCTCCATCTTCCATGGAAAAGAAAGAGCAATCAAGCAGGGCCTTAATTCTTTTGTTTTATGTATTTTATAGGGAAAATTACAGACACAGTACCAAACATTTCATTTATTAGTAGACTTTACCCAAACCTTTCATTTGTATCACCATGAGTACCAAACCTTCAAAATATTCGCAGCTCAAGTCCAAATGGGTGAACACCTTTAGTTTGGCTATTAGTTGACTCCAAAAAATTATTTTGACCAAATCAACAAAAGACAAAATGGTAACTTCATAATTTTAACATAAAAAAGGGAAAATAAAAAAACTAACACTAATCACCTTCTTCACAAATCTCATCTAACCCCACCCCCACCATGCGTCGCCTATTTTGGGCCGACGACACCAGAAGCACAAATTCTCAGATGACTCCCAGTCTTCAGTCGTCGGGGAATCTCCTTCCGATGAAGTGTTTGTGTCAGTTTCGGGGTAATAGTGACAAAGATGCGTATTTTTCAATTATAGCCATATGTACATCTCTGTTTTCCTCCCAAAACTCCAGGTTTCCTTCTTCACCTTCGTATTCTTCATGTATAGCCTCCAATGGTGCCCTCACATCCCATTCCACAAAACAGTCAACCAAAAAACTTGGACCCAAATTCAAATTCTGATTTGGGTCGACATGGGATTCACACGAAACCCAATTGAGATCATGACTAGAAAATTCTTCATTCTGCGACAATCGTTTCTGGGTAGAATCGAATTCCAGGGAATGGGATCCAATTTCCTTTTAGGTTTATTGACTTGCACCAAGATTGAGAAGATAGAGTAAGATAATTGAGGTGAAAATTAGGATAGGGGACAAAATAAGTCCATGAAAAAACAAACTGGGAAGTACAATAGAATGAGAGTGTAGAAAGTGAAGATGGTGGAGAATAGAGTGTTTGAACAAAGAAAGGGGAGTGTTTCTTGAAGAAAGGTAAAGAAATTGGATTCTCTTTGTTTATGCTTTTCCTCCATTGATGAATTTCTGAAGGTGAAAAGGTACTCAATTGTCGACCCTGGAATAGGCAACGCGGGGTGGGGTGGGGGTGGCGGTGGATGAGATTTGTGAAGAAGGTGAATAGTGTTACCTTTTTTTATTTTTCCTTTTTTATTTAAAAATTATGAAGTTACCATTTTGCCATTTGTTGATTTGGTCAAAATAATTTTTTTGGAGTCAAACTAACAGTTTCCATCCATTTGGACTTAAGTTGCGAATTTTTTGAAGGTTTGGTACTCACGGTGATACAAATGAAAGGTTTGGACAAAATCTACTAATATTTGAAAGGTTGGTACCGTGATTGCAATTTTCCCTATTTTATATGTAAAATATAAAATTACATTTTTACCCTTTTAAAATTAGTCAACATTTGGTCAAACTTTTGATTTTTGGTCAACTAACTGTCAAACTAACAGTTTTCATCCACTTGGACTCCAACTGCAATATTTTGAAAGGTTTGGTACCGTAGGTGGCACAAATGAAAGGTTTGGGAAAAATATGCTACTTAATGAAAGGTGATACCATTGCTGCAATTTTCCCTTTAGAAATGAAGCTTTGATCTTTTTATTGAATCAAGAGAACTTTGGATGTGTAATTGATCTTCAATTATGTGTCTCTAATATGAAATTATGATTCAACACCCTTTGGGATGTACATATAATAGGTAGTGTTTGAGGTTGAATAGGATTGGAAAAACTGTTAAAATCTCGATTAGGTCTTCTCCTGGATAAATACGTCGCTAGAGTACTAAGTTGGCCGCTAGCGAGCAATCGGTCTACCACTCGAGCACCATCATAGCGACTGTCGAGTAGCCATGTTACTATTTTAGGCACTCGAGCATGCCATGGCCGTTCAACGAGCAGTTTTGTAGCGACCTTTTCTCCTTGGTCCATTTTTGACTTCTTTGACTTCTTGAAGACCTATAATACCAACCCCTAGCTATTTTGACTTTAATTACAACTCAATATCTATAATTTTGAACATGGGAATAGCTAATTACAATTAGGACCTAACAAACTCCCCTGTATTTCTTGACAAAATCATTTATTTCAAAACTAAAATCAAATGAGCCTAATACTATTAACCCGAAGACTTAATTCCCAAATTTTAACTCAACTCTTGTTATACTTGTTTCTTGAAACAAATGAAAACAACAATACCATGTATAAAAGTAAGAGGGAACTCAATAAAATATTTAACTAAGTTATATAAACAACAGAAGTAAAACATGTGTAACACCAATGCATTTAATACTATGTACAACTTAGAATTTAAACTATAACAAGATGAGAAGTATAGATAAACTAGCAAAACAAAGTATGATATCGATATTATACAAAAGACATAACATAACATCAATACCGCAAGGTATCAAAACATGCTACTTAGATCATCAATCATCAAATATCAAGGTCTCCCGACTATATATCAAAATCAAATAACTACTACTCCTCACTCATATACTACACAACTCTCTAAAATACCTCAATCATATCTACACAATTTTCTAAATAAATTTTCTCCCCTTTTTGTCACGAATAACACAGAGAGGAATGATTAAAAAGTGCACATGGACAAAATATGCAAACTTATGCAAAATATATGATATGATAATTCATCATGAATTTTTAAATATAACATTAACTATTGAAAGCTCAAATTTCGTGAACAATTATTTACTTATACATGTATAATTTATAAATAGAGAACTTTTTCCACATAACTCATATTAAACCTATATAGAGTAAATTGTATATGCAACTCATGTGTGAAAAGTTGCACTAATATTCTGTAAGCAAGACTCAAAACCTTAAATCAGTGAGATGACATACAAAGAAATCTCTGGTGAAAGAATGTTTTCCTCACATTATAAAAATCAAATTCAATGCTACTAGGACCTTGTAATAAAAAAGCTCGTATTTAATTTTTCATTGTATAAATTTTCTTTCTCTCCCTTATCCATGAGCATATATAATTCATTCTAACTTATATGTAGACTTTTCTTTATTGAACTTACCAAATGACCCTTGTAACGAGCTTTAGTCGAATGACTCCCACATAAGATAACTATAGCGAACCAAGTTTTAAGATACCCAACATGCTTAATTATTTTAGTTATAAAAGTTATGAAGAAAAGTATAAGATATCTCACAATGTTTCTATAAATTCAAGTATTTTGAAGCTTAATAATCTTTTTCTTTTAGGGGAATATACAAAGGGTTGTGCTAGATGTACATCCAATCCATTACCTAATGGATTACACCCCCCTCACATGGAAGGGGGCCCATGAATATTTTATTGTGTGTGAGCCCCTCTCCATGTGAGGGGGTTATAATCCATTATGTAATGGATTGTGTACATTTAGATTAATCCATATACAAAAGGTCAGGTTAACAAATTAAAAATCAATTCATATTCAAAGTCACCTCACCACACCGATGATCGTCATCTCAAATCTCACACACGCGGTCAATACTCACTTACAAGAGCTTAATGTGTGCAGTGTAAACGATACACGAAAAAAACTTATACCAAGTACTCCAAATAAGTTCTAAACAAAGTTAATTGAAACTTTATTCACCATTTATTAATTTTACTAATACTTGATTACAAAATAAAATGTCCAATGATATAACTTTAGAAGTGTTATCACATAAAAAATCTTTTTTTTTTTTTGCTTTTTCCCTTTTTTATATTTTCTAATTTTTTTTTCATTTTAAAAAGGATAATGCAAAAGAAAAAAAATGAGTGCATGCATGTATATATAGATACTATGAACAATGTAGATACATGAACCTAAATACCTACTCAATGAGGACCACAAGTGCTCTTACCTTTAAGAGCAAAATGTCACAATCAACAACATCACTTTGACTTTTTGATCTAAATCTTCTTAGAAGATGATGTAATTTTAGTCAATTAGTCATCAATTCAACCAAGTGACTCATTTGATTTGTCAAGAATCTAACATGAACAGCTAGATCTTGTTTGTTGTTCCTAATCAAGGGTTTGCAGTACCTAGGTCTAATGTGAGTTACCTCACTATAATTGTGAGAAGTGGGAATGAACCTTAGGTTAAGGAAATCTATGTTGCATAAAAGTGACATGCTTTGTCACTTTTTTTTTGGGGAAAAGTTCTCATATTATTTTATTTTTATTCTTTTTGCAAATATGGATAAAATTAATGTATTCATCTGTTATGGAGACAAATGAGAGCAAAATAACGAATGTAAGACTCCTATACATCATTTATACTTTTGAGATAAATATTTGTAGGCACACTTTTCAAATACGTAAGATTTAAACACTATTAAACCATGTTACTATTTGTTATGTCACTTTTTATTATAACTACTAATATAAAAATTCTTAGGATTACTGCTTTAATTCTTGTAAGTATTACGGCTTGTGGACAAAGGTGAATCAAGTCCATTATCTTTGTCCTGAGCTTTTGGGGGATTTTGGGCATCTAAAAAAGTTATAATTTTAATTAGTTTTTAAGGGTAGTAATTGATTTATTATTATTAGTGTTATTATTATTTTAGTGCTGTGGGTTTCATTTCTCCTATTAGAACCAAAGCCAGCTATTGAATTAATTTTGGGATTTTTCACCCGAAAAGGGATGTCTATTTCACAAATGGTGGCATTTTCAGGAGCTCATTCAATTGGAATTTCCCTGTTCCAAAGTTTTGCAGATCGACTCTATTCATTCAATTCTACTGATTCACAGGATCCTTATCTGGATTCGAAATATGCATCTTTTATGAAAAAGAAATGTCCAAATCGAGAAACTAACAACATGGTTAATCTGGATGTTGCAACTCCAAATAAGCTTGATAATCAATACTACAAGAGTCTGAAGAAGAAAACATGGTTGCTTTCTTCGGATCAAGTCCTTCAAAGTAGTCAATTAATGACTAATATTGTAGCTAAATATTAAACTGCTAGTTTAAAATCAAAACTAAATAATAACTTCACAAATCAATTAAATTGCCGAACTTAATACATTCAAATATGTAATCAATACTAAGAGAATCAAAATCGATGTTCTAAATCGAGGTAGTGAGGCCGGCCGGAGTTTTGATTTCTCTGATCGAGCCCAATGATAGTAGAAACTCAAGAAGCTTTCAGTAATCGTTTCGATACATTACAAGCTGAGGATTTGAAAACTCCATTCAAAAACCACACACACACACACAGTAGCACCCAGAGAGATGTCTTTAGGGTGTAAATGTGAACAAGAAAAATGAGAAATACGAGGTCAGCCTCGAGGTGCTCCAAAAGCAGACGGCAAAAGGCAAAACTATCTGCTTTAATTCTAGGTTTTGATTTTCCAGATTTGGGATGGGGTTGGTATTTGTGGGGTGGATGGAAAAGAATGTGAAAATGGATTTAAGTTTAATTATTTGATTTTGGATATTTTATTATAAAAAATGTAAAGTTACAATTTTAACCTTTTAAAATTAGTCAAAATAATTGTCAAGATCAATTATTTTGTCAACTAACGGTCAAACTAACAAAAACCATCCATTTGAACTTCAGCTGTGATGAAATGTTTGATAACGTTGCTGTAATTATCCCCAATTACTATCTGAAATCATGTCACTGGATTGTTAAATTTGTTTCATTATTGGTGTGCTTAGACAAATAGTCTCAATTTGAAATGTAACTTATTGTGTTGAGATTCAAGGTTTTTTAGAAGGATTAATTTACTTGTTTCAGTTTAATGTACTATAATACCATATTAAAATTTGGAGTTCCGTCTTTAAATGCCAACCATTAAGTTCCTTTATGTGAATGCTAATAATTTTATATTTCGTCGATGTGTGATTTTACCCTTAAGAGCATTTGAAAATTTCAGCTTAATATTGAGCAATTTCATTTAGCTTTAGAGCTCCATTAGTAACAAAACTCAGAATGTATCCATAGCAAACCAAGTCAACAAAATGTAAAATGGCAAAAGCAACAATGTAAAGACGGAAATGAAAATAACAAATTGAAGTTACTTTATGAAAGAGCTCTGTCACTGATAGGATCATTTAGTAATAATTGAAGAGTTGAACACTACAAAATTCAACTTAAAATATTGAAGAGTTGAACACTACAAAATTCAACTTAAAAAGCACTTGTATGATTGATTATAGAAATATTTACCGTAAATCCTACTTTTTTTTAAGTTCCAATGTAATACCCCGGACTTCACATCACATTTGGCCAATATGATTCATGTATTTCATGCTATTTATAATGTCATTTGCATCAATTTTCTTAATTGCTTTATCTTAAAATAATGCATTCGATTATTGAGGTTTTAAGACCTTGGTATGGTGTAGCCATTTAGTCCTTGACCTAGGTGGTGAATTTTACGTTGAAAAAAAGATTAATCTGAATGTTGGAGATTGACTATTAAGCAATGAGAATATTCAAAGGGCTGGAATTAGTATCGACAAAGTTGCAAGTTCTCCATTCGATTGATCAAGGTAGCCTTAAATCCTAGATAGGTGTTGACACATTTGGGACATGAGGCATGAAGTAACATGATCACAATGCAATAAGATAAGGCTTATATGACGTTATAAACAATGAGGTGCAAATCGGTCGAGAATTGGGTGTCAATCGGGTAGGTAATGAATGAACGATTAAGGAATTAGCTCTATAAAATATTTTGGGATCTTATGGCAAGTAAAGTGAATCGTAAACATATTAAATAAGCCAAATATACTTGATTTGTACCTGTAATGATAGGTACAAAATCAGATTTCAACCCCCAAGAGACTACCTCATGCTTGGTACATCTCTTACCTATTGATTTTTCCTTGTAATGGTAAATTCCTTCATGTTTAAGCATTAGCCACATCTACCACTCCTTTAAGACTTCAAATATGTAGCATATTATCCCTAAATTTCATATAAACCGTCCAAGGATTGGTACAAAATCAGAATTTAACTAGAAAGAGACACCTCCTACTTAACATGTCATGACTGTCACTTTACCATTAAACTAGTCTTTCACCCGTGCGATGCACGGATATAAATACAAATTTATATTAAGTAATAAACAATTCTAATATGATAAATATGCGCTAATTGATTTATGCAAAACACTTCATAAAATTAAATTGCCAATGAGTAATTATAAATAAAAATATATACACCACATAACTAATTATATGCAAATTAATTTTATGAAGTGTTTTGCAAAAATCACATAACTAATTATATGCAAATTGAAAGAAAATATGGGGGTGGTACAAAAGTAAACGGGTTTGGGGTGGTTAAAAAAAAAAAAATCATGTCTCCGTGCTAGACGGAGACACGGGCCGTGTCTCCGTTCTACATGGAGACACGGCCGCTCCATGTAGAATGGAGACACACGCTGTGTCTCCATTCAGTGTTGAATAATATACTGAGAGTTCATCAAATTATTTGCAAAGTTTGGGTATATTGAGAGCCTGAATATTGGCCAATCCATTATATTTGGTGGTTTTTGATTTCCATAATGAAATTTGATCCTAATTTCTAGATATTTGCAAATGTGTCAACTATTTACTTTGCACAGCATTATTGAAAGGAACACAATCAAAATCAAGATCAAACACGTTTGCATATTTCGCTAGTGAATATGAATGAAAAATTTATATATGTTGGAATTTCGCTCTACGCTAAGAATGCAACCATCTCCAATGACGTAACTGTAATGACAAGATCGATTATTAAAGTTGAGGCGTATTCCAAGGTAAAGTGTACACCGGAGAATCTATGGCGTAGAAGCTGTTAACAAAAGACGATGCATTCAGTAAAAGGATTTCTTTACAACTTTTTTGATATTTCTTTACCGTATCTCATGGAGACACACGTGTGTCTCCATTCTAGATGGAGACACGCCCGTGTCTCCTGCCTAGAATGGAGACACCGTGTCTCCATGTGTTGCGCCATTTTTTTTTTTTTTTTAAAGAGTGATATAATAACAAATTAAGAATTTCAATGGTATTATAATAGATTACCTTTGCGTAATTGGATGCAAATTCAACATTCATCTCTTGATTTTTGAAAAACAATTCTCGTTACACCAAAAAAGCAAAGATGAAATTTATCACCGTCACCTTATTATTTAATATAATGAGAAGCATCAAATTATTTGCAAAGTTTGAGAAGATTGAGAACATGAATATATTTTTATCTTGAACTTACAGAGAATATATTGTAGATATCCATACCTCCAGTGACACCAATGAATCCATTCCTTGCACCAAATCACAACTACAAAATTGGGCAAAAAGCACAGATATTGCAACCTAAATAAAAAATTTGTAAAAAAAATAAGACAAACTGAATTGTTTTTATTTTTTTTCTTTTTCTTTTCAAATGACTTTCAGAATCAAATGCAAATACAAATTACTTTCAGAATCAAGAATAAATTGCAGTTGATATACTTACGATTCCTAGAGATGTTGGGTCCTTAGAAGTAATATCAATGGGAAAAAATAGGTCAAATTACCTAAAACAACTTCGAATAGAAGCATAATTTTAAAAAGTTTTGCCAACATGAATATCAAATAAATTGTACAAAGAACCAACAACTCAATCAGTGAAACAATAGCAAAAGATTCGAGATAGTCACACCGAGCAAACCTCCCAAACACTTCTACTTCTTCAACACACTGCAAAGAAAGACTTAATCAGCGCGCATATCAATTTGAGCATTAGAAAAGATCTCATCAAGCCAAACATGCCAAAGGAATACTTAACTTTCGAGTTCAAAACCATTAAGTGTATCTGAGATAGATTTAATATTCCAATTTTTAGTTCATTGATAACTTTGTGCTGTACAAAAACTTGAACAGGGAACAAAGGGAGTTTCAAAGGTTCGCTTAAGGTCTTTACACGAGTAAGAACAAAAGTTAGGGCTTACTTGTACAAATGGGCTGCAATTCCCAGAATTATACACAACAAAATGATGTCAATGCAGTAAATTTCATATGGATCTCAGCTTGAACAAAAGAAAACTCCATTAAATATAGTAAGGTCTAAGAAATATGTTGAGAGGTACATCAAATTATAAATGCAAATCAAAATTGAAGAGCTGCAGCTGAATCACATGATTAACGGTGTCCTTCGCCGGACATTGGTATTCTTAAGGTCGATGTTGCCTTGTCCACTCGAAAGACCTAATTATTTTCTTTACTTCTTTCTTTGTTCTGCTTCCAACTTTAGGCCTGTTCTTTGTTCAACTTTAGGCCTGTTCTATAATCATTTCCCAAGTTTACATGAAGAAGTAATTCAAAACTAATTTATTCTCGATGTAGTCTCAGTAATTTACAAATTCATTATTGGAAATCTCAATCAGTTTATCCATTTTGGTGGCCGAATTATTGTTCTTTGTAAAGAATGGTGGCCACGTATCTATTATTTTCATGTAATTTACTTGTTTTCCAAATTCCTAATTGTGGAACCTAGCACATTAATTCCTTTAAATGATGAAATTTTTAGGATATCATAGGAAAAAAAATGTTAAATTAAAAATTAAATTGACTTACAGGCTGATCATCTGAGGCACCAAACCATTCATTGGCTCCACAAGCTCCTCACCACACGTCAAGCTGCAAGGTGTTTCCTGGCCATCACAAAGTATTTCCACTGATCAAATGAACAGAGGTTACAATAGGAATAGACAGATTCATGTTATTCTAGATTACAAAGATAACATATACAAACACCTATCTTCTCACTTACCAAATTTTACCGTATTGAAGGAAATAGAGAACTCTTTCAGGCCGCATCATTTTTTCGGATGATGATGATAAACAGTGTAATAGAAAATCACCGCCTTAATTTTCTAGCTTTAGAGATAGAGAAGGGTAAAAAGTATATAAAGTACATAAAGCAATAGCCTAGCTTCTGCTCAGTGATCACTATTTAATTGAAGAATGTAAAGCAAACAAAATGAAAAAGGAACATTAGACTAAAATTTGAAGAGACGAAGAAATGAGATCACATCAGGCCATGTATCTGTAATGAACTCCACAATGTCATAAGATATGTCTCCTTGAACATCAATTTGCTCCTTCTCAGTTGGGCCCTGCCAGGAATAATCCAGTAGAAGAGGAAAATTTTATTACAACTTTGGCAATTATTAGAATCTAAAAGTTTTAAACCAGCAATACAAAGACACCTTGTGACAGAAGCTCCAGTAGCAAACTTCTTGCCAAGCTTCTTTGATGCATCACTCAGCTTAACCCCTGAGGTGGAAACATAAGAAAACCTAGTCATGCTATCATTTGGGATGTGGCGACTACATTACATGAAATTCAGAATCAGATGCAACATATTTCTTACCAAAAAGCTCTAGGCCTTTCACAGTGGTGATACATTTCCTCTTGTTTCGAGTCATCTTTTCAATAATAACTTCCCGTTTCCCCTGCAAAACAATTCATAACATATTTAGTGCTACCAGCTATTGTGCATATGGGTTAGCAATTGAAGAACCCAATACTATCACAACATTATCACAATGAATGCTAAAGCATGCTTATATATCATGATCTCAATTATTAATGAAAACCAAGAAAATGCTAACGTTTTAACAAAACCTTGCAGTTGGGTCTGTGCTTTATTACAGAGTCAACTGAATGAGTGCGCTGGCCCCTGGCGGAGACGGGGTCGAGACTCGAGAGGTTGGAGAATGTGGAAATTTGGGAATTAGGTTGATTTCAAATGGGGATTTGGGTAATTGGGTTGGGACTTGGGCTGATTTCAAATGTGATTGATGAGCTAGGCCAAATTTCAAAACCAAAAAAAAAAAGGGAAGAAACCAGCGAAGAAGATGAAGCAGACAACAGGCACAGGCGGACGGACGGACGGACGGACGGGAGGTGGAGCTCCATTAATTCTTCTTCACTTTGGTTGTAATTTCCACCTCCTTTGACATGGTGCTCCATATTACGGTAAATGGAGAAAGCAGCCTCCGCACAGGAGGCTGGCATGGGAAGCATAACAACCTCTGCGCGCGGAGGTTGGAATTACAGCCTCCGCACGCGGAGGCTGGAGCCTCCGCGCGCGGAGGTTCCAACCTCCGCACGCGGAGGCTGCAGCCTCCGCGTGTGGAGTTTTTGCTGCCGCACGCTGCGGAGGCATTTGCCTCCGCATCTGCCTGCCGGGTTTAGTTTTTGGCCAGATTTCTCCATATTTCTCAGCCTCAATTCCTCCATTTCCAGTTGTGAAAAGACGTCGTCCTCAAGAGGGGAAAAAATGTAAAGAAAATGGAGGAGAATTCACCGATTTCAACAAAAGGCGCAAACCGGAGATGGAAAGGAGAGCGTCGTCGCCGTTTGAAAGTTGAGGTGAGAAATGCAGTGTGATTCGAAATTCGTTTCAAAAGGAGATGGAAAGGAGAGCGTTGTCTGCCGCTTAGGTCGTCACCGATTGAGAGATAAGGCGAGAAACGAATGGATATGAAATATGTTAGAATTGAATTTGAATTTGTTGTGCAGCTGCGTTTTTTTCTTTCTTTTCTTTTCTTGTTTTCTTTTTTGTTTTTTCTTTGCCGATTCCCTTGGGCGGGAAATTGGTGCACCATCTTAAGCGGGAATACTGTGCAGCAGCTATCCTTCTTTAATATAGTAAATAGATTCCTTCAATCTTAAGGCCTCCGTCACGTCTTCTAAAGTCTTAGTACTTTATATTGGAGGGATATATATCTTATAAGTCACATATGAATTTCCAAATATGAGAAAGGAAAAGTCCAATATGGCTGCATGAAGCCACATCCTGCTTGGACACCTCCTTGGAGATACTTGTCCTTTAATTACCAATTTCTTCATCCTTAAGTGTCAAGCACGACCCAACCCTTAAAAATTTTTATATAGCCCCTAAATAGGATACTTAACCCCAAAGTTATCCTCAAGTTATCCCAAGTGAAAGAGAAAGCAAAAAAACTAAAGGAAAATAGAAAACAGAAAGCTGGGAATTGAGAGTTCTAGACAGCTAAATTAGTACACTATTTTGAGGTATGTCGTTATTGTTTTTGAGAGTTTTATAGCCTCTTGAACCTATGGACTTGATTAAGATCTTGTTGGGGATGTTTTGATGATTTATGAAGGCAAAAATATGGGCAATTAATTATAAGAACTTGAAAGAAAACAACCTGGACATAGATGTAGATTGTTAGACTTGAATGGGTTAACCTTTGATTTTAAGTAATCCCTTGGGTATAACTTATATTTATCAATATGAATATTTTTATACAAGAGTTAGAAGTATAGAAATGATCTTTAATATGTTAGAATCTAATTTTTGAAAGTCTAGTTCAAGTGAAACTCAAAACAGCCATGAGGAAAATTGTTTGATTTGGTGTCTGTAAAATGGAATGCCTTCGAAGCTGTAAACCCTTCACTCGTGACAAATTTATGGCATGATTACCTTTACATACATATTATAGAATTGTGGTAAAAAATTGAGAATTATTGGATATAGTTAAGGGTGTGAAAAAGGATTAGAAAAAAAATACTTGGACAGCGACGGAAACCTGAAAACAGATTCTGTCCATTTGTGTATTTATCTTAGATTCAACCTTTACCTGTCCATTAAGTATCTCTTAGGCATGTAAAATACATTTTAAGGAGTACTAGGATGTTAACAACAATTGGATGACGTTGACATTCATAATTGGACTCGAGAAAAAGTATAATTTATGGGATTAGTTTGCAATGCAATCGGTAACTTGAATTGCTAATGTCATCTAAATTATTTTGGCATGAATGAACATAACACGTGATTGTGTGTGTGTTAAAATTATATAACTGAGAATTGCGTTTAATATTAGATGGTAATACAGGTGATTCTCTAAATTTAAGTGAATAAGAGAATTGGTTTACACTCCGTAGAAGTGCGCGCACACACAAGGGCAAAAATGTAAATAAAAATCCATTTGCAACTACGATGCAGGAACATAGTATTTACGATATATTAATATTGGAATCTTTACATAACTTTGATAAGGTGTTCATTGTATATCATATGATGGTTATAATCACTGAGTATGTGGTTTCAAAATATATTGATATCGGTTTTGATTAAGTATGTCATTCACGAGCATTTTCATTTTCATGTACGACATACGTCCATGGTTGAAAATTTAGCATGCACAACATGATTTTAAAATTGAGTTTTCCACATAAAATATTTTATTGACCATTACTAGGGCACCAGGCGTGTGAGGCATGCTTATGTGATATGTTTTGGCACTGCGGGTGATACTTCTTGGATGGTTGCAAAGGTAGATAGAGGATGGGCCTTTGGTGATCGTAGGAGGGTGGACCACTCGACCGTGCCTTTTTGATGTTATGATTATGGCGCGGCTGGGTGGGATACTTGTGGGCAATTAGGAGATTGACCTCTAGTGGTCATAAGAGTCCACTCGCTGGTGTTGATGTCATATTAAACATTTGATTATTAATTATTGATATTGATATCATGAAGAGTAGAATCCGGTACATAGTAGGTGGGTCAAAGGCCCAATGAATGATTTCAATGAAGTTACTTCTAGTTGATGTTGACGAATATTTGAGCATGATACATACTTAGCATAAGGTTTAAAGTAAATAGCACGTGGTCAGATACCAATTATGATCCATACCCATGTCAAGCATTATTTTTGCTTATTGAGCATTAGCTTATGTAGTTCTTACATAGTGGGTGAGCATGGAACCTCATAGAAGGCGTGGCTGGCTATGGAGCTCTTACAGGATTCCAGATTTCGATGTACATGGATGACGACGAGTGGGGTTATTATGTGGACTTCCGTTGTATTATATTTTGGGAATTCTGTATGACTTTTGAAATGACATATAGATACTTTTACAACATGGTAAATACGTTGGATTATGGATTTATTATCTTTGTTTCGGTATACTATATACAAGGATATATTGGTAGAGATGCTTTCATTTTATCAAAAAAAAAAAAAGAAGATGTGTATGTGAATTATGTCTAGGTTAAGTAATCAATTGTATTCCTACACTGGTTAGTATATTATTATCTATATGAATGTGGTGTTAAAGAGAGTGGTATCAGTGCAAGATTATAATTCTGTAGACTGTCCATGTACATGATCTCGGAGTACGAAAGATCATAGCTAAGCCAGTAAGTTTTATTTTCTTGCAATCATGTAGATACTTCATTACTACTGTTTTGTAAACAGATATTCAGTTATGGTAAGAAGTGAATGCATTGGAAAAACTAGAACTCCAAGGCAAGAAGCAAGTGTCACAGATAATAATAGGGATGTGGTTATTGATAGACTTATAGAGCTGGTGGAGCGCTTAGCACAACAAATTCAGCAATTAATGCAACATAAAGAGAGGTGAGAACAACAAAAGGCTGAATTCGTGCAACCACAACAATGAGCTGAACAAATTGAGATATTTGGGGAATGATTTAGAAAATTAAACCCTCCAATATTTGAGGATGCATTAGACCCAACAGCAACAGATGATTTGTTGCGAACTTTAGAAAACATATTTAGATACAGTAGAGTCTCAGAAGTGGAGAAAGTGGTTTTTTTAATAATGGGCAAGCTCGCTCGGGCCACGGGTCGGCCAGGGCTCGAGCCAACGCCCCAAAATGGGGCTCAGCCTGAACTTCAACTAGGTGTAACCAAGCCTAAGTCGGGCCCAGCTCGGGCTTTTTCCTGGCCGTGGTCGAGGCCGGACCGTCCAAGCTGACGAACTTTTTTGTTATCCCTACCTGGGATACCACCAGATCGTGAAATAAAGTTTGTGATTGATATAATTCTTGGAACATCTCCAATTTCCAAAGCCCCATATAGAATGGCCCCAATCGAATTGAAAGAGTTAAAGTTACAATTACAAGAGTTATTGGACAAATATTTTATTAGACCTAGTTTTTCACCGTGGGGTATACCTGTATTACTTGTTCGGAAAAAGGATGCTAGAATGAAATTGTGTATAGATTATCGGGAATTGAATAAGGTAACAATTAAGAATAAATATCCACTATCGATGATTGATGATTTGTTCGATTAACTTTAGGGTGTAGCTATGTTCTCAAAGATTGATTTGCGCTCTGGATACCATCAACTAAAGATAAAGGAAGATGACATTTCTAAGACAACATTTAGTACGTGATATGGTCATTATGAGTTTTTAGTGATGCCGTTTGGGTTGACAAATGCTCCGGCAGCTTTTATGGATTTGAAGAATCGGGTATTTAAGGATTTTCTCGATAAGTTTGTCACTGTATTTATTGATGACATCCTTATTTACTCTCGTGCTAGAGAAGACCATACTGAACATTTGAAGATAGTACTTCAGGTCTTAAAGGACAAGCAGTTATATGCCAATTTAAGAAATGTGAATTTTGGTTAGACAAAGTCGTATTTTTAGGGTATGTAATATTAGGCGAGGACACATCACTTGACCCAAGTAAAGTAGAGGCTATTAATAATTGGCTTCGGCCTACAATCCCTTCAGAAGTTTAGAGGATAAGGGTTTAGCTGGATATCATCGTAGATTTGTGGAAGGATTTTTAAAAATAGCTTCTTCTTTAATGAAATTAAATAGAAAGGGGACGAAGTTCAAATGGACAGATGTTTGTGAGCAAAGTTTTTAGGAATTGAAGAAAAGATTGACTTCGGCCCCTATTCTTTCTATTCCATCTGGTACTGGGAACTTTGTGGTTTACAGTGATGCCTCCAAGAGTGGTTTAGGATGTGTGTATTGATGCAAAATGGTAAAGTTATTGCATATACATCTAGGCAACTTAAAAGAATAAGAAAAGAATTATCCTACATATGACTTGGAGCTTGCCGCCATTGTATTTGCACTTAAAATATGGAGGCATTATTTGTACGGAGAAAGGTGCAAGTTTTATATTGATCACAAAAGTTTGAAATATTTGTTTACATGAAAGGAATTGGATATAAGACAAAAAAGGTGGTTAGAGTTGGTAAACGATTATAATTGTGTTATCAATTATCACCATGGCAAAGCTAACGTTGTAGCTGATGCGTTGAGTGGAAAATCGATAT
This sequence comes from Fraxinus americana, assembly GCA_035079005.1. Taxonomy (NCBI): domain Eukaryota; kingdom Viridiplantae; phylum Streptophyta; class Magnoliopsida; order Lamiales; family Oleaceae; genus Fraxinus; species Fraxinus americana. Next base: position 14,420,227 of record CM068725.1, on the reverse strand, counting down.
CTAAGGTTACAACTATAAGTCTGACTAAAAAACCAGAGTGGGTGGACTTACAGAAAATGGATATCGAAATTGTATCGTTAGGATCTATAGAGGCTAAACTTCTAGCATTGACACTTTAGCCAACTTTATTAAATAGAATCCATGAAGGGCAACATGAAGATAATTATTGTTCCAAGGTGAAGAATGATATACATGATGGAAAAGCTTCAGACTTTTAGGTATCGAAAAATGGTATCTTGCAGTTTAGAGAGTGATTGTATGTACATGATGCAGAGAATATCCGAGGTGACATTCTATCTAAAGTAAACACAACACCATATTCTATTCATCCGGGAGCTATTAAAATGTATAGAGATTTGAAGTTGCATTATTGGTGGCTGAACATGAAAGGTGAAATAGCGGAATATGTGGGACAATGTTTAACTTGTCAACAGATAAAAGCAGAACATCAAAGGCCAACAGGAACCTTACAACCATTACCCACCCCAGAGTTGAAATGAGAAAGAATCACAATGGACTTTGTGGTGAAATTTCCAAAAGCAACTAAAGGATACGATAGTAGTTGGGTTATTGTTGATAGGTTAACTAAATCAGCTCATTTCATTCAATTTTGTTCCACTTATTCCATGGACCGATATGCTCAGCTCTATGTATAAGAAATAGTTAGACTTCATGGAGTGCCACTATCTATTGTTTCAGACAGAGATTCTAAATTTTTATCTCTCTTTTGAAAAAGCTTACATGAGGCTTAGGGAACAAAGTTATCTTTTAGCATGGCTTATCATCCTCATACCGATGGACAATCAGAAGAACAATACAAATATTGCAAGATATGTTGAGGGCTTGTGTATTAGATTTTCAAGGCTAGTGGAGTAAAATTTTGTCTTTGGTAGAATTCGCATACAATAATAGTTATCAGGCTACGATTGTAATGGCTCCTTATGAAGCATTGTACGGTAGAAAATGTAGATATCCAGTTTATTGGGATGAGGTTGGAGAAAGGAAACCATTGACCAGATATGGTTCGTGAAATGGCTGAAATTGTGACGCAAATATGTCAGCGGATGCAAACAGCTCAAGACCGACATAAAAGTTATGCAGATCAAAGAAGAAGAATGTTAGAATTCACAGTCGGAGACCAAGTATTTTTGAAGGTAGCGCCGCTAAAAAGAGTTATGCGATTTGGAAAGAAAGGAAAGCTAAGCCAAAGATATATTTGTCCCTTTCTACTGCCGAAAGAATTGGGAATGTTGCCTACAAACTTGATCTTCTTTCATCAATGTCTCAGGTGCACAATGTGTTTCATGTATCCATGATAAGAAAATACAATGGAAATCCTTCTCATATATTGAAGAACGAACTGATGTAGATAAAATCAAATTTGACATATGAAAAAAAACCTGTAGAGATTCTTCAACGAAAGGTAAAGCAACTTAGGAGCAACTTAAGGTTTTGTGGTGGAATCAGTTGACAGAAGATGCCACTTGAGAAATAGAAGATAAAATACGGGTTAAATATCCTGAACTTTCTAGGTAAGCAAATTTTGAGGACAAAATTTTATAAGGAGGGGAGGATGTAATACACCAAACTTCACATCACATTTAGCCAATATGATTCTTGCATTCCATGCTATTTATAATGTCATTTGCATCAATTTTCTTAATTGCTTTCTCTTAAAATAATGCATTTGATTATTGAGGTTTTAAGACCTTGGTATGATGTTAGCCATTTACTTCTCGACCTAGGTGGTGAATTTTACGTTGAGCTATGGTAGAGAAAAAAGATTAATCTGGATGTTGGAGATTGACTTGCTAAGCAATGAGAATATTAAAAAAGCCGAAATTAGTGTCGACAAAGTTGGAAGTTCTCCATTCGATTGATCAAGGTAGCATTAAACCCTAGATATGTGACTGACACATTTGAGACATGAGGCATAAAGTAGCATGATCACAATGCGATAAGATAATATTTATATGACGTTATAAAATTGAGGTGAAAATCGTGGAAATCGGGTGTCAATCGGGTAGGTAATGAATGAACGGTTAATAAATTAGCCCTATAAAATATTTCGGGATCTTAGGGCAAGTAAAGTGAATTGAAAACACATTAAAATAAGCCAATGACACTTGATTTGTACCTGCAATTGTAACACCACATTCATATAGATAACAATATACTAACCCGTGTAGATAATTGATGACTTGACCTAGACATCCAAATTCAGATACACATTTTTTTTTGTTAAAATGAAAGCATCTCCACCAGTATATCCTTTTTATATATTATATCGAAACTGAAGATAATAAATTCATAGTACAACATATTTATCTTGAGGTTGTAAAAGTATCTACATGCCATTTCAAAAGTCATGCAGGATCCCCAAAATATAATACAACTGAAGTCCATAAAATAACCATACTGGTCGTCATCCATGTACATCGAAATCTAGAATCCCGTAAGAGCTCCATAGCCAGCCATGCCTTCTATAAGGTTCCATACTCACCTACAATGCAATAACTACATAAACTAACCCTTTTTATATAAATAAATAATAAGGGAAAACCGTCGGAAATCCGTCAGTATCACCGATGGAAAATTGGACGTTGGTGAAATTCCGTTGGTGATAGCGCACATTCTTGTAGTGAATATACTGTGAGGAAGGGATAACATGAATGAAAATTGTTGTAATATGTGGTTCATATAAAGTGGAATACATGTTTACTAAAATAAATTTGCCGAAGTCGAAGCGGGGTGGAGTGAAAAAAGCGGAGCGCAGCGAACGGAACAGACCCTAAAGTCTTGTATGAGCTAGGGTTAGTATATATACGATACATGGATATTTTTGGTTTTTTATTCTTTAATCTTGTATATGTCCTAAAGTCTTGTATGGACTAAGGTTAGGATTAGGATTAATATATATATACGATGTAACTCTATTATTTACACATAATAAACATCATCGTTGCTTCACTCCCGTGGACGTAGACACATCGTCGAACCACTTAAATTTGTATTCTTATTTCTTTGTCGATTTCAAATTCTTCATCATTATTATTGTTGCTCAAATCACTGCAATAGGATTAGTGGAAGGAGCCCCAATCCTACACTGATCAACATAGTGACTCATATGTCTACACTTGGAATAGAAAGCGACAGCTTATCATAAATCCCAGTCTGCCGAAACTATGGTGCCACGGTGATCACAAGGAACAAGTGTAGCTTATAAACTACATCATTTTTAGTGTTGTCGTAATAGTGTTTTATACTTTTACCATTATTAAATCCATGGCTGAAAACTCAATTTCTTGATTATGTTACACCCTCACCGAACAATATTCCTGACTCTACCCCTGACCATCAAAGCCAAATTTTGGAAAATGTTACGTACCATTGCCATGGAGGGTTTGTAATGGGAAATATTAAGTTGACCAGTAACCACATTAGTACAAGTTTTTCAACCAATTAAGTGCAAACAAAGCCTCCTTAAAGGAAAAGATAAATTCCAGTATGTATTATTGGCAATAGTTCACTATACTTATACAATCAAGTAGGCTATTTACAGAAATAATGTATAAGGTAAATTTACATTTTGTCTATATAATTGCCACCTATTAATTTGTGACAAATATATCAGAATCACCAGCTGGATGTGTGTGGACTAATATTAATCAACGTTAATCCATTTAGCCTCCCTGAAGCTTAACGGAACAACACGGAGATTGAGCTTGAACTGGAAAAATGCAAACCGGTCGCGAGAGAGGCCTTTAGTAAAGAGATCGGCAAGTTGATGAGTTGATGGAACATAGCGAGTTACTAGAGATTTGCAGGTGACGAGTTCTCGAACAAAATGATAATTGATCTCAATATGGTGAGTTCTAGCATAGAACACGGGATTGGTAGCCAAGTGAGTGGCTGAGACATTATTGACATAGATGCACGAAGCGGATGAGACTGGAATACCAAGTTCACGAAATAAATAACTGAACCAACGAAGTTCCGTAGCTATATAAGCAAGGGCTCGATATTCAGCTTCTGTACTAGAGCGAGAGAGGGTGGTCTACTTTTGGCAGTCCAAGTAAGAAGATTGGGCCTTAAAAAGATGCATGCCACAGTTGTAGACCTACGATCATCAATAGAGCCAACCCAATCAAAGTCAGAGAACCCATGTAGGAAGTGATCAAAAGAGTGATGAAACACGAGGCCATGTTCAAGAGTACCTTTCACGTAGCGAAAAATAAGTTGGACAACTTGTAAATAAGTGGTGCGGAACTATGCATGAACTGGAAACTTGATTGACCACAAAGGAAATATCAGGGCAAGAGAAGGTAAGATACTGAAGACCACCAACCATGTTCCGAAAAAGAGTGGGGTCGGAACCAACCATGTTTCGAAAAAGAATGGGGTCAAAAGGGGGGTCACCGTCAAAGGTAGAACACAAGAGATCCATAAAGGATTCGATATCCCTAGCAGCAAAGCCAGTGACTATAATGCCATCAACATAGACAAGAATGAAGATGGAACCAGCTGGAGAGTGGGAGAAAAATAGAGAAGTATCAAAGCGACTATGAGTAAACTTATGGTCCAATAGGAAGGAGCAAAGACGTTGAAATCAAGCACGAGGGGCCTGCTTAAAGATGTAGAGTGCTTTAGGCGACAAACATGGTGAGGCCGAGAGGGATCATGATAACCTGGGGGTTGCTTCATGTAGACCTCTTCTTGTGAGACCCCGTTTAAAAAGGCATTTTGAACATCAAGTTGTTGAAGTGGCCAGTCATAGGGTGTAGTAAGTGTAAGAATGGTACGGATCGTAGCTGGTTTAATCACTGGACTAAATGTTTCGTCAAAATCAAGATATTCTTTTTTATTAAGTCCATTGGCACAAGACGTGCCTTGTAGCGATCGATGGACCCATCCGATTTTTGCTTCACTTTAAATACCCATTAACAACCTACAATATTCATAGAAGGTGATGTCGGAACCAGCAACCATGTGTTTTACGCATGAGAGCATCATACTCATCGTTCATAGCAAATTTCCAATGAGTATACTGAGCAGCGACCGTAAAAATGGTGGGTTCCTGATTTAAGGGATCTAACATTATATAGTAGACATTGCAAGGGACAAGAGGCAAGGGGTGAGGACTGGTTTGGGAATACAAGGATGAAAGGGAACGGAATGTTTTTTGGAGGGTTCGGAGAGTCGGGGGAGGAAGATGGAGAAGCTTGGATAGTTTTTGTGTGAGGTGAAGATAGATCCAAATAAGAGTTTTGGGGAGAAGAGTGTATACCTGACTCAGGAAAGAGAATGCCCAAGGGAGATGAAGGCCCATGCGTGGAAGAAGAACCCGAATGAGAGGAAAGCCCACTAGAGGTATCCACCGGGCTCAATAGGGAGGAGGAAATAGGCTGAATTTCGGATGGGCTAGTGGTTGGGAGATGAATATCATGAGGGCCAATTAAATTCTCACTTAATGAGGCGAGAGATAAAGGCCCAATTGGCATGATGTTGTGCTTGGAGATGAGTTTGTAGCATATGGAAAGGTTGTTTCATAAAAAATAATATTCCGTGAAATATAGACTCTACCACTTGTCATGTTAAGGCAACGATACCCCTTGTAGTGAGCAGCGTATCTAAGAAATACGCATGGTGTGGATTTAAAAGCAAGTTTATATTTGTTGTATGGTACCAAATGAAGAAAGCAAGCACACCCGAAACACTTAAGTATAGTATAATCTGGGACTAGAGAGAAAAACCATTCAAATGGAGACTTGGAGCCATGAAGAGGTGCCGACAATCGATTAATCAGAAATACTGAGGTAGAGAAAGCTTCAACCCAAATTTTGAATAGAAGGTGAGACTGGGCTAAAAGACAAAGGCCAATATTCACAATGTGACGATGTTTCCGTTCTACCACTCCATTTTGTTGAGGAGTGTACATGCAAGAGATTAGGTGAGAAATCCCGTGATTAGGAAGAAACGAGATAAAATGATTGCTCATGAATTTACCACCACCATCTATTTGAATTTCTTTAACAATGGATTTAAATCGATTTTCAACCATTTTAGTAAATGTAATGAACGTGGCTAGAGCTTCAGATTTTTGTCCCAACGGATAGGGCCAAGTGAATCTGGTGTGATAATCAACAATGGATAAATAACAGCAAAATCCGTGATTCGACAGAATATGGGAGGGACCCCATAAATCAAGATGCAATAAATCCAATTGAGATTGTGCATGGAAATTACGATATTTAAAAGGAGGTCGACAAGATTTACCCAACAGGCAAATATGGCAATTCTAAATATAATTAATTGCACCACGAACAGGTAAATTGCATGTATGTAATAGAATGTTAAAGATAGATTTTGCAGAAGTGGGTAAGCCAAACGTCTGGAGTTGTACGAGCACCATAGAAAACTATCCGATTGGTGGTTGGTGGAGATTGTTGAATATGATAGAGTCCATTCGAGCTATTCCCAGTGAGAAGGAGAAATCCCTGTCTTGTTGTCCTTTACACGAAATCTATTAGAGTCAAATTCAAGAAAACATGCATTATCACGATAAAGACGACAAATGGATATTAATTTTTTTTTTTTTTTGAATAGCAGGAACACACGAAACCTCATTAAGATGTACTTTGTGGGGTCCGATTAATTTTGCATTCCCAGTATGAGTAATTTTTAGTTCATTCCCATTACCAACAACTATAGTGTACGTACCTATATAAGGGCGAGAATTCGAAATACTATCTGGATTGGGTGTTATATGATGGGTTGCCCCGAAATCAAAGCACCAAGTGGAGTTTTGGGCTGCTGTGGATAAGGAAGCGTTTTGGGCCAAAAATGTCCGAGGCCCACGTTCGGGCAATAAAGGGATAGTGACCCAATTTGTCACACCTGAAACAAGTTAGGTTCTTGCATGGAGGAGCTATTATGGGTGTGGGAAGGAGAGGTGAACATCCGTTAGAGAGATGGTGGCGACTGATTGTGAGGGTAGCGGTCCCAATTCCAACTTATTGTCCAAGACCACTTATGTCCAGAATATCTGTAAATTGAGATTTCCAACTTAGATAATTATTCTGATCTATGGGAACCGGGAGTTGAGATGAGATATTATAGGTGAGAGGAGAGATGAGTTAGATGAGGTGGTGAGTTTAGACATTTCTGTGATCAATTTTGTCAGATCTATGGTGCTAGACTCGCTGGATTGTGGTGTTTGCACCATTGAAAATAGATGAGAAGGTGGATCGAGAATTTTCCGGCATTGGCTTGTTATGGCTCTGATACCATAAAGGAAAAGATAAATTCCAGTATGTATTATTGACAATAGTTCACTATACTTGTACAATCAAGCAGGCTATTTACAGAAATAATGTATAAGGTAAATTTGCATTTTGTCCATATAATTGCCACCTATTGATTTGTGCCAAATATATCAGAATCACTAGTTGGATGTGTGTGGACATTAATCAATGTTAATCCCTTTACTCCTGGGGCAGAATTTATGGTTGGGATGACCCAAGCACACCAGTATGATTGTAGAGGAGCTATGATTAGCACATGAGGTGCATGTGCTGAACGTAACATGGGTCCCACATGCGTGAGTCAGGTTAGAAGGAACTATGGATATATATGTTGGAATTAGGAGTGGGGCAAGCTTTCTGGGTGCATGAGGTACCTTGGATGATTGCATGAATTTCGAAGTAAATTCAAAATTTGAGATAGAGAAACCTCATTTTGGTTGATTGGCATGACACCCAAGGTCAGTTTAGTGTTGCCTTAGCCCATATTTAATGGTCATTATTGAGAAAAAATGATGTACTTCTCACCATGTGGACTTCTCCACCTTTTTCCTCTCAACTTTCATCTTTTAACTCTATTTCTTTACTTGTTAATGAAGTAGTAACAATTTCAGTTGTTAAAATACCTCTACAATACTTGATGACATTTGTTACCTCTCTACACGTTTCAGGTATAACACTTAGCAAAATAATGGTTATACACTCTTTTGACACTCTCGCACATAGCTAGTGATATCTTGCACCAAGTTATTAAGGATATTTGTAACCCGGGTTTCATTTCCAAACCGTTATATCATATGTATTTTCAATTTTAGGAAAGTGTAAACTTATCTTACCTCTCGTGATTCTTTATCATGTCCCCTAGAAATTGAACACAAGACCTCTACTTTATAAATTAAAACAAGCACTGAAGGCATGGTATATTCGAATTGATAAGTATTTTCAAGATAATAATGTCCCATATGAACATGCTCTTTATCTCAAGATGAACAAAAATGGAAATATGTAGATAGGATGCTTGTATGATGATGATTTGTTCTTCACGAAAAATAACCCAAATATGTTCGAAGAATTCAAGAGGAGTATGACCAAAGAATTTGAAATGTTTGATCTTAGATTGATGATGTGCTATCTTGACATAAAAGTAAAGCAATACTTAAGAAGTTCAAAATGGGAGAATGAAAGACAATAAACACACCCATTAATTGTGGAATTAAGGCTATGTTTGGTAAAAATTCTCATTTTCAATAGTAAATCAATTCTCATTTTCAACCACACATTCTTCAATAAAATAATATTTTCTATCACATCAATAATCTTATCTTCTTTTTCAACCACACATTTCCCATCATATCACTATTCAAAATCAATTCTTCCCCCAAAAAATCCCTACCAAACACACACTAAGTTGTCAAGAATTGATGATGGAAAAAAGGTAAATCCTACAACTTTCAAGAACCTTGTTTGATGCTTACAGTATTTGACATACAAACGGCCCGACATTCTCTATGCAGTGCACTTGTTAGCCATTACCTGGAGTCACCAACTGTTACCCATATTAAGGCCGCAAAGAGGCTTTGTTACATTGAAGGTAAGATTGATTATGTTTGTTCTATTCATCCTTTAATCATTTCAAACTTGTTAGATATATTGATAGCTATTGGACTTATGACTTGGACGAAAGGAAAGCACAATGGAATTTGCATTTTAATAGGAGATAACCTTTGTCACTTGGAGTTCAAAGAAGCAACCAATTGTCACATTTTCTTCTTTTGAAGCGGAGTATGTTGTCGCAACGTCATGTATTCACCATAGGATTTGGCTAAGAAATTTGATGAAAGAATTGAACATGGCACAAGAAGAACCCACAGAGATTTTCATTGACAACAAATTGGCAATTGCATTAACTAAGAATCCCATGTTTCATTATCAAAGTAATTACATCAATACAAGATACCACTATATAAGAGAAAGAATACCAAGAAAGTAAACAGAGTTGAAGTATGTGAAAACTAAAGATCAAGTAGCGGATATATTCACCAAATTATTGAAGCATGAAGTCTTTTTCGAGTGACCAAATCAAGTTTAAGGGGGCATGTTGTAAAATAAACTTGATTTGAGTTGTTTTGGTATTTTGATTTTAGGCTTGTTAAATACTATAAGGGTGTGTTTGATTGCAAGGGTGGAAAATAGGCGGAAAGAAAATGTTTTACAGGGAAAAGATTTGTCTAGAAAATGTTTTGTAGGGAAAATGATTTCAAGTGTGTTTGATTGGTATAATTTTCCGCCCGAAAATTTTTTAAATTTTCTATTCATTTGATTTTGTTTTACATGAAAATTGTCCATTAAAGTGATATTTTTTTCCACAATTGGTTATAAAATTTGTTTCCATTGCCAAAAAGTAAAAAAAAAAAAAAAATTATTTCCTAAAAAATCATTTTTTTTATCAAAATTTAGTGTTCATTTGACTTTGTTTTACATGGAAATTGTTCATTAAAGTGAAATTTTTTTTTACAATTGGTTATGATATTTGTTTCCATTACAAAAAAAAAATAATTGTATCAGCCGGTTGGAAAATATTTTCCCAACAAAATGTTGGGAAAATATTTTCAAGGAAATCAAGGAAAGTGCTGACGTGGCGAGTGGGGTGGGAAAATATTTTTCGGGGAAAATTTAGGCTATCAAACAGCGCAAAAGTTGGAAAATATTTTCCTACTTCCCTGGAAAATATAGCCCATCAAACACGCCCTAATTAAATTGTCCATTTGTTCGCATCTAGAATAGTCCATATTCCAGAATAAGTCATGATCTAGAATAATCTTATCTAGAATTGCCTTGTATTAAAAAATATTTAGTGTATGTATTTAGAAGATACATTTATTTTGGTCAATGTTCTAAAAAATATAAAACGTGGCTAGACATTGAGTCAAAATTTCAAGCTTCACAAGTTTAAACGAATCTAAACGATACTTAGGAATAGAAAAACGTTTTTTTAATTTTTAATCATTCTAAAAATCATTTAATAATTAGAATAAAACATACCAAATATCTAAAATTGTAAAATACTATATTTATTTAATAATTCCTACAATTAGTCAACTATACAATTTTCAAAATTTTAAAATGTAAAAAATAGATTATTTTTTATACTTACAATTTTCAACTAGACAAGTCATACTTAATAAATTTGTATGAATGTACACGCTTTTGGAGTTTTCAACAAAATAATGAATTTCAAAATCATTATTACATAATGTAGATAACATCGTAGTTTAAATCTTATTTAACTCTTTATTGAATAAAGTCATTTTTTTTAATTTTAGACATATAAAGTCTTTTAAAACTAGAAACTGAAGTCAAAAAAAAGTTTTTTTAAAAAATAAATAAATTTAAATCAAATTTAAAAAAATAAAAAAAAAGAAAAAAAATTAATAAAGAGTGTCTAGGGAAGACAAAAGAATGGAAGAAAATAAATCCAGCCGTTTATGAATTGGAAAAAAAAAAAAAAAAGACGAGCATTTTAGAACACCGATGCTGATATATGAGTGGTATGTAGAAGAATTCATTGAGTACTATAATAAATGTGCTCACTTATCATTTGTAATAAGCTAATTCAGAGATAATAAAATATAAGTTCACTCTCTTAAAGATTCTTCTGAAATGATGTCAAAATAAGTCATCTTCCTAACAGGCCGAGGTCTTGCATAGATCCATAGGTATTTCTCCCCCCTTCAATTCGTTGGCAACCAAGGAGACATGGTGGTGACGGTGGTGGATAGGTTCACTAGTTGGGGGAAAATGAACTTTTAGTGTGTAGCGTTAGGGTTGGGCAAAATGTCCGAACCGAACCGAGCGGGTTTTTTAAAATGAAATACCCGAACGGGTATTCGAATCGAGAACCGAATGATTTGGTTCGGTTCTCGGTTCTCGACCAAGAATCGAAGAACCGAATAAGAACCGATTTTTTTTTATATATATTGGATAAATCAATTTCTTTTATTTTTTTTAAACAAATTAATAATTTTTTTTCTTATTAAATCTTATTAGTTGAACAATTTAGAGTTTATTTATGTTTGTTAGTTGTGTTTTTTTCAATTTTTTCTTGTATAGTTTCTTATTAGTTAGTATGGAAAGTCAACCAACTGATGATTACATTAAATAGTTGGTAAATATTATCGATACTTTAAAATATTTTATCTTTGTGACTTCTAATTTATATTTCACTTTTATATAGATTTGAAAGTTTGAAACAAATGAATTATTGATATGAATATCGAAGTTTTATTAGTAATATTTACTTTTTGGTATTTGTATTTGACAACTTATTATTTATATGTTATTAAATTAAATTACGTTAATTTGTAAAAGTTAAGATTGAACTTGGTATTTGTATCTACTTTTTGTTATTAATATCGATATCCACTTTCAGGTGTATTTATGTAGTATTATTTTAAATGTTAAAAAATTTAACTATAGTAAGGAATCGAACGGAACCGAATAGAGCCGAACCGAAACCGAACGGTTCCAAAATTATATTTGGAACCGACGATTCCATTTACTAAATATCCGAAAATTTCTGGAATCAAACCGAACCGAACCGACCCGCGCCCACCCCTATGTAGCGTGGGGGAGGATGGTTGTGGTGGATTTGTGAGAAAATTGGGGAGGATGGTTGTTGTCACTTGGGGTTGGGTGGATGAAGTGGGGTGCAATGGGGAAGAAGATTGTTTTTTATTTTCTTATTAATGTAATGCTAAATTGATCAAATTAAGTCATTTGTTTGACTTTTAATCAATTGACAATTTTTTTTCTTTAAATATCTTCTGGCCACACATATGCGCTACAATTTAAAGGTCTAAAACTTCACGGCACGTTTTTCAAAGACTTGAAATTTCTAATGCAAATTTCATGCACCATTGTTCGGCTTTTTCTTTTCTTTGATGAACTACTACATAATTGTCGTGGATTTCTTTCCTCGTTTCAAACGAGAGAGAGAACCAAGTCGAAACTCAGTTTTAAAATATTCAACCAAGATTGAACTGCATAGTTATCAGTGTCAATAACTTGAAAAGCATTTCTTGACTTGCTCTGTTATTTCACACAATCAAACCAACCCAGATTAATTATAAATGGGCAAAACACTTGTTTAATCACCGTCACAGTCATCCCTAACTACTATTGTGTATAATCAGGAGACAGACTCATCGCCATACACAGAAACACACATATACTTAGTGGTCGAATATCAAACATATGTTAATTTTCCCCGATATTCAAACATAAATGTAACACACAAATGATTTATAGAGACCGACTGTAGAGACATTTACTACACACACGACACATAATTTTGTGAGCCCCAATGTCTGACAAACCATATATTGATTACAGAATTGCTTCTTCATATAGGTTCTATTGAGCACAACCAAAGGTTTTCTCACTGCTGTAACACATGTAAAGGAACCCATCTTCGTCCTTGGATGAATCGTACATAGTCTCCATCAAACTTGCTGCAGAAAACAGAATTGTGTGTTAGTAGACTACATCTCATAAAAGTAATCTACTTTAAGAAATATGTTGGATATTTTACATGTTTGAGGTAAGGTATTATTCACAAATACAAATAGAGCTTTCCCCGGAGCCAGATGAAGCCTGCCACTCAGGACGTAAATGAATTGCCCAACAGACATGTCTCGGGGTACTAGATACCTGTTGCCAAAGAAAATGCTAATAACATTATAAGATGTTGAGCACCATATCTCAATTTATGGATGAGTTTGATCTTAATCACTAACTTAGTGCCCTATTCTTCAAATTTAAACTATAAGAAGGGGTAATTTAGTAGAATATCGGAATCAAAATCTGTAAAGTTGATGAAGAATTAGGATGGATTTTAGTATAGTTTCCATTTCTAAAGTTTATTTTTCCTTTAGTAAACATAATTAGTGATTTATTTAGAGTATTTTCTTACTTCAATTAGAATTAGTTCAAACCCTATATAACGGGTCTATTATGCAATGTAATTGGAGATAACTTTGAACATAAGAATATTGATATATTTCTTCTCCAATTTCTCTCTATTATCCCCCTCTTCTCTCTTTTCCCCCTCCTTTCTCTTCCTCTATTCCCTTTCCCCTTCTCTTATAATTGTTCTTGTTGGATCCTGCATCAAAAGTTATCCCAAGGAATAAAAATCCAGATGGTATGTGACGGGTATTTTTAAAAGGAGATGGTGTGATAAAAAGCGAATCAAATAAAGATAGACACCTTGCACATAGACAGAGTTCTGTAGAAGAGCCTACCAATTTAACACAAGTAAAAAAAAATTGAGGAATTCACACAAAAATTATACAATAAGTAAAGGAATATATACCTAATGCCATAGGCCACCTTACTAGCTTGAAACTAACATTGGATCAAATCAATGCTCTTGAATTTAAACAAAGAACTCATGTAGACAACTAGAAAGCAGTTTCATAAAGCAGCAGGATTGAGAACAATATCACGAGTACTAGAAACCTCTGTATTAGTGACTACTCCGACTTTATTCCAACATACTCATAGTAGAAAAATGCCGAGGATGCTGTAACGACCCAACCTCGCGCCGGAGCCTTCATTATATCGTACGTACTATCCGGTTTAGGAGGGCCCAAACCCATCTTACTACCACTTACGGATTTCTGACGTGTCCCCCAAGATTTGAACACAATACCTCCATCATATGGGAGACTTAAGCTAAATCCTGGTACCAATTGGGCAAGTAGTGGAATCACAACTTTTATCGAGTTTTCGGTTACATATTTCATCAATCGAACATACTAACATGAATGTCATAACAAACTGTTAAATCGATTAACGAAAATGAATTACCGAGTTTTAATTTGATTTTTGTTATTTAGACACTAATTCGAACGTGTTTTTCTTTATTTTAGTTTCCTTCGGATTTATCTAGTTCGGGATCATCCCTACAAATTCAAAGTTGGGTCTTAATATATGGACTATCTGAATGTTCTTCCTAATTTACCTTTTTTTATCAAACAATTCCATGCAAAACTCATTCAACACTCTCTTCACCACCAACACTACTGGGTGCATAAGAGAGACTTAAATTAAATTTTGGGTGTTGTGTTCATAGTTGAGGTGAAGATGTTGGATTTGTTGTGATGATGGAATTGGAGGCGGATCGAGTCTTGTGACAGCATGATGTCCTAAAGCAAAATTGTCCGTCGATAACTGCTGCGACCACTGTGAAGAATCACCTCCAAGGTTTAGAATAATTTGGTCCAGATTTCCATCAACTTTAATAAACTTCAACTTTGGATATAGGCGGATGTGGTGTTACCCTTAGTGATAGGATTTCTTTGGGTGACATTGGACATCTAAGAAAAATAATGGGTTTCTCACCACTTGAATATAAAGTGCTTTAGTAGATAGTATTTTTAAGAGAATGTGTGTTTAAAATATAGGAAATTTTTTTGAATTTATGTCTTTTCTATGAGTTTTGTAAACATCTCCTCCAACTGAGGTTTCTTCTTCTGTTGGAACTGCCCTTGAGCTCGGTAGTTGTCCAATTGGTATCAGGATTTAACTTAAGTCTCTCATATGATGGAAGTCTTGGGTTCGAATCCTGAGGGACGCGTCAGAAATCCGTGAGGGGTACGATGGGTCTGAACCCTCCCAAAGCGGACATTACGTACAATATGACAACGGCTTCGACGCGAGGTCGGGTCATTACAGATGCTGCAGCAATATGATTCTATTAAACTAAAGAACACCTTTAAGTAAGTTGTCGCCGTGGAACTAGCATTTTTTTCGTTCACAAAGATCCACATGTCTTGCATAACTAATATTAACGGGGCATGATTATGGAGACAAAAACAATTAAAAAACTAGGAATGCAATAACTTACTTTTTCTTCTCCATCTCAGGAAGGTCAGTTTTTGAATACCTCTCAACCACCACCTGCAATAAACTCTACAATGGTAATGGTTGCCTACAATGGTAATGGTTGCACAATTCTTAAGAGTAATATCACAAGGTTATAATAGATGGTATTTAAAGAATTTGTCCAATCCAATGTATTTTACTCCATTTTTCGATAGCTGTTAAGCATCTATCAAATGTACAAAGAGCAATCCTAATTACTAACAGTTACACCTATAAATTACGTGGCATTTTCATACGAAGGGCATCCCACATATGCAAACGCATCGACCATTGGGCCTATTTAATTAAACAATTGCATCTTGGGCTTGAATTTGGATTTTGGACTATTTCACTAAACCTACTTGGCTCATTTCATTTTTCTATATATCTGTGATATATTTCTCAATCAAGGTAAGTAATCATAACCCTAGCCAAACACTTTCTTCCGTCTCTTGCACTCATTCTTTTCTCGTCCGACCGTTGACTTGACCGTTCAAAGAACAAGCAGTAATGTGCAGGTGAAGTCTAAGTGAAGAAGAGGCGGCCGAAATTTTGTTGACGGATTTTTTGAAGTCAACACTAACTTCCACATTGTTTAAAACATTATAACCTGAGCATTTGAAACATACATATAAAACATAGATGATCATTAGCTACTATGTCCTTGATTAAAGAGACTATTAGCACTTTTTTGGTCCACAATATTTTCAAAATACATATTTCTCTCTCTTATTTTCAATCATACATTTTTTAATAAAATAATATAATTAATAGTACACGCAAACTTAAAACTTTTCCTTATTTTTGAACCACGCATTCTCCGTCAAAATACTATTCAAAATGCACTTTCGCAAAAAAATGGCTCAAACAAGCTCAAAGTTTTCTTTACACCATTTGGAGCTCAAGATGAAAAATTTGGGATCCCCGTGAAAAAATTAAAAAAAAAAATATTTTGTGCACTTCAATCTCAATATAAAACAAAAGAATTTCAATTTTCCCAAATTTTGAGAAACGTCGATTGGTCCTCTTGGCATCATCTTCCATTTACTCTATTACTTTTCCTTTTCCTCCAAAGAGCGATTCGAGTAATTAAAGAAAATAAGCAATTTCAACATTCCATAAATAGTTAGGAACAGGAATTCAAGATATTAAATCAAAGTTCACAAAAAATTGGAGACTATTTCTTACACAATTCAGTTTGTTCATCTCCAAGAACAATCATTTCCATATAAATCAGACCTTAGAACTAATAACCATATGAAAAAAAAACTTACGGGTACACGATCAGGATATTTGGCAATGATTTCCTTTGATTCTTCGAGCCTTTCCTCTGCATTATAAAATAATAATTATTTTTTCTGCAATTTTGATTAACAGAACAAAAAAAACTAAAATGAAAAAAAGGGAAGAAATTGTAGAAACCGAAAGAGAATTGTTCTTTAAATGGCTGAGTCTTGGTCCCTCCCATAATTGCCAGATCAAAATTTGCAATCCGCAAGAGAGAGAGTCGTAGAAGAATGTAGAAGATTGATTGAAATTGGAATTTTCTTGTTAGATAAAGCAAAGAAAGACACATGTGATGTACGAAACTACTGTAAGCTACATCTATATATAAATATAATCAAACGTCGACTTATCGTCAAGCGGGGACAGCTCAGTTGGTAGAGCGTCAGCCTGAAGAGCTGAAGGTCGCGTGTTCGATCCACACTAACCGAGTTTTTCTTTACTCGTTTTGCCCTTTTCTCTATTATTAATGAATAAAGCTATGTATACACAATTTTTTACACAATGTTTTACACCCCCCTCACATGGAGGGGGGCCCACACATAATAAAATAATCGTGGACCCCCCTCCATGTGAGGGAGGTGTAAAACATTGTGTAAAAAAGTGTGTGTACACGTAGCACCACTCATTATTAATTTTGAAGGAAGACGGCAGCAGAATCCCAAGTTTTCAAAACGTACAATGTGGTCCTACAGCTTTTCAAGAAGTACAGTTAGATAGTAACCTTCAAAGCCCTTTAGTATTTTTGTTTAAAACACAATAGTTCATATTTTAGGGAAATAAGGGTGCATTTGATTGTAAGGGTGAAAAATGGGTGGAAAAAAATACTTTATAGGAAAAAGATTTGCGTAGAAAATATTTTGTAGGGAAAATGATTTCAAGTGTGTTTGATTGGTATAATTTTTCACCCGGAAAAAATTTGAAATTTTGGATTTTTTTTTTTTTGTTCACGTTTGACTTTATTTTACATGCAAATTATCCATTAAAATGAATTTTTTTTTTTTTTTTTACAATTGGTTATAAAATTTGTTAACATTGCCAAAAAGTAAAAAAAAAAAAAATTTTTTTGCTCGAAAACTATTTTTCACTATTTTTTCATCAAAATTTAGTATTCGTTTGACTTCGTTTTATATGAAAATTGTCTATTAAATTGAATTTTTTTTAATAATTGGTTATAAAATTTGTTAACATTGCCAAAAAGTAAAAAAAAAAAAAATTGGCAAAACATGGAAAATGCTTTCCCACCAAATTGGTAGGAAAACATTTTCATGAATTTGAAGGAATTTGGGCGCGGGAGTAATGGGGTGGGAAAACATTTTCTAGTGAAATTATTGGTTATCAAACACGTCAAAATGGAGAAAATGAAAATTATTTTCCTAATTCTAGGCAAAATCATGGCTATCAAACATGGCCTAATTGGAAATACCCAAAATTTAAGGAAAACCTTTCCAAAATAGCCTTTGACTATTCTAAACTTTGAAACTACCTAAAATACCCTTGAAAATAATAATTGCATTTAAGTCACTATCATATGAAAAGACTACAATCGAGACCTATAAAAAAATTTATCATAAGAATGAATGATAAAACTTATAAAAAAACTCAGATCTAAAAGAGAACCATATAAGATTAAGAAAATTATGAAAAAAAAACAAAAGGAAATCGAATTTGAAAATGAATTTGATAAGATAGGATATCAAGATCAATTAAATGTATCTCAAAAATTATTAAAATGTTTTAAGGAAAAGATGATGGAAAACTAAGAGAATGGTAAGATCTATAATAATAAAAGATAAACAGGATATTATAGGCAAATTAGAAAAAAGGAAAAAAAATATTTTAAAATATGATATATCTTTTAACTCAAATATAGATATAATAACAAATCTTGATATTATGAATTCTC
Organism: Fraxinus americana; assembly: GCA_035079005.1. Taxonomy (NCBI): domain Eukaryota; kingdom Viridiplantae; phylum Streptophyta; class Magnoliopsida; order Lamiales; family Oleaceae; genus Fraxinus; species Fraxinus americana. The sequence goes on along the minus strand of CM068725.1, from coordinate 14,401,810 downwards.
AAACATTACTAGATTTTGAAGATTTACTTAAAACTCTATAAATAGTGGTGTCAATGGGCAGAGCCGAGCCGGCTCGGCCCATTGTCTCACGAGCTCGTTGGTAACGAGCCAAGCTTGAGCTCGGCTCGTTACCATTTGGGCGAGCTCGGCTCGTGCCCGAGCTCGCCCAAAGCGAACGGCTCGGCGAGCCGAGCTTAAGCTCGGTTCGCCGGCTCGCATAATTTTTTTTTTAATAATAATAAATAACGCTACTAGTACTACAAGTCTATTTTTTTAAAATATATATTTTTCAAAACATTTATCGGGGCTCGTCAAAAGTCAAAACATTTATAATTTTTAAAATAGTAAATATACATTTATTTAAAAAAAAAAAAAGATAAAACCTCCTCCTTTATCCGGGCTTGAGACCGGCTACTTCAATTTCGTGTAGGCGGAGTTAAAATTGTACGCGAAAAATTTTTTACGTGTACAATTTTTTAAAAAAATTATAAATGTATGAAAATAAAATTTTGTAATGAATGTATTGAAATTAAATATCACTTACTTGATTACATGCAATTTCGGCATATTTATGTTGAATTCGATAATTAGCGTCTTCCCAATCCTTCACGCACATTAACGCTTCCAAAATATCTTCTTTTAGTCGACTTCGAATATCAGAGAGAACCCTCTTCCCTGCACTAAAAGCGTGACTCCGAAGCTACAAAGTGCTAACCGGAGGTGTTAGTAGATCTTTTGCAATTGCGTAAAACAATTGGCCATCGACGTTCATTATTTCGCCGAATTCGATTACATCTTCCGAACTTTTCTTAACTGATTTGTTACTAGGTATAGTATAACGAAAGTAATCAATTAATTCAGATGGCAACGCATTTGGACTACTACTCGAAGTTTGAGTACATGCAGTGGAACACATACTACTACTAGAGGAACCATATGCATATGCAGCTTGAATCATATCTAATTGAGTCTATGTTTTCTAATAAATTAATTACTTCATTATTGCGTCATCGTTTATATTAGTGGGAGGAGGAGTAGGTACACGAGTAACTTGTGTACCTATTCTTGAAGCATATAATTCATACATCTCAATTAACGTTTGTTCCAAATTCTTATAAGTAATAGGCATATTAAAAGTTAAAGCATTTGAAATTTGGTCAATTATAAATTTAGTACCCGATAAATTATATCGGGGGTTCATGACGCATGCTAAGATATCATCGTCGTCGTCTCTAATATGCCTACTGTTATAAAATTCAGTGATAAATGGTTCAAAACCTTCACAGGATTTTAATAATAAGTAAGTTGAATTCCACATATGACCTACGTCAGTAATAAAAGTTTTCGTATTAGAATTCCCAGCTTGTTCATAAAATTCTTCAAATGCTTGTTTTCTACTAGGTGTAATCGTAATATACATAAGTGCATTTCTAATTCGACTAATTTCGTCCTTCACATGTTTTAAACCGTCTTGTACAATTAAATTAAAAATATGGCACACACATCGAATATGGAATAAATAACCACCAAAATCGGATTGAAGTACTCTATGCAATTTATCGATAACTACTTTATTTATAGAAACATTGTCAAAAGTAAAAGAACGAATTTTACTCTCGCATGTATATTCTTTAATTATTAACATAATTGCATTAAATATAGTGTTAGCATTATGAGGATACTCGACAATTTTAAAAGCAATAATTTTTTTATGCATAACCCAAAGTGGGTCTATATAGTGTGCAGTTGCAGCTATATAACCTCTCTTATTAATCCCTTCCCATAAATCCGAAGTTAAAGATATGACACCCTCGTATTTTTCTAAATCCCCAATCAATAATTGCTTTGCATTAAGAAAATATTCAATTGTATTAGAACGAAGAGTATTTCGACTTACCCCAACGTACCTTGGTTGAAGATATTATTTGACGTAGTTTACGAAATGTTCGTTGTCCACTATTGCTAGTGGCAGCTCCGCCGCGGCAACGAACTTCACCATTCCCTTTCGTGCTTCCTCCTCCGAATACATCCACGTAGAAAGTGGCGTAGTAGTAGCACCGGTTCTACTAGTACCAAACTGTAGTTGCGTTTGTCCACGTTCAAGAAGCCCTTATTTGGCCGCACATGTTTTGTAATGACGGTTGAGGTGAGTGGTTCCAATGCTTTTTTGTCATGCCAGTCGTTGTTGACAGTATTTACATACTGCTTTCGTTTCTGGAAGTCCATCGATCACACGACCAGTGTTAACCAATTTGAAATGGTCCCAACATTTTGCCTGCTTCTTCCCCTTTCTCTTCCTTCTTGCATCGGGAATATTTAGTGCAGGTTTTTCATCTTGTTTCAAATTAATAGGAACACTAGGATCAAATTGTAGAGTAGAGAGTATAGAATGAAAGTTTGGTGGGAAAAAAATGTTGTAATGGGTTGGGTATTTATAGGAAAAGAATTGAAGAAAAGTAGAAAAAAAAAATTTTAAAATTAAATGACTGTTTGGTCACTTGGTGACCAGAACGGTCACTGAAATCAGTGACCGTTCTGGTCACTGAATTTTATTTATTTATTTATTTATTTTTTTATATATGGGCTCGTCTTAGACGAGCGGCTCGCCGAGCCGCTCGTGAATAGTAACGAGCCGAGCGGGCTCGGCTCGTCTAGCCTACCAGCCCGCTCGGCTCGTGCTCGTGGGCGTGAACAGTACGAGCTGAGCGGGCGAACTGACGAGTCGCTCGGCTCATTTGACACCACTATCTATAAATGAGAAAACCTATTACTAATAGATTACCTCAAAAATATAAGAAATTAAAATTTAAGTTAGCATTGAGATTTTATATATCTGTAATAAATAATAGAATAAGTTTAGCCTTATTAAAGGAATTCTTAGAATGTTAAAGAATTTTTGAAGAACAATTTTAAGATTATCAAATTTTAAAAATTATTAGATTTTTGTTCGCTCATAATAGCACCCCCTCCGATTGGTATCAGAGCCATATAAAGACCATAGAAAAGAAAAGAAAAGTTATAATAAAAATTATGGAAGTTACAATTACTAAAACAAATTGGTATTATAAGTTAGAAGAAAATCAAGGAGGTTATATATTTATAGAACATGTTTCTAAAAAATTAAAAATAATTACATTAATTATAACCAAAGAATTACCTAGAGAAATAAGAGGACAATTATAAGATAAATTAATAATATGATCTATATTAGATTAATACACACACACACACACACACGAAAAGATTATTATGGAATTAGAAAAAGAAGAAATTATGTTATATTGTAAATAAAATTATGAATCATTATAAAAAATTAATACTTGACTAAATATGGAAAAACTCGAAAAAGTATCTTAATACTATAAATAAATTGAACCAACAAATAAATAATATATATTTAATACCACTAAGAAAAGATGCACTAAAAAAGTTAACAAATAGTCAAGAAAAACAAATATTAAAAATAAGACAAGAAAAATCTAAAATAAAAGCAAAATACTTTGAGGATCTAAAAAAACTTTCAAATACAAAATATAATAAATTCAGATTTAATAAAAGAATCAAAGAATCAAAAGATAATGAATGTAAATTATTTTATCTTATCCAATCAAAAATAAAACCTGAACATTAAAAGAAAAGAAATGAATGAACATATGAATGAACTTAAACAATTAATAAAAATATTAATCACTGATGTTCAAGATTTGAGAAGTGAAATAAAAGAAGCGAGAAACAATATAAATATATTAAAAATTGAAATTAGAGAATTAAAAGAAAACAATAAAAGTAAAGATAAGAAAATAGATAAGAAATTTATAGAAAAAAAGATGACTAGAATTGGAAAAAAACATATAGAACGGGAAAATTTGGTAATAGAAGCAAGAAGTATGGATGATGAATTTAGGAAAAAGATTTTACCTAGAATATTAGAAGAAGAATAAAATTTCAAAAAATTCCTAGAAAAAAGAAAAAAATTGAAGAAGAAAAAATTGAAGAAGATGAATGAGAAATTATATTTATTAATAGAAAACTTTGACCAATTAAATTTAGAAAATATAAGTGAATACCAAGTATTAATGAATATTGGAGGAGAACCTACTCCAGTAGAAATCTCTAACCAACATGAGAAATTGATCCAGATGAAAGCTATGCGCGCGCGCGCGCACACACATATATATAAATAATTATATGATAAGGTAAGAGATAGACAACCACATAAAGGAAACAAATATAAAGATAAATTTGAGTTAAATGATAATTATGACAAACCAATTAATCATGAAGGAACAAAATTAGATTTATATTGTAAGATAGATACTAAAAAAGCCTTATTAACTTTGACAGATTCAATGATACTATTCTTTTTATATATCAAAGATGATACATGGGAAAATACAAAAAGAAGAATAGATTTCTTAATAGCATCATTTGAAAGAAATATTAGAAACTAGTGAGAATAAGTAAATAATGATATAAAATCATTAATGAAAAAAATTTACAAACGGAAATAATAAAATCAAATAAACAAGGAATAGAAAGATTAATATAATATATTGCAGATGAATTTTTAGAAGAAAATTGGATTAGGGGCGTGTTCGGTAGAGATTAAAATTGGATTAAAATTGAAAAACTAGCCGTTATTGTTGATTTTTATTAGACGAGTGTGACCCAATAACGGTCATATTGTCAATTTTAATTGGATTTTAAGCTGTACCGAACATGCCCTAAAAATGATGAAGAAGAAGCAAAAAGAGAAAAAGACGATACTAGAATGAAATTGATAAATCTAACAATTTGTGATATGTGTAAAATTAAAGAATATACTTGTGAATTTAGAAATTACTATTATATACAATTTTACAGTAATGAAAATCAAGAAGTATATCAAGATATGTACTAAATTACCAGGAACATGGAGAATATATTTTAAGATAGAATTTGAAAAATATATTAGAGATAATATTGGAACATCAAGATATTTAGGATCAAGAATAAAATTTCTATATGAAAGATTAGCATATATCTATGTCAACAAAGACAATTATTAAAAAATAAAAAAAATTAACAAGAATATGCTGTGAAGATGTGGAAAAACCTACACCATAGGGATGTAATCCTGAAAAGAAAATATAAGGATAGAAAGTTTAAAAAATTCAGAAATTTTAGTAAAAAAATATATAAAACCTAGAAAAAGATACTATAAGAGAAGGTATAATCCGAATAGACAACAAAAGAACAAACCTTATAAAAAAGATAAAAGCCAATGTAAATGTTGAAATTGTGGAGAAATAAATCATAGAAGTCCAGATTGTAATAAAAAGAAAGTTAAAATATTACAAACAGAATATTTAAAGATAAAATATGAATTAAATGAGATATTTGATATTGAACAATATTATAATTAAGTGATTACGCCCAAAAAATAACGCGATAGTTGTAGCAAAGCTTTGGGGTGTTATATCCACAGGGAGATTGAAGAATATTTAAAGGATTAAAAAGACTAAATTGTTCTCTCAAATGTGTAATAAAATTCAATGTTGAAAAGTGAAATTAAAATCAATAATTTGAAGCGGTGAAGCGTCGGAATTCCCTCAATTGGATTGGATCAGTCATATCAATTATTCATTTTTATAACATAATTAGAGGCTTTCATCCCGTCACTCTAATCGGAAGATATATCGTGAAAATCAATTTAATTTACAAATGTAATCTTAGAATTTAGATTTAAAACATATTCGCACAATTTTATTGAAACAAGATCAAAGATCGACCATATACATCAAGTATAAGGCAGTAATCAATCCGCCAATAAAGTGAAATTGAGATTAAAATTTAACAATTAGTTTAATCTAACGATAGAAGAAGCATGACTGGATCTATGAAAGATATAATAATTGTTAAACAAATCTCAACAATAAACAATTGAAATTGAAACTCAATAAATAGTTTGATTGAACAATGGAAAAAACATGACCGAATCCATGAAAAATCTTGTAAATATTAAACCGATTTCAATATAAATTCAAGAGAATGAAAATTTAAATTCTAGCATTGTTTGACAATGAAAAGATCAAATTAAATGAATAAAAGACATGAAATCAGCAATTCCAATCGAGTTTTTTCGTAGCTTCACCAAGAGTTTTAGTTCTCCATGAATTTCTTGAGCCAAAGAGGAGAAGAATGGTGTATGGGGGCCTTCTCCATATGTATTCTGCTGTTAAGTATTTGTAAGAGTCAGAAATTAGATGAAAATCACGTCCAAATTGGTTTCCAAAAGAGTTCTAATCGAATAAGGAAAGTTCCTTTCGCGCGCAGATTTTTTGTCTCTGCACAACAGTCAGTAATTTGGTTATATCTTTCTCTTCTGATATCCGATTTAGATGATTCAAGATGTGTTGGAAAGGTAACTCGAAGAGCTACAACTTTGTTAGAAATACATCTTTTCCAATTCGGACTTTTACTATACCAAAAATGGGTCTCAATTTTCGACTAAAAATCTAGAATATATCTTGTGCGAATTGGAAATTGATTTTGATAATATTCCATTCCTTTTTGACTTCTAATTGCTTCCAATCGACCCCTAGCACTCTCGAACCTTCATCGTGAGTCCCGACATAATTTTTGAGTATTTGCACTTTGGTCCTTGAACTTTCACTTTCTTCCATTCTGGTTATTTTTCACTTATTTCTCATTATTTTCGCCACATTCATCACTTGTCTTGTAAAACATCAATTGTATAGAATTAAGCTATATTCCAACATATTAATCAACAATTGCTCATATTTTGACAGTAAAATAAGTATGTAAAAAGTACTTATCAAACTCCCCCAAACTTAAACTATTGTTTGTCCTTAAATAGCAACAATATAACTTGACTCTACAAACAACACGGTTTAACAATATGTCGTGTCTCATGTTTGAAATTTGGTAGTCAGATAAATGAACAATTACAACAGTGCAAAAATTAAATCAGTCTCCACCTGTTATATGCATAACACGTGTGTGTGAAAACCCATGTCAACATCTTAAGATTTATGATTGGTTCAACACTTGTCCCAAAGTAGTCCTATATATCCTTTCCTCGCTTGAGAGATTCACACACCCCCAATTTATGATTTTCACTCATTTTTCTCGGGGTGCATCCTAGGTTCAAATTTTCATTTCTATTCCTTACCCTCTCGTAGTTTGGATAGACCTCTTACAAGTTCACACTTCAATAAATCGAGATTCTCCTATATTTTTTATTGCTTCTACCATTGAGATTAGACTAAGTTACTTGCTTCTTATCAAAGGTAAAGTTTTGTCAACTGAATTTCTGGGGCTTAATCAATGTATTTGAATAGAACTTTTTTTTTTTTCATTTTCATATTTTCTCCATCTTTTTTTTTTAGTATCTTCTCATTTGCTTTCTGTATAATCCATGTAGCGAGCTTTAAACCGATAACTCCCAAATCAGATGACCATAGGGTATCAGGTTTTGAATCACCCTCACAAGTTTAATCACCCGAGTTATATAGGCTCGAAAAGATATTTCAATGTACTCAAAGATTAGTGGAATGCTCCTATTTTTTTTAGATATCCAATCTCTAAAACTAGCCTGTAACTTAAAACTTTCACCTCGTTTTCATCTGAATAGGTTTCAGACAATTCACATAAGATTTTCATGCATGAAATCCCTATTCATCTCAGTGTTTCCCTGTAACAGTTCAATCATCTCCAAACTAACCTATAATTGGATTTATGGAATATGGCACTAGAGGTTATTTGGTTGTATCACTATATTCCACTATCCACTACATACTGAACCGTATCACTAACTCAAAATGCTAACATAAGTGTCGTGCATAGAAAATGTCAAGTTGTACATAAACAAGTATAGACTAATCGGATAACACACCATTTTCATCATTCATAACTGACACATATTCCAACAGTCACATCATAGCTGTCATAATTATTAAACCCACACAATCACACAAAGTAAGAATTAAAGTCTAATACTAAAAGATAAAAACTAGAATTTTTTATTTTTTATTTTTTTAAACACACAAACATTCGACAGACAAACATTCAAAAATTGCAGTTAAAATGATGAATGAAATGCTCATACACCACCCCCAAATTTAATTGAAACATTGTCCTCAATGTAAAAATAATAGTTCCAATGGAAGTTGTTGCCCTCCAGTTTTAGCTGGTAGTTCTTCAAACTTTGGTTGCCATGGTGATGTCCCATAACCCTGAAATTTAGCAAAAAGGGCACAAATATTAGCATATTCTTCATTATGGCAATGTACAAGAATTTCAGAATTTATAAAAAATGAGTTTAAAGGATTGAAATCAATGGTTGCAGGTGCATCCTCCTGAGTGAGCACACCAACCATGTACGTTTGATGACACTCATCATCTTCCATAAGTTGCTTAGTGATGTGAAAAATATTGACTTCAAGAGTCATATTTCCAAAAGATAGCTTCATTAGACCATTCCTGCAATTGATAAGAGCATTAGCAGTAGCAAGAAAGAGTCTACCAAGAATAATAGGTATTTTGGAGTTCACATTCACATCAACTTTCAAATCTAGAATTAGGAAGTCAACAGGATAGTAAAACTTATCTATTTGCACCAAAACATCTTCAACTACTCCTCTAGGTTTTATAGTGGATCGATCAGCCAATTGTAAAACTACGAATGTAGGTTTTATCTCACCTAGGCCTAGCAGTAGATAAATGGCATAAGGCATGAGGTTAACACTAGCTTCTAAGTCAAGAAGGGCTTGTGCAAACTCACAACTCCCAATGATGCAAGAAATTGTTGGACAATCAGGATCCTTTGGAGGGACTCTCCGTTCAATCACCGCACTCACTTGCTCAGTCAAGAAAGCAGTTTTCTTGACATGATGCTTCCTTTTCACAGTGCACAAGTCCTTGAGGACTTTTGCCTATGTAGGAATTCGAGAAATCACATGCAAGAGAGGTAGATTGATTTTTACCTACCTAAGGTGTTCTAAGATCTCATCATGTTGGCTATTAGCTTTCACATTAGGCCTTAGAGCTTGAAGAAATTGTGCTCTAGCTAGGTTTTCCACCACCTTATCACTAGACTCACCCTCTTCAGAATTACTAGAGTCTTTCTCTTTTTCTTCTGCTTCCCTAGGCTTAATGATTGGTTTTACAACTTTCCTAGATCGAGTGATGATAGCATTTATCTCCTTAAGGTTATTTTCTACACCTGAAGTTTGAGCCATATGTTGTCCGTTAGGGTTAGGTTGAGGTTGAACCGAAAATTTTCCATGTTCTCCTATTGCTAAAGCATTAGTCAATTTGGTTATATAGCTTTTCATTTCTTCACTCTCCTCAACAACTTGATTGATCATGGTTTCAAACTTCTGATTTGTTTTCCCCCGAGCCTCTATAAAAGCATGTAAGGTGTCCTTTAAAGAATTCCTAGATGTTGAGGGTTGATGTGATGGTGTATTGAAAACTCTAGGTGGCTGAGTAGGTTGCTGGTTATCAGATTTCCAGCTGAAATTAGGATGATTCCGCCACCCCTGATTGTAGGTCTTAGAATATGGGGCATAAGGCTTTTTGTACACACCTAAAGCATTACAGTGTTCATCATAAACCCCCTTATCTCAGTTAGAGCAAAACACTCTTGCACTGGATGATCAAGTCCACCACACACACCAAACGGCCCAGAAGACTCAACACGAGCAACAGTAGATGTAGGCTTTGAACTACTAGTGCGTAGGTTCTCAATTTCTCTAGTTAGGACTTCTATCTTAGCTCTAAGATTGTCTTCTTCCCTAAGATGGTAGATGCCTGCACTAGAAGGATTTCCTAGGGCTCGTGACCTATTGGTGCTATCAGTAGCACTAGGGCCAGTCCAGGTGTGGGCTTTCTCAGCTAAGTCATCTAAATATCGTATAGCCTCATCTGGATCTTTTTGTAGGAAATCACCATTACACATCATTTCAACAAACTGATGCTCTCTAGATGTTAACCCTTCATAGAAATAGCTCACGATGCGCCAATTCTCATAACCATGGTGCGGATAAAGAGTTTGGGGTTCTTTATACCTTTCTCATGCTTGATATAAAGTTTCACTCTCTTTTTGGATAAAAGAAGATATCTGCTTTTTCAAAGCGGTAGTTTTGTGGTGGGGAAAGTATTTGCCAAAGAATGCTTGCGTCATTTCAGCCCAAGTTCCAATCGAACGTGGTCTCAATGAATACAACCAGCTCTTAGCCCTTTCCTTAAGAGAAAATGGGAAGAATTTGAGCCTAATTGAATCCATTGTACCATGTTGATTGTGAAAGGTTGATACAACCTCCTCGAATTCCCTAACATGCACATACGGGTTCTCATTTTCAAGTCCATGGAAATTAGGAAGAAGTTGAATCATTCCATACACGTGGCATGTTGGGTGGAAATATAATACATGAAGGTGTATATGTACGCGTGGGGTGCATATAATCATGCAAAGTTCTATACGGTACATCATGCTCACTGTCAAACATTATGTTATGTGATGTGGTGTCAGTTTTACCAGATGCAGAATAAAAAGCAGGGTTAAAAAATGTTCAAACTCTGTGTCGGGTCTATCCTCAGATCGTCCTCGTTCTCCTTGATACCTGCTCATAGAAAAAGTAAAAGAAAATAAAGTGAAAATATGAAAAATACAATAAAGAAAATTAAACGAACTAAAAACAAAATAAAAGGAATGATGTCACCCTTTTGTAGTCGATCCTTGCATATTTTGTACCGTCTCTCCGGCAACGGCGCCAAAATTTGATTACGCCCAAAAAATAATGTTGTAGTTGTAGCACAGATTTGGGGTGTCGTATCCACAGGGAGATGGAAGAATATTTAAAGGATCAAAAAGACTGAATTGTTTTCTCAAATGTGTAATAAAATTCAATGTTGAAACATGAAATTAAAATCAATAATTTGAAGCGGTGAAGCGTCGGAATTCCCTCAATTGGATTGGATCAATCATATCAATTATTCATTTTTATAACACAATTAGAGGCTTTCATCCCGTCACTCTAATCGAAAGATATATCGTGAAAATCAATTTAATTTACAAATGTAATCTTAAAATTTAAACTTAAGACATATTTGCACAATTTTATTGGAGCAAGATCAAAGTTCGACCATATACATCAAGCATAAGGCAGTAATCAATCCGCCAATAAAGTGAAATTGAGATTAAAATTCAACAACTAGTTTAATCTAACGATAAAAGAAGCATGTCTGGATCTATTAAGGATATAATAATTGTTAAATCAATCTCAACAATAAATAGTTGAAATTGAAATTCAATAAATAGTTTGATTGAATAATGGAAAAAGCATGACTGAATCCATGAAAAATCTTGTAAATATTAAACCGATTTCAATATAAATTCAAGAGAATGAAAATCTAAATCCTAGTATTATTTGACAATGAAAAGATCAAATTAAATGAATAAAAGACATGAAATCAGCAATTCCAATCAAGTTCCTTCGTAACTTCACCAAGAGTTTTAGTTCTCCACGAATTTCTTGAGCCAAAGAGGAGAAGAATGGTATATGGGGGCCTTCTCCATATGTATTCTGCTGTTAAGTATTTGTAAGAGTCGGAAATTAGATGAAAATCACGTCCAAATTGGTTTCCAAAAGAGTTCTAATCGAATAAGGAAAGTTTCTTTCCCGCGCAGATTTTTTGTTTCTGCACAGCAGTCAGTAATATGGTTATAACTTTCTCTTGTGATATCCGATTTAGATTATTCAAGATGCGTTGGAAAGGTAACTTGAAGAGCTACAACTTTGTTAGAAATACATCTTTTCCAATTCGGACTTTTATTATACCAAAAATGGGTCTCAATTTTAGGCTAAAAATCTGGAATATATCTTGTGCGAATTGCAAATTGATTTTGATAATATTCCATTTCTTTTTGACTTCTAATTGCTTCCAATCGACCCCAGCACTCTCGAACCTTCATCGTGAGTCCCGACATAATTTTTGAGTATTTGTACTTTGGTCCTTGAAGTTTCACTTTCTTCCATTCTAGTTATTTTTCACTTATTTCTCATTATTTCCGTCACATTCATCACTTGTCTTGTAAAACATGAATTGCATAGAATTAAACTATATTCCAATATATTAATCAATAATTGCTCATGTTTTGACAGTAAAATAAGTATGTAAAACGTACTTATCAATAAGCGAGACAAATTCAGAAGAAAATGAGTCAAAATCTGAATAAAGAAATTGAGGAAATAGAAAGTGATAATATAGAAATACAAGAATATGAAGGAATAGAAATACAAATAATGTTTAAATCCTTATTTAGAGAAGGAATATATTCACCTTTAACTGTAAGTTTACATGATGGAAGAATAATAAATTTAAAAGATAGTCATCTAGGAATTACAGAGGGAAACCTAGCATATCAAAAAATGATATTTACTTGTTACCCAAAATATTGTATCTCATTAAAAGGTAAAAACTTTAAAGAAGTCTTCGGTTTGCATTTCAAGTTACATAGGAATGATATAATGCAACCACATGAAATTATGACTACTGAATATAGAGCCTTATGTACATTTACCAACTCTAATTATAGAAACATTTATTGTAGAAAACCATACACAGAAGTTCATAAAGAATGAAAGATATCAGTAAAATTATAGAACCAAATAAGCGGATAAATTTGATTCCAAATGAATACGAATTTAGGATATCAACAAATAAACCTAAAATAGTATAATTTAGGGAAGAAGAAGAATATCCTGATAATAATATAATATTTAAAGATGAAAAATTAATTAGAAGATCAAAAAGTCTTAGAATATCTAATAAAAAATTATTAGAAGGAACTAGTCACATAAGAGAAATAAAGTTTCATAAAAATACATGAAATATGAAAATAAATGGAGAATATTTTAATAGAAGATATTATGTGTCAGGACCAAATATATTAATAGATACATGAGCTAGTGAATGTCATATAACTTTAATAAGAAATAAATGATTAGTGCCTCATAAAATGAACCATATAGGTATGTAAATTTTGATGGACAAATGCATACTACAGAACTAAAAGTTAAGGTACCTATAAAAATAGGAGGAATTGATCTTATAGTAACCATGTTATGTATAGATGATAGCATGAATATAAATCATCATATATTATTGGGAATGAGCTTTTTAAATGAATTTGAAGATTATAGTATAAAAAGAGAAGGATTATATACAAGTTTTTCATTAGCTGTATATATACAAGTTACTATTATAGAATCAGATATAACAACTTATATTTTAATAGATACAGGAAGTGATATAACTATATTTAAGAATTTCCTAATAAAATCATGGGATAATAAAAGATAAAAATAACAGGAGTAACATGAGAAGATACTCAAATAATAAATAGTGATGAGAAAATTGGTATAATCCTTGGAAGTAAACAGATAATAATAAATAGGATATACAGTTATGATAAATTAGAATGTGATATATTATTAGGAAATAACTTTATACAACAATTTCAATATTATAAGCAAAACAATTATATGATTATGTTACAAACCCCTTGTGGATATTTATTAAAAATATCAAGAGAATTTAGACCCTACAAAGTTTAGCTAGCCCAGCGTGGTGATAGATGTGAGAAAAAAATTGTGAAAAATGAGATAAAAAATAAAAGAATAATGTATAAAACAGTTCTAAAGACAGAAGTACAAATAAATATAGAAAGAATTATAGAACAATTAGAAAAAGTCTATGGAGAAAATCTATTGATATTTTGGAAACCATATCATCCTAAAGCAAAGGTAGAATTAACAGAAAATGTAATTATAAGAGTTAGACCAATGATGTATATCATACAAGATACACAAGAATCCAAAGTCCAAATAAAAGAATTATTAGAGCATAAACTTATTAGACCAAGTAATGGATCTCATAGTAGTCCAGTTTTTATGGTAATGAAACATTTTGAGCAAGTTAGAGGAAAAGCTAGAATTGTGATAAACTATAAAGAATTAAATAAGTATACTAGATTTGATGGATACTTTTTACAAAAAAAAGAAGTCCTAACAAACATTGTAAAAGGAAAACAATACTACTCTAAGTCTGATTGTAAATTAGGATTTTGGCAGATAAAGATGGAAAAAGATAGTATACAATATACAGTTTTTAATATACCTCAAGGCAAATATGAATGAATAGTGATGCCTTTTGGATTAAAAAATGCACCTCAAATATATCAGAGGAAAATGAACAATATATTTAGAAAATTTAATAAACTTCTGATAGTATATGTTGATAATATATTAATATGTTCTGATAACAAGGAAGAACATAGAAATCATTTAATACAATTCATAAATGAATGTAAAAAGAAAGAAATTGTTCTTTCCAAAAAGAAAGCATAGAAAAACAAGAGATTAATTTTCTTGGATTAACAATTGATAAAAGAGGAATTAAATTACAAACTCATATATCTAAAAAGATATATAGTTTTCCAAATAAATTAGAATCTAAAAAATAAATACAAAAGTTCTTAAGATGTCTAAATTATGCAGAAATATTTATTGAAAATCTTTCAAAAAAGAGACATTAAATACAGATTTTATTTAGAAAGACAAATACTAAGGGATGAAATGATGAACATACAGAAATTGTTAAATCATTAAAAGAAGAATGTAAAAATCTACCAAAATTAAGATTACCATATGAAAAATACAATTTAGTTTTCAATACAGATGCCCACATAAATATTGGGCAGCCATATTAAAAATTGATTTAAATGAAATTTGAAGATATTCAAGTGGAACTTTCAATCAAGCAGAAATAAATTATACCACTCATGAAAAAGAATTATTAGCAGTAATTAGAGGGATTAAAAAGTTTTCATTATTCTTATTATCTAAAAAATTCATTATTGAAACTGATAATTCTTAAGTTGCAGGATTAGTCAGAAATAAGTTACCAATGGTGCCTCAATATAGGAGATTACACAGATGGCAAACATACTTATCTTTTTATAATTTTGATATTACTCATATTAAATGTGTGAATAATTATCTTGCAGATTTCCTCAATAGAAATATAGAATTTGTTGATGGATAAAAACAAGGTCATGAAATTATATCAATATGTCATTCATATACAAAAAAAGATTGACTTCCTCAAAGAGGAATATGAAGACATAGATACCGATGCGGTACAGATCTCAGAGATATTCAACTCAAATATAAAACTATTGTTGGATATCACTGCAGAACAACATAAAAATTCAATAGAACTCAAAAATCAGGTTGATGCTATTGCAGCACAACTGAAAAATATACTGTCTGAGACAGAAATACCAAGTAGCTCAGAAATGAGTCTTCCAATTCAATACCAAACAGGTACAGTAGGAAGCAGTAGTGGACCCAGAAAGGACAACATGCCAACCGATAAAAAAAAGGAGATGCTCTTCCAATAACATCAAGTAAAAAAGTGATGATACGATCAGATAAAAATGATTCCAAAACAATCAGCATCATAGACCAAGATGATAGAATCCCTTTGGACAAAAATGAAGAAAAATATGCCACAATAGTCCAAATGGTTTATGAAATGAAAATTTGTGAAACATATTTCATCTCTTCGGGACATAATGTCTATCCCAGAGTTACAGCTATGGAAGGAGGTGATCCTGTTTTAAAAAAAAACGATTGCAGACTATGGATTCTTGGATTTGATATATCCAGGAAAAAAATTGGCAAAATTATCAAAATTTGATGAAATGTTCATACAAGAAGTGTCAAAATTCGCTAGAGGACGAAGAGTATACTTAAAATTTTACTCAATTAGTCCAGAATTTGATGCAGTTGTTTACTATTCGGTTGAACATATAATATCAATTGGATATGTAGCGGCCAACTTCAACAATCAACACAGATGTCATGAAAAATGAGAAGAGAGTGCCAAAGATAACCAAGTCATGGATAAAACAGAGAAGAGCACTTGAAATTAAGGCCATGTACAATATTGCAAAAAATTTATATGATAAAAATTTCTCATGTCTTTGCCAATATGAAAATTGAATGCTATTAGCCAATGGAGGATATGAAAAATTAGAGATATTGAAAGATTACATTACAAAATTTGACATACATCAATTTCCAAGATGTCCTACCACCATAAAAGAATCTTGCCAGCTGTGGGAGTGTCCAAGATACATGTGAAGATGTATGACCAAGAAGGACGATAATTGAAGGGTAGAGCCTTGAATAAAGGAGATGTGAAATAAAGTTGTTTGTTTGATGTAATAATAGAGCTACGATAATTTAGTGGTTGAAACTTTTGATAAAACTCCATATTTTGGAGAATGATGTAATTAGTGATGTAAAAAGGCAATAATTTTGTTTCATATGCTTGTATAAATAGAGGCCTTCGAGTTAGAAGGAAGGCAGAACGAAATTGAGCACTCAATCTTGTGAGAAAACCAAAAATCTTCTGTCAAATCTTGTATCAATTTTCAAAGATATCAATACTATCAATTTTGAATAGATCATTCACATTCCAATCCTCTCAAATGGAAATGAATTTCTAAAATACTTTTCTCATAGATTATTGAATATTTAAGGGAAATTTTTCTCATACTTTAACAAAAGACGAGTTTTCTTTATTTCGGATATATAGTTTTAATTCTTAGAAAAGATACAGTGAGAGCAAAAGTTAGAATAGTAAGGATCCCATGAAGGCAAACGTTGCCGTAGGCCTACGGCAATGTTTGGACGTGTGTTGCAAATCGAGGTGTTGTCGTAGAGTAGAGAGATACGACAACGCTTGGTAAATGTTGCGAAAGATAGCCTACGACAACGTTTGGCAAACGTTGCCGTATCTATCTACGGCAATGTTTGGCAAATGTGTCGAAAGACAATCTTTTGCAATGTTTGCCAAACGTTGCCATAGGGTGGTTTTTTTTTTTTTTTACAACAATTTATGAAAATTAATTGGCAAATTTGAAAATGCACCTTATCAACAAATTTTGGAATTGCATAAAAATTGATAATTTCATTACAAATTTTTGAATCCACACACTTGAACATTAGAATTTGATACAACACCACTTAAATAAAAAGAAGTTTCAAAATGAAATAAAATAGTAATGGAAAAACTCGATTCGATCTGACTTCAAGAAGGAAACTATGAATTACATTACAATGTAGAGACGAACAATGACCCCGCTTCGATTTGACTTTTCATAGAAGCGCCTCATTTCTTCAGCTTCATCTTTGTCCTTTCTTCAGCTTCATATTTGTACAAAAGCTGGCCTTTGGTCATTTGAGGGACTGCCCTTACCCGACTTGACGAGGGAGAGTTCACTAGATACATTGCTATCTGACCCTGTGAGCTTTCATCATCTGCCCATGAAAGAAACCTTTGTTACAACGATGCAGAAATGTGGGGAAAACAAAGAGTTCAAAATTCAATAGTCAAGAACATCTCACAAAATACTATTATCATGGAGAGAAAAGATCACTTGAGCTAAATAGAAATGTGAAAAAAATGTAAATTAAGAAGAAACAAACTAGAATATAAACACTATCTTTTTAATGACATATACCAAGAAACAATCATCATACTAGCTCCAGTTAATATAAAATGTAAAGAAAGGTAATACATTCCAAATTCTAACTGATTGTCTCAAGCCACAAGTTACAAATATTTTTTCATGAGTTTTGATCTCTAGATGTGAATTAAAATTATAGGTCTCTAGTGTATACCATTCTACCTATGACTATATATTCATCCCCATCCCCATCAGTCATTCTAATTAACCCTTAATTAGGAAGACATTGTTTTTATATAGTCATTGCCTATTGTACACATATATGTACCGATGTAATATAAATTCATTAATCTAGATGTTTAAATCTAAATGCTATCCTCAAAGGAGTTCAAAATTCATTCTTTCATTTGTTCTCTTGATTATCTTCATCATAATGCTAAAGAGCATTTCTAGTTCCAACAAAAAAAAAAAAAAAAGATTCACCTGTGGGGCAGGCAGATGCAGCAGTTAAAAGGATAAAAAAATGCAAATATGAAGGAGTATTTTTTGGAATAATGCCTTCAATAATAATTCATATCCAAAATCAATATCAGTTGCTTGCTATTCAGCTTTTAAATTTATCATTGAATATTTTTACTTGAGAGTTATTCCAGTAGATTGAGATTGTATTTGCCTTCTCTTGTTCCTTTTGTGATCCTCTTGAGAGTGGAATTGCTGCCAAGCACAAAAATGAAGTGTACTTCAGAAGTTACAATCAAAAGAATTTATGGCCTCAAAATTTTGCAATGCTTATAATCATAACTATAATTGAATGGTCACAGATAATTATTATCTTGAGATCCATATAAGAAGTAACCTAATGCAGAAAGAATACAGGGCAAGATATTATATACAATCTTTATGATTAGTTAAATGTAGAACTTTTTCATAAGATTATGTCAAAGGAAGTTGGTTCGTTTTCCTATCAGATAGATATAATCCATTAGTTCTTGGATTTCAAAACATGTAATTTAAGAGATCCACCATGACCTGTCATCAAAAATACATATCGTCACAAATGTAAGATTATCAATTTCTAATTATAATTAAGTGAAATGCCCATGCCAAGTAATATTAACAGAGGAAGCAGGATATTTGATGAAGCACTAAGCTTGAAAATGACAATTTGATCCTCAAAAATATGCAAATTTAAAATTTTCACTACACTAGTTAACTTTGATCCTTTTTTTGTGATATCTGTTTAATGCGATAAAATGAGATAAACTATGTCTTGGGCTAGTCATAGTTACCAGGTCCACGTCTTGGGCAACTCCCTATTTAGTTTAGATCCATGAGTCCATTTTCTACCATCAGTCACCTCCATTTATTCAATAGACATGGACAAACAAATTTTCAAGCTATATATGAACTGAAAACTTACTCGGCTTGATTTTAGAGTCTATCATATTCTACATAAGAAATTTAAACCAATTTAGCTAACACATATTAGAAACTTCTACCATATAATTTCCAGCACCAACTGAAGCTGGAATTGAGTTTTCCCTTGCAAAAGTAGGCAATTTACTTGCATCTTTAAGTTTTACCAAGGTCAAACTCCCAGGGCGCCCCTTAGCCCCAGTGCCACCCTGCCCATAAGAACCACTGCTGCCACTAAAAGCTGAATGATGAGCATAATGAGAAGGCTGGTGCTGCTGTCCATAAGACTTGTTCAGATTTGCAGACACAAACTTGGCACCAAACTTGGCCATTCCCAAACCCAACCAGCGCATCAAAACCCTAATCCAATTTTTTTCCCTCTCTCCTCCACAATAATAAATCAATCAGCACTCACCCCAAGAGATCTCACTGTAAATGTATTTTGCAAAAAAAACAAAAAAATAACAATCAAATCTAGGATTCTCACAGTAATAATAAACTACACTTTGAAAAAAATAAATCAATTCAACCAAAAATTATTATTAGAATTAAAAATCAAATAATAGGGAGAGAAAAAAAGTGTTATTATTCTAATTGGGGTTTGTTGTTGGATAAACGGAGAAAATAGGGGATCAAGTAATAAAAAAGATGCGTGGATGAAGAAGAATCAGAAGCGTACCTTTAATGGTGTAGATAGAGGAAGGCGGTGCACTCTTTGGACGTTGCGTAGAGAGAACCCAAAGATCTACTCCAGGAACTCATCAGATGTAGCCTCTCCTGGGTTATTTGCCATGTCAGTGACTCAAGTTGTCAACTCTGTTAGAATTCTGAACGACCAACTCAGTTAGCTTCAAGACGTTTCAGCTCAAAAAATTTAGGGACGGAATTTCACAAAAATAAAGAACATTTATCTCTAATTATTGAAATACGAGACCTTATGTGATTGTTAGTGTGATCTAATGCTTGAAGCTGGAGTGGGATTTACAAGTTGTGTCCGGTGGGCGTGTGGCCGGAAGGTGGATGAATGAGACTTCATATGGGGGGATGCGTGAATAACGTAGGGTTTGGGTGAATAACGTAGGGTTTGGGTTAATTTGGGTTTTTTTTTCGTGGGCTGTTGGGTTGGAATGTGATGAATTAATTTAAATGGGCCAAAATATTATTTGCAACGTTTGACAAATGTTGCGAAAAGTAAGATTCATCAAACGTTGCTAAAAGTCATCTTTAACAACGTTTATCAAACGTTGCTAAAAGTCTCACATTTAGCAACGTTTGAAAAGTCTTACCTTTCGCAATGTTTGATAAATGTTGCTAAAGGTAAAACCTTGGCGCAACACTCAATAAACGTTGTTAAAGGTTTCTACCGCAACTTTTTTCTAAAAAACGTTGCCAAAACTCATTGTTGAATACCAATAGCAACATTCACCTACTAAAATGTTGCCAAAAGACCCTTTTGGAAACATTTGTTCAAATGTTGCCTTTTTAATGTTGCAAATGACCATTTTTGTTGTAGTGAATAAGCCGTTGAAGGGAGTAGTTTGTAGATCCAGGAGCTTGAAGGTCACTCTATTCTGAGAATAAAAGCCAAAGATCAAAACTAAGGTAAAACTATTAGTTTTGATAAATTTGGAAAGAATTTTCCTAAAATTTTAAAAGAATCGTAGGGATTATTCATATTGATGTTTGTTATAATGCATGCTTTATTACCAGTTGATGATTAAAATGCCAAGATATACTATAAAATGATTAGATAATCTTTTAGATAGAATGTTAGAAAAAATAAAAAATATCATAAATCAAAAGGAAAATATGGATATGTTATCCGAAGAATATGAGAAATTAAATGAAGAACATGATAAATATATTACAGATTACTCTAATTTATTAGATAATAGAATGAAACTATATATTACAATTAGAAATAGAAGAAAAATAAGATAAAGAACAGGATAAATATTATGCAATTTATAAAAATTTATAAATCTCCCCATATTTTAGAAGAGTAGGAAAGTCTTATGCCTTTTTCCAATAAAAAAACAATTAAAAATATATTAATAAAAAAATAAAAAGAAAATTCTTGAATTTCTCCACCCCACCCACCACCATGTCAGCGCATTCTTTTTATAAGTTATATTATTTGACATTAGTGGTATTTAACACAAGTTTACATGTCATCACACGTGACATTAAATTACAGAGAGGTCCAATCTTTTTTCCAAAAAATATGTTCTTTCATTCAAAACCTTATATTTTTGGGTGAATAATGACAAATGTTTACTAAAATATGTAGAAATTGAACTTTAACTTTAAAAAAGTCAATTATTAAGGGTTGTATCGCATAACTTTTACTTCATGTAGAAGAGCTTTCGAAGAAAGTTACTTTAATTTTTGTTTGAAAACTAATTTTTAAAAAATATTTTTATTCCGAAAGTAATTTTATTAGAAATCACTTTGGACCAACTTCCTCTAAAATCTTATAACTACTATAAACAATTTCATAAAATTAGCTAAACGGATCCTAAAGCAACTTTTGAGTTTCAAAAGTCATGCTAAACGAATATGTGAAGTGGACTTGAACGAATTTTAGAAGGGCAATTTATCGATCTTTCTTAAAACTAGGCTTGGGCATTCTAATTGGAACCGAACCGAAACCGAACCGAAATCGAATTGGAACCAGAGATTCAGGTCCAATTCTAAAAAAAAATTAAAAACTAGAACCGATTGGGTCCGGGTCGGTCTTGATTCTTGAACCAGAATTGTGGGTACTCGAATAGAACCGATATTTTTATTAATTTTTTGTTTTTTTACAATTTATAGGCTGGGTAAAAAGAATACAAAATCTAAAATTCCAATTTGTGTAGTAAGTTGTATAAAACTCTAGATTCTAATCCTAATAATCCCAATGAGGCTACTGGATAAAGGGAAGATTTCATAACAAGTTGTTTGGGAAATGAGTTTAACTGACGAAAATGCCCCAAGAAGGACGAGGGAGTACCCTGAAGAAGGGGTTCCCTCATGAGCTGCCCCCGCTCCTCATTCATGACCTCTGGCACAAAGGCGAGGTGGATCCAGAGGTAGAGGTAGGGTCGCCGCTAGACTTATAAAGGAGATGGCCACCAACATGAGAACCATTACTCAGCAGAACTTAGCCATGCAGGAAATGCTAATGAACATGCAAGGGCAAGGTGGGTATCAGGCTCCCCCATATGAGGCCCCAGAAAATGTCTTCCCTGAAGGGCAAGGATATTTTCAGGAGGAAGAAGTCCAAAGTCAAATGGCTGGACCCCAATATGTCGAAATGGAGGCTCCTCAAGACAAAGAAGCCGAGATGGAGACATCAGTTAACTACGCCTCGGAAAGGCCATATGAGGCTCCATTAAACTACCCTCCGGATTACGAACTTGAAAGTCGACCCTAGAGGTCTGGAAGTGTTTTTGACAGGATAAGCTCAGGAGCACCTATAAATACGCAGGGTTATCCACCCAGGCACCTAGAAATAAGCAAGCTTATCCTCCACCTCCAATGACTAGAGAGAGGCAACATGAGCCTCATCAACTTCAAGTCCGACCCCTTAGAAATAGGCGGGAGAGAAGGAACCGGGCTAGGAACGAAGCAGGAACTTCCTGACCGTCGCCCCAGATCTCCCAAGGGGAGGATGAAGATTCAGATGGGCCCCAAAGGTCCTATGACCTCGATGACGACGATGAACAGTCTCCCTTCTCAGAGGATATAAGAAATGCCCCAATGCTGAATCACTTTGCACTCCCTAAAATCCTAAAGTATGATGGGAGAGGTGATCCCGCAAAGCACATAAACAACTACAAAACTCACATGAATTTGAAAAGGGCCACCCTAGCATCGAAGTACAGGGCCTTTCACTTAACGCTAAGTGGAGGTGCTGAAGTCTGGTACACAAGGCTGCCCGAAGGGAGTATCTGAAGCTGGCTAGACATGAAGAAGATGTTCCTAAAATGCTTTATGACCACCAAAGAAGGAGACAGACCTATCCAACGACTTCAGGACATGCAGTAGTAATGGGGTGAGGCACTGAAAGGTTTCTCGTCTCAATTCACGAATGAGATGACTTACTGCGTGCAAGTCAAGGATAGGGAAGCCTTAACTTCCTTGAAAGGATGATTAGATATGAACTCCCTCTTTTGGAGAGATGTACAGAACAAAGATCCCACCATTTATGACGCCCTATTGGAAATGATAAGGCGCGAGATCCTCAATGAAGAATTGACGGACCATAGGAATAGGGCAAGTCAGGGCCTTCTGCCTCCTCAAGTGCAAAGACAAAAAGACCCCACTTCCCATTTAATGGACCATCAGGCCCCACTGAACCACGGGTAGGAGCTTGCTGCAATAATACTCAACGCAGTACCGACCTTAGCCTATGAGGAAGTAAGTCCTAGTGCTAAAATGCATCAACGTCAACCTTACCCAAGACAACCACTAAAGAGTCAAGGTAAGGGACGAGGTGCTGAACCTAAAAATAGGGACGAAGCCCCCAATTACTGCTCCTATCATCAATCCCATGGTCATCGCACAGAGAACTGCTGGGACGTTGCAAAAAACTCCCAGAACCAAAATCAGATAAGGGGAAGGCATCCCCTAACGAATACTCCATATGGGCTGAACCAACACCCTAGAAACAATGAACAACATTAGCCTAACCGAAATGACCCTACGAGAGGAAGGAAAAATGACACTGAAAGGCTCAGGATGGGTCAAAGACAAAGACGAAGCTCTCCATCTAATGGTGAACAAGAGCCTGTTAGGGAAATGATACAATCATTGGAGGCCCCCATGTGGGTAGGAAATCCAGGAATTCCCAAATGAACTATGGTAGATAGGCAGGAAACCCAGTCATGACGAGCTATATAGTGAATCAATCTCCAATCGAAAAAACTTCTCGTCCAATCACTTTTACATAGGAGGATACGCTAAGAGTGTATTACCACTACTGTGATGCCCTAGTAGTAAGGGCTGCTATTGCTCGCAATGGCCTAAAAAGGATGCTGGTAGATAATGGAAACTCAGTCAACATCATATTGGCACCACTTTTGATAAAATGGAGATTGATCATGAACTGACCCCAATGAATTCCCCCTTGTTTGGGTTTACAGGAGATAGCATCATCCCAAGAGGCAAAATCACTTTAGTAATAGAGATTGGAGCCGAACCTCCGATTGCTCAACATTTCATGGAATTCCTTGTAGTTAACAACCGATTTGCTTATCATGGGATACTTGGAAGACCCGCCTGAAGGAGTTATGGGTAGTGACCTCGATTCACCACTTGTGCATGAAATTCCCCACTGAGAATGGTGTTGCTACGGTCCGAGGTGACCAACGAGGATCTAGAGAATGCTATTCCAACTCCTTAAGAAAGGTAGAACCAAGAACCACCAACGTCGTCTTTGCTGACATCGACATGGATGACCTCCCCGAACAAGGGATTATCCCTGTACAAGGAAGATGTACTCATGGCCGAAGCTCCTGAAAAATGAAGACTCTCCGGCACAAGACAAACCCTTGAAGAAGGGGTAGCTGTTGAAGAAACAACTTGCCTAGAAGAACTTGATCCTCGCATCATTGACTGTGAGCCTCAAACAGCCCCAACGGAAGAATTGAAAACCTTCCCAACTGACCCCATGGATTCATCAAAATGACTGCATGTCGGAAGTAATTTGCTGCCTGAAATAAAAGAGGAGTTGAAAAACTTCTTGCTCAAGAACCTTGATATCTTTGCTTGGAAGCATGGCGACATGGTAGACATCAAACCTAAAGACAGTTGCGATTACTTAAACATCGATCTAAAGGTTACATCTTACAGGCAAAAGCGAAAAGCCCTTAATCCAGAAAGGTACAAGGCCCTTAAAGATGAGGTCAAGAAACTGATCGACAATGGCTTCATAAGAGAATCTGTATATTCGAAGTGGGTCTTCAATCCAGTGTTGGTAAAGATGTACAATGGGAAGTGGAAGGTATGCATAGATTTCTCAAATCTAAACCAAGCATGTCCCAAGGACAGCTTCTCACTTCCCACTTCCCAGGATAGATCAACTTGTGGACTTGACTGCTGGACGTGAGCTTCTTAGTTTCATGGACGCCTACTCAAGATTATACCAAATCCTCATGTTTCCGCTAGATGATGAACATACTTCCTTCATCATAGACAAATGACTCTATTGCTACAAGGTCATGCTTTTCGGGTTGAAAAATGCTGGGGCAACATACCAGAGGTTGTTCAACAAGATGCTTGCCGACCTCATTGGCAAGACCATAGAAGTCTACGTCTACGATATGCTAGTAAAAGTTTAAAGGCCGAGGACCACATCGCCCACCACAGAAAAATGTTCCAGATCCTACGAAGATACCGAATGAAACTCAACCCTTTGAAATGTGCATTTGGAGTATCGTCAGGCAAATTCCTTAGCTATATTGTCAGCCAAAGAAGCATTGAGGCAAAACCCTGAGAAGGTCAAAGCATTGATTGAAATGAGGTCTCCCCAGAAACCCAAAGAGGTATAGAGCCTCATTGGGTGAGTCGCAGCCCTGAATCACTTCATCTCTAAGGCAATGGACAAATACCTTTCATTTTTCAAAATTCTCAAATGAGGAAACAAGTTCCAATGGACAGAGGAATACGAGGTTGCCTTGCAGGAGCTGAAAAAGCACTTATGTTAGTCACATCTCATCTTCAAACCAAAGGACCATGAGGTGCTGCATTTATACCTAGCAGTGACCTCCAAAGCCCTGAGTTCGGTTCTGATAAGAGAAGAAAATGACCATCAACTACCAGTGTACTATGTAAGCAAAGTGCTTCTAGCACTAGAAACTCGATATCCTGACATGAAGAAACTAGCCCTTTCCTTGGTAACAGCTTCGAGGAAGTTGAGGCCCTATTTTCAGGCACACATCATCCATGTGCTGATGAATTACCCCCCTGAAACAAGTGCTCCAGAAACCAGATGCCTCGGGGAGGTTACTAAGTGGGTTGTGGAGCTCAACGAATTCGACATCATTTACAAGCCGAGGTTACATAATTTCGTGGCTGAATTCACCCATGTCCTTGACATCGAAGAGGAAATGGAACCTTTGGAACCCCAAATTTGGAGACTCTCAATCGATGGGTCATCTAGTGACATGGGTTCAGGAGCAGAAATCGTCCTAGTTAGCCCGGAGGGACACAAGCTAACGTGTGTTGTAAGGTTCAGTTTCAAGGCAACCAATAATGCAGCAGAATATGAAGCTCTTCTAGCTGGCCTACGACTGGCAAAAGAAATGTAAGTGAAGTGGCTTATAATCAGCAGTGACTCCCAGCTCGTCATTAGTTAAGTGCATTTAAATTTTTCTACCAGGGACAAATCTATGGTAGCCTACTTAAAACTGGTAATGAGCTTCATCCCGTTATTTGAGAGGTTCGAACTAATGCAAATTCCACGATGCCACAATGTTCATGTTGACGCACTAGCGAAGTTGGCAAGTAGCAAAGACTCTTAGCTACTCAATGTAGTCCAATTGAGCACCTCACCCGACCCTCCACAGAGGTTGGTGGGATGGTAATGTGGGTAGAAGATACCCCTCTCTCGATGAAGCCCATTATATGCTACTTAAAGGACCAAACCCCCCCTCTCCCCCCCCCCCCCCCGTCTTTAGAATAAGAAGAGGCATAAAAACTCAGAAGGAGAGCCGCCACTTCATCTTACAGGATGATGTACTATATAAACGTGGCTTTTCAATGCCCCTGCTAAGATGTATTGGGGGAGAACAAGCAGACTACGTGCCTAGAGAAATCAATGAAGGTGTTTACGACAATCATGCCGGAGGCTGGTCTTTAGCACAAAAAGTGCTCAGACAAGGATGCTATTGGCCTACCTTGAAAAAGGAAGTGCAACAGTTTGTCAAAAAATGCGATAAATGCTAGCATTTTGCCACAACCAGAGGCAACCCTCACAAGAATTGAACGTGGTCTCTAGCCCCTGGTTGTTTAAAAAGTGGGGGTCGACCTAATTGCACCTCTTCCCAAAGGAAGAGAAAGTTTCAGCTCCGCAATTGTTGCGATTGATTATTTCACGTAGTGGGTAGAAGCCGAGCCACTTGTAAAAATAATTGAGGCCAATACTTCCAAATTCCTTTGGAGAAACATCATCTGCAGGTTCGGTATCCCTCATTCAATTATAACAGATAATGGTAGACAATTCGATAACAAGAAGGTCAGGGAGATGTGTGAGGAACTGGGAAACAAGAAGGTTTTCTCCTCCCCACATCATCCCCAGGCTAATGGGCAAGTTAAGACTGTAAACAAAATGATCAAATACACCCTGAAAAGGAAGCTTGATGCCTCAAAAGGGGCATGAGAAGATGAGCTGCCCCAGGTACTTTAGGCAAGCAAAACCACTAGTTGAACTGCAACGGAAGAGACCTCGACTTATTTTACAAAGGCTAAAAGCTAAGAGCCTAGGAGTCATCTCAAGAAAGCTAAGAGCCTCGACTTATTTTCCAAAGGCTAAAAGCCTCGACTTATTTTACAAAGGCTAAAAGCCTCAACTTTAGTTTTTACAAAGGCTAAGAGCCTCAACTTATTTTACAAAGGCTAAGAGCCTCGGATATCAGAGAAGATAAAATTAAAAGAGCACGTTGATTAAAGCTCTAAAAGAGTTCGAGGCTCAGAGAAGACATTAATATAAATGGTTATGTTACGAATAAACAAGTTTGAAAGTACGACCGAAGTTAAAAGTGCAGAACCTTCAATTATATGTTATCATGCGTCATATGTTGTTAAGGTTAGAAGTTATTAAGTTACAGCAAGGTCAAATTGAAGTTAGCAATCAACACAGAATAACATAGCAGAAGTCAAAGAAATCGCAAAAGTTAAATTAGGAATAACTAAACTTCATTTAATAAAAAACAAAAGTTACATTTAAAATAGGTCGAAGCCGTGACACTTGAAAAAGAAAAATACATCAGGGCCTATTGGGGTAGGGGTTGGGGGGCCTCAAAGGGAACTATGGCACCAGGGGCCACTTTACCTTCAGCGACTCCTTCAGCAGCCTCTTCATCGAGGATGATTACTTGGTTCACTTCTGCTGGTGTTTGAGGCTGATAAGTGTGTTTTGCACACTTATTTAGGTCACAAAACATGGAAAATTGTTGATGTATATGTTGAAATATGGCTTAATTCGATATAATTTGTGTTTATAGGATTACATTGATGGATGGAATGAAGAGTATGAGAAAATGAATGAAAAGGGACCAAAATGGAAGGATATGAAACTCCGAGGACCAAAATGCAATTAGTCAAAAGATGACCCGAATGGTGAATCAAGTTTGGAATTGAGCTAAGTAACACATTGTGATATCATGTGATGTTAGAAGAAGAAGGAGAAGGAAATAAGGCCAAAAAGTGGATGAAACAAACTTGGGGACCAAAGTGAAAAAAAGGAGAAATAATTTCTACCATGCTGTCGCATGGTAGAAAGTCCATGCAGTCGCGCAAGCATCTACAGGAGTTGAACAGTAAAAATTTTGTATAACCATGCTGTCGCATGGGTTTATACCATGCAGTCGCATGGAACAAATCTGGCGCGAATTTTCGGGTTTCCTTATTTGAATCAAACACTTATGGTAAAGTATCTAGGACTTCTTTATAACCCTAATCTCGTCCAGAAAAGGGGGCTACGCATTCTTGGAGAGAAAAACACCATTGAAGAGCAAGGAAGAGGGCAAGAACAAGGGATTTCATTGAAGATTCAAGATTTCAACCCTAATTCTTAGTTTTTTGGTGATGTCTTCTCTTCATTATTTTTATTATTCTTTTCTTTTATCCCTGTTAGGCTAGAATTTTTATATACTAGGTGAACGATGAACTTCGCATTGTGATCTCTTATTTCTATTTTGCAATTTGATAATTAAACACGTTTGATGGTTTTGAATGATTTATATACGCTTCTTGTCTCCGTGATTATAGTGCACGATAATTGTGTGAGTTTAGGTGATTTATTTCATGCATTCAAAAGAAGGGAAATAAATTCAATAAGGTATAAATCGTTGTTTTGTTCATAGAGGATAGAAATATACCGATATGCATTACGTGAATCTCTAAGTGTTTACAAAACTACATGCATCCTTATATATTGCATTTGTCATAAAAATATAGTCAAATGATACACTAGGATAGGTTCAATTCTACTCGAAAGAGATTGTTGGATAGGTTAGGAACATTGATTCTTCAAACGATTCATCGTGTTGTCAAATTGTGAGATAGGGGTTAAGAGTGAACTTTGCTTGGTGATTCGGGATCCTAGTACGCTTTTCATACATTGACTTCTTCAAACTTTTGCATTTGATTCATAATTTTAGTTTAATTTATAGATTAGTCATAGTTTCATCATAAAGTCACAAAAATAATCATATTGAGTTTAATAGATTCAGTTAAGGTCGCAATAATAGAACTCAAATTAAATCAATCCTCGTGGAAACGATACTCAAAATTCTAGGATTTCCACTTTATTACTTGTCAACGAACCGTACACTTGCGGTGATTTTATTCGAAATATATTTTCGTGAACAGAGGCTATCCCTCATCCTCATCGTTATCTTCAAGGAATTCGGCCTTGAGTTCGGAGGTGTCATGCTGAGTATGCACGTCGATCCATTCATTAACTTCAGTATAGGCATACCTCTTCCAATATATGCCAAAATGTTGGTATGCCTCCATCAAGTGGAAGTTGGCAAAAATCGAGCCTCAGCCTCGTTACGGTCATGCTCAGCATCAAGGCAAACTGCCTCCACTTTTTCCTCCAGTTGGGTCATTTGAGAGGTCAGTTTCCCCACCTGCCCCATCAACTCAGTTTTTTCTTTGTTGGCCTTTTCAAGGGCCTCTGCAGCTAATTTCTGATGGACATCAGAAGTCTCCACTCGCTTCGCTTCGTCAACAAGCCCACCTCACTTTGAGATAAGTGGACCTCCTTTTTCAGGGCTTCAATTTCTGCCCAAGGATAAGAGAGTTTCATAGACTCCTCAGCCTCCTTTTTCCTATGAGCCTCAGCCTCAGATTTGGCTTTGCTCACCAGCTCTTCAGCATGGGAAGCCTTGCCCACGAACTCCCGATTTTTCTTCTGGAGTGTCTTAAAAAAGGCCTCTACCTCCATGGCCATACCAAATGACCTCAATGCTTGAGCCGCATAGTGGTGACGACCATAGCGTCGCTTGTTTCAATGAAGTTCTGCCACTTCTCAGTCCAAAACGTGTGGAACGTCGTCATGGCTGTATGGATTTCTGGAGGTAGAAGAGCGAGGACCTCAGGCTCAAGTTTATTAGACCACTTGGCCAGAGCCAGCTTTCCTTAGGAACGATCCGAAGTGTTAGAATCACTCGGAGGCTTGGTTTTCTTCGCGGGCTCTTGCCTCAGAGGCTCCACAGTAGCAGGACGATTTTGCCCTCCTGAAGCAGTAGCAATGGATGCTGCCAGTAGCTTCTTCCTAGTTGGAACCTTTGAATGATGTGGGAAAATGTCAGATGAACAGCCCACTCCAGTGGCAGATACCCAAAACTTCTTTTTAGGCTCCTCAACAATAGCTTTTTTCCCCTTATCTGCCAAGGGAGGTCGACCTTCTTCTTGAGGTGCAGCTTCCTTGTTGACCCTTTCTATCTTGTCCGACACCTGCTTTCCTCCAGCAGACCCGGCTTCATGCCTTTATGACCGACGGTCGATGTGGGGGCCAGAATAGTTGCCATATCAGGGGTAGGAGGCCTCCTCTTCTTGAAATTACCTGCAATAAAGGGAAGCATAAGATCAAACAGAAGCGGATAGAGAAAAATCAATGTAAGTCGTTAATAGAATACATGCTAAGTTTTACCACGTCGAGCCATTAAACCAAGATCCTCGTAAAATCGCTGAGGTTCAACAAGACGGCCGAAGTCACGTTCGGATGAGGGTCGACGATAGATCTCAGATAAGATGTCCCGATCGCTCTTATCAAATTCGAAGAGCTCAACCGTCCCTACAAGAAAAGAGATCATAAATTAGAAGTGAGTTCAACAAATAGCAATAAGCAAAGTATAGGAATGACACTCACTGGGTTCGGAGTAGGAGGTCGGAACTTTGACATAGGGGACAGTGTCACCCTCGCACTCCTGCTACTTTCCCCGAACCCAGAACTAGGTCTCTTTCCACCCCTTGATGGAAGTAGGAAGACCCAGTACAAAAGGAAGTGCCCTCTTCCCACGGATACACCGAATACCACCCTTTGGAATCCCCTTTGCCTAAGGACCTAGGCGGTAAACTGTTTGAAAGATGTGGAGGGGCATATCCTCGCGCAAAGAAGTCTCCTTCCAAAGCATGAACGACCCCACTAGCTGGGCCCAGCCGTTAGGGATAAGCTGGGTAGGGGCCAACCCATATAAGCTAAGGACGACTCGAAAAAAGGGGTTGAGGGGCAAGCGAAGTCCAGCCTTTAAAAGAAACTCGCTGATGGCGACGCACTCCTGCTTAGGAAAGTAGGCTCGCTCATCAGGAGAAGGGGACATAAGCTCGATGGTATAAGGGATCCTATATTTGTCTCTAAGGGTGGTCAATTGGGTTGGATCAACGCTAGAACAAGTTTTGGTTGCCTCCCAACCCACACCGTCATCACCCCGACGACCCTCCCAAATGTCAGGCACCTTGACTAGCCTCAACCGACCTTCTAAGATTAGTCGTACTAGTTATCTGAACCCCTAGTTTATTAGCCACCTCAGTCACATCTATGTCATCCTTGGAAGAAGCTGAAGAAGCCATAAATGCACACACAATACCAAAGTTCAAGAAATCGATTACTTACAAGCCAAGAAAGGATTCTTAGAAGCACGAATGGAACAAGGCGAAGAAAACACTTCGAAGAATGTTGAAACGAAAGATTGTAAAGTTTGCAAAAGGAAACTGAGTGAAGGCTTGAGAATTCTAAAAAAGTAATGAAGTAGAGATTCGTACAAAGGTGGAAGGAAATTCTCTCAAAGTTTTTTGCCTTTTATAGGCAAGCCCACTCAACCCTAGCCTTTAGATCCCAATCCTGGTCCTCCGCCATTCATTCAGAGGTTTTAATCTGAGCCACCCATAACATCTAACACTTCGTCTTCAAAGGCCTAGATCTGAATGTGGCTCGCACATGCCATCACTCATCTAAGTCTCGTTAAGGAACATGGGAAACAACCATCATTGCGCATTAAATACAGTGGCTATTACGTATGTTGGAAGTTGCAATGCCCCAACTATTTTTCTTGGAAAGGTACAACAACATCAAATCATTGAGGCCCCATGATTAGGATGCCTCGTATTTCTCAAAGTTATTGGAAAAATAACAAACCCTCGTAACTATTGACCCCGAAGCTATTAATAGCATCAGATCTTATCAGCCTCTGAACTTATGAAGGTCCTTTGAACAAGGGCTGGAGCCTCGACTATTCGGAGCGTTGGAAATACAATACTCTTTACCTACAAAGCCACCTCAGATAACTCCCATGAGAAGGTCTACATAAATTTGAGCGTATTTCCTTCCAGGGATTACACAACGCTTGAAGTCCATGTATTGCATAAATAATCATGCATAGACTTGGGATGTTATCCCCCTCATATCTGAGGTCCTAGCTCGGACGTGGTAAGCAACAGGTCCACGTGGGGCCGGTACCAGCTGCAAGTAGTTAACAAGCCAAAAGAAACCCAGTAGGTCAGACACGCCAATGAAGATAAGTAGGCCGATGACCTCAACACAATACCCGAAGTTATCACACTTTGCAATGAAGTCCAACCTGAAGCACCTCATCAAAGATGAGGCTCAGGCCCATCCGAGGCCCTCTTAACTCGTCTGAGGCTGATAAAACCGACACTATCCCTTGTAATGGATTTAAAAATCTCTTAGAAGTGATTGATGTAGCACTTGTAATAAAGTTATTCAGTATGTCAGCCTATTGTATAGGGCGGCTGACTCTTGTTAATATATTAAATGTATGTAGGGACAGTGATATGACGTCCCAATAAAGAAGATGAGGCCACGTGGTTCTGATCCAACGATCACCACGTTGGTCAGGATGGTATAAATAGGCGTTCTTTGTAATTTAGAAAGGGAGATGGAACTCGTGGATAAGAAAGATAGACAATCATATATTCGAACATATACTTTTTAACGACCCGATATGATGGAGGTCTTGGGTTCGAATCCTTAGGGACGCGTTAGAAATCTGTGAGGGGTAAGATGGGTTTAGGCTCTTCCAAAGCGGACAGTACGTAAGATAACGGCTCCGGCACGAGGTTGGATCTTTACACACTTGAACTCTTGAGAAACAAAAAACATATTGTTCCTCCAACATCATATATCTATCCTTCCACATATTCGATTACAAGAGAAAGATTGATTGTGTGAAAATGGTTCGGCATTCGTTGATAGAGCGATTACCCTTGTTACAAAAAATCACCTGTGCCCGAACGTCTTCATCTCTTGCCGAAAAGTGCCTCCCGCGTCCATTCCAACCAGGCTACCACTCTCGTTTAGGTAGGAACGAGTTGGACCTGTACTTGACGTAGCGAGAGTGGGCACAATTAGGGGTGGCAAAAAAGCTCGGCGGCTCGGGCTCGGCTAGGGAAAAGCTCGAGCCGGGCCCGGCTCGGGCTCGGGCTAGCCCGTGTGGCTCGCCGAGCCACACGGGCCAAAATGGCCCATGTTATTTATAATAAAAAAAAATACAAAAATTTAAATTGAAGTTGCCTGTGTGAGGCAGCTACAACTGTAGCTGCCTTACACAGGCAGCTACTGTAGCTGCCTCACAGGCAGCTTGGACTTTTGCCTGAGTGCAGGAACTTTAAGTGCTTGCACGCAGATGACGTCCACTCAACCTCTTGCGTGCACGCAGATGAAATTTTTTTTAAATGAAATATCTTGTCAAAAATTTAAATTTATAAATTAAATATAGTTAAAACGGATATATTTTTTTGTCTATAAATACGAGAAAATTTTTTCAAATTCATATCAAACTATCTCATATTTTCTTTACGCAATATTCAAATTCCAATTGAGCTCTCAAGTCTCAACTTTCTTTACTCAATATTCAAATTCAGTATTATACTCTCAAATTTCTTTTACTCTTTTTTTCAATATTTTTTACTATAATACTTACACATGGATTT
Source organism: Fraxinus americana (assembly GCA_035079005.1). Classification (NCBI taxonomy): domain Eukaryota; kingdom Viridiplantae; phylum Streptophyta; class Magnoliopsida; order Lamiales; family Oleaceae; genus Fraxinus; species Fraxinus americana. The sequence goes on along the minus strand of CM068725.1, from coordinate 14,367,681 downwards.
CACTAGCGATTAGATTAATCAGTTTAGAGGTGGTTCGAGTACTCCATTGGGGGTACAATGCATCTCAAAATGTTCCAATTGATTTGGAAGATATCGAAGAGGAGGAAGTAGTCGAGGTTAAGAAGTCGAAAAAAGAGTCTGCAGATTGTTGGTAACATATGACTCGGAAAAAAGTTGGGGTTCAAAATGGAGTCGATATTTGGAAAGCATGTTGCAATTATTGCGGTAAAGAACTCAGTTGGAAGCCTAGTTCGAGCACATCGCATTTAAATAGACACATATTAAGAAGTTGCAAAGCGAAACCAGTCGGTCTTGACCCGAAACAGACCAAACTAACATTTACTGGTTCCGGTTCTACTCTTTCCACTTTTGTATATTCACAGGAAAGATTTCGTGAAGGAATGGTTACATATGTGGCTGCAGCAGAGATGCCGCTAACGATAATCGAGTCAATACACTTTACTCGTCTTGTGTAGAATTATCTCCAACCCAGGTATCATTCTTATTGTAGAAATATTCTTCGTTCTGATGCTATAAAATTATATAACAAAAGAAAACAAACTAATATTGAAAGTTTAAAAACTTTTAATTGTGTTATATCATTTACCTCTGATTTATGGACCGGTGTTAATAAAAAATGTTATATTGCTGCTACAGCTCATTACATTGATCACCTATAGATTATGCATAAAAGAATTATTGCATTTAAATGTGTAGAATATCCTCATAATGCGACTAACATATACATGGTTTTAAAAGATATTATACAAGAATATGGTATGCAAGAAATGATTCGAAGTTTTACTTTTGATAATGCTAGTGTAAACAAAGTTGTTGTCGATAAATTTATTGATGATTTGAACCCTATATTTGGAGGTTTATTTTTTCATCAACGTTGAGTATGCCACATTATTAATTTGATTGTAAAAGCTGGATTAGAACATATAAAAACACCGTTAGATAAAATTAGGCAAGCAATTAATTTTATTACTATATCACCTGCAAGAAAGTAAGCATTTAACAGTTTATGTGCTGAGTATGGCTTAGAAGAGAAATCATTTGTCACTGATGTATCACATAAATGGAACTCTACATATCTTATGTTACACTCGTGTGAAAATTATGATAAAGTTATTACAATATATTATAATGGTAGGTATATGTATGGACCCGAACATAATTTGGAAGTTTGGGAATAGAATCTTGCATTTATCGTTAAAACATTTTTAAAACCGTTTTTCAATGCCACAAAGGAATGTAGCGGTGTTTATTACCCTACATCTTCACTTGTTTTACAACATTTTTTCTATTTTGTACAAACATTTCAAAAACATAGGAATTTCCCAATTTTTGTTGATTTAGTTTATTCTATGGAGTTAAAGTTTCGTAAATATTGGGAAGAGATACCCTCATTATTTTTATTAGCTTCTGTAATGGACCTTCGACTTAATTTAACTGGCACAAAAGCTATTATAAATGGGATTTCACGTTTCATGAATATATAATTTTCACATACGAATATAGAATCAATGTTATGCGAAATGTATAACTATTACGCTGAAAAAGAAGGTCAGTGTAGTTCTTCCCAAAATTCTTTTTCAAAAAACACTTCAACAAATGTAGATAATATATGGAGTTATTTAGAGACTAATACTAGTGTTCCCTCATTTAGTTCTAGTTCGTCAATATCTAGAGTAATAGATGTCAGTGGTACAAATCTTGAAATTCCTTCGGAGTTAGCTAGGTATATGTGCGTGGACGTTCGTAGTATGTTACAACTACAAGAATTACAGGATTTTAGTCTTTTATCATGGTGGAGATGTAATGAAAGGCAGTATCCAATTGTATCAAAAATTGCTCGCGATCTACTAACATCGCCGGTGTCTACAGTAGCATCGGAGGCTGCATTTAGTTTAGGTGGTCGAGTTTTAAGTGACGAACGATCAAGACTAAAAGAAGATATATTGGAGGCTTTAATATGTTTGAAGGACTGAGAATGTGCGGAATTACGTCTTCAAGAACAAGTTGATAGTATAATGGCCGATGAGTTACATCAGATTAAAGCATAAGATATTATAAGTTTTTAAATTGTTTAGTTTCAATTCAATACGTAATTTTTAATTTTTTTTGTTTAAAAAAAAATTGTACACGAAATATTTTATTCGTGTACAATTTTAACGCTGCCTACGATAATTGTAGTCGGTCCCAAGTCCGGATAAAGGAGGAAGGTTTTATTCTTCAATGATAAATAGAATAGTTATTGCCTTGAATTATTGGAATTACGACCCTCAAGGAAGTTTCACCATGACATTACAAGAAATAATAGTTACATACTTTAAGTAAAAATGAAATTTTCATAATCTCTTTAATTTATAACACGTATTACACATAAAATCTACATTTTTTTTTGTTTTAATGTACATTTAAAAAAAAAAAACCCTAGCCGGCTCGGCCCGGGCTCGGCTCGGCTCGGCCCACTAAGGCTCGGGCCTAAAGCTCGGACCGAGCCTCATTTTTTTGGCCGGGCCTAGCTTGGCTCGGCTCGGCTCGTTGCCACCGCTAGGCACAATATCTGTCTAGCTCATTTTTTGGGGTCAACAGCGTTCATTCTTTGCAATTTGAGTCTTGCATTATTTATAAATAGAACGCGTAACAATTGAACTTGATATATTCATAGCGCTGTAATGTATTTTTTTGGTTATCTCTAGTGATTATCTTTTATAATATAACTTTTCATTTTTATTCAAATAGAACGTGTTCAATATATGTATTGCGATTTCTTAATCCTACATAGTTATGTACATAATTAGTATTTTTTATTTCCGTTCGTTTTAAGACCAGAAGAATTTAAGAACTATCCATAATAAAATTATAAGCTCTAACATGCCTTTATAAATCAAATAAGATTTATTAAGAAAAAATATCATTTGTCTTCAAACTGTAAATTACTTCTTGATGTTTTAATTTTTTCCTCTTTTCTTGGTATTTAGTCTTCACTATCTTGAGTCATATATCTAGATTTCTTAACTTTTTGAAGATTTTTTTAGCTGAACTTTCTCATTGCACAAATATTGTCAAGTTGTAGCATTTTGAGTATACGTATGGAAATATTGTATATGAAAATATTTATTACATATATATTATGGGTAGAACGGAACCCGAACCAGAATTGATGGTTCGGGTTTGGGTTTGGTTCCAGTAATTACAAGGAATCGAATGTTTCCATTTATGAAATACCCAAAATATAAGGGTGGTTTCAAGTATTGAAATATTCTGACTGACCCACTCGATGTCCACACCTACTTAAAACAACAAAAATTAGATCAAAAAATCAAGGAAAAGAAAAAGGAAATATAATTCAGGAAAATTAACAGAAAATTCTTTAATTTTCATTGTCACCCAACATTGAATATGCATCTCATTTATTTTAATTTTGAAATTCTCGGCTCTGTATGTGTAGAAGTTGGGACATGAGTACGCAAATCGGCAAATGTAACTGAGAAGTTGAGAAGGAATGGGTTTATACAAATGTCTTAATTTTTTCATTATTCTAATAATATAAACACGAATGCTGTCCAACAAGATCAATGATAAAGGGTCAAATAGCCCCCCGGGGCACATCCGAGTTCACAAAGGACGGGTATTGCTGGGCTTACAACCTCAGCGTGCGGAGTTCGAATCCTGAATGGAGCAGCTGAGTGATGTAATACTCAATTGTAAGTGGAGCAGCTTGGTGATGTAATACTCAATTGTGGGTGGAGCAGCTTGGTGATGTAATATCCATGGAGGAATGCTCCCTTGGGGCCAGGAGTATAAAGGGTGCACGGACCCTGGTCAATTTGGGCATATACCGCGATTTACTTCCTCCCATCGCTGAGGGACCGGTGATGGGTGGTCTAGAACATAGTCTGGTGTAAGTTGGGAAACCTGGGTATCAAAAAAAATAAATGATAAAGGGTCAAATAATTTATGAGAAAAATCGCAACTGTAGTACTTTAAAATTATATTTCATAAATATCGAAGTTTGACAAATTTTTCAAAATTCAGGCCATAGTTTAAGATTTTTTATATTAAAATAGATAAGAATTGATTTATATAATATAAGAATGTCGTCTTAATTGGTAGTTATTACAGGATAATTGATCTCTCTCATCATATCCTTACGCTTAAAAACAGCTAGGCAATTATTTTGTCCACTATTTTAACGCTTCTGAAAATAAGAAACGAACAAATCACACCTCCATGAATTTTTAAGTTCCTCTACATGTTTTTCAATCACAACCACTATTCTACATGTCACAATAGGAAATCGTTTTGTCTTCATGTGATAATTAACAATTTGCATGTGATTGTGATAGAAGAAAGACCTTTGGAATTCTGATTCTAGTGTGACATGCAAAATCGATTGTTTTTGTGATTGTGTTCATATGACATGTAATATTGTGGCGTAAATTGTGAAATACGACAATTGTGATCTCTATAGTCGCACATGAGACATCCGTGACATTATTTTTTTCCCAAGAACATAATGTATGAAAAATACGACCAAGTTTATGTTGGGAACATGCACAGCAAAAATTAAATTAATTTTTCAATTCTCACCACGGATCTACTTTGTGTTTAGATAGAAATTGTGTTTAGAATAATACATTCGATAAATTTTGCAAACTCTTTTACTGATCTCGGAACACGAAGAATCACGATCTGTAATCTATAGCTGTCCAATTGTCCAACCCAATGGAAATCCACATAGGGAATAAGAATAAGAGAAATATGGTTTCTCTTTTCTTGTGCTAACAAGAATATGAATTGCGTTCTATTCAATTTTTTCTGAAACTCTAATGGCTTAATAATATAAGTCCAAGAGGGCTTGGCCCGTCTCTTAAAGGTAACTCGGTGCAATATTTAATTAATCCAATTAATTAAATTTGGTATATGAATTAATTAGTCTAATTAATTAATTCGGGCCTATTAACAAACAACCCAATTAATTAATTGTACAACACTTGTTAATTAATTAATTGGTGAATCTCATTCTTTTGGTTCTCCTTTTGTGTGTGACCAATCAGATTCCTGATCATGATGCTTCACGTCGTGAATTATTATTTTGATCTAATCAAAATCGAGAAATTAAAATACCCATTTTTAATTTATCATCAATTCACATTCGTCGTCTCAGATTGATATCTAATAATGTGTTAGGGCAATGTATGTGACAGAAAATATCACGTGGTATGACAAAACCAAACTAGTTCGTTTACCGTGAAATTATAATCCCTTCGTCAATATGATCTGATCAATTGCGAGATATGGATGTGTACCAATCTCAATTATCGATCATATCTTTCATGCCACTATTAAGTCAATTTTTTCGACTTATGAGTACATCTTGACCAAGGATTTTATTATCAACTTAACTGAGTGAAATGTAGATCATAATATCTTACTATCTAAGAGTGACGAATCATCTATTGATCATTCACAACTTTCATATGAATCTTGACATATGCAAATGATGTCGTAAAAATGACCTTGGCAGAGCAACATACAATATCACCAAAGTATGACTGCTATCATATAAGACACTATGACGACCTCAAGTCAAAGGACCAATTCTAGTACCGAAAGTTAGAGATTAACTACTAACACTCATATAGTTATCCATGTGAAATCTCTCCAACAGGTCTCCAATGTTTTGTTCTATAACAAAACATCCACGTGTTTATTTAAGTATCACCACAGTTTAACTTGTGAGATCAGCTACTTACTTCACAAGTAAGAAATGCCACACATGATGGTCTATCTATAATAACATATCTGTATCTCGTTATTACATATGACCACAGACGATTTAAGATTCAGTTATATGTAATTTATATCTCACAACCACAATTTCTTGTGATTAACAAATTACCAAAACTTGAATTTATGAATTCTATTATTTAATTTATTATAACATTAATTCAATTAAATAATAGATCTTGTCATAAATATACATCAATTATATATTAAAAGTGTTTATTTCCAAAGTCGATTGGATTTAGGGCATAACACTTACAAACTCTCACTTGCACTAAATCCAATCACTTATGTATCTTATACCATAAGAGTCTACATGACGATCATGTTTATGCTGCGACAACTCTTTGTCAATGAATCTGCAATTTAATAATTTGTGGGAATTCGTTCATTCTTTACGTCATTTCATTGTATTATCTTTCTATGAGATAATACCGCATTAATACATGTTTGGATCATTGATTCTCACCTAAGTTCTTTTGCTTGCACGATAGCTCCACTGTTATCATAATGAAGAAGCATATGAACAACAATGTTAGGAACCACTCCAAGTTCATTGATGAACTTCCTGATCAAGACCACTATTGAATCAACGATTATTTCCTGTTTGGAGCCTTTTCAACACACCGCTTAAGAGTAAACTAATATCCTAATTGAGATATGCTATAGAATGTGATGAGTTAAGCAATATTTTAGATTATCTCTATAGATCAAGTTGCTTCTCCCATATCTATCACGAAAAAATTATTTGACAACCATAATTTCAATAATTGAAACATAGAGACGTCGTTTCTTGTTAATAATATGTCATCTACATATAATATTACGACAACAATCCCACTGTCTTCTTATAAACACATGGTTTATCTTCATCCTTGATAAAATTTTAATTTTGATCGTCTTATCAAAATGAAGATTCCATCTCCTATAGACTTGCTTTAATCAATAAATGGATCAATGGATTCAAAACATTCGGATTATGTCACATACACTTCTTCTTGCTAGTTCTCATTAAGGAGAGTAGTTTTAACATCCATTTGTCATATCTCATAATCGTGATATGTAGCTATTGCAAGCAAAATCCGAATAGACTTTAGCATAGCTACATTCGAAAAAGTTTTCACCAAAAGACAACTCCTTGCTTTGTATGTATGGATGCTCCCATCTACGTCGACCTTTTCTTGTAAACTCATTTACAACCTATGGGTTTTATCCATCAGGAGGGTCGACCATGGCCTAATCCTTGTTTTCATACATTGAGTTCATTTTGGATTCCATGGTTTCCTACCATCTCTTTGAGTCAACACTTGACTTCACTTCCGTGTAACTAGTAGGTTCATCAACCTCGATTAGTAATGCCTGATTAGTAATCATGGATGAACCTTTTAGGATGTCAATGATCCTACAAGATTTACTTGGAGCTGACGTGTCCTCAGGAGTCTCCACTTCCTGATCAAGAGTATGTCCTTCAGCAAGTGTGGGATCAAACTCAGATTCATCTACTAGTCGACTATATCTGTGGACTCTTGAACTTTTCAAGTTCTATTTTACTCCTACTGTGCTCTCCTTGAATAAACTCTTTCTCTAGAAAGACGGTATATTGTGAGACGAAGACTTTCTTCTCAGTTGGATTACAGAATTGATATCTAAATCTCTTTCGGATATCCCAAAAATATACATTTATCGAATTTAGTCTCAAACTTATCCGATTCAGTACGTTTTACATAAGCGTCACAACCCCAAACTATCATATGAGATAAGTTGGGCCTTCTGCCTTTCCATAAATCGTATAGAGTTTTTTCACCGGATTTAGATGGGATACAATTTAGTACGTAGCACGTGACAATCAGTACATGACCCAGAACAATTTTGAAAGGTTTACGTAGCTTGTTATTATTTGCACTATTTCTAATAGTGTACGATTCCTCCTTTCAGATACACTATTATGTTGCAGTGTATGTGGAAGAATCCACTGCGAGAGAATCTCATTCTCTTTTAGATAATCTAAAATTCTCCATTTTAGATATTCTCCACATCGATCATATCTTAATATGAGAATACATTTACATATTTGTTTCTCTATTTCTAGCTCGAATCCCTTAAACATTTCAAGAGTTTTAGTAAATGTGATGAGATCAGAGAGACTTCATCTAGCATTAATTGATATGGGTCTACATACATCACTACATATTATACCCATTAATTGTGTAGATCTTACACATTTTTAAGTAAAATGGGATTTGGTCATTGTGTTTAACAGACATGTTTCGTATTTGTCAAATGATTCAAGATCATTTAACCCAAATATACATCTCCATGTAATTTTGAAATTGTATTCTCATTTATGTGATCAAATCTGCAATACTAGATATAGATATTATTCAGATTATCATTTTTATGTATTTCAATTTACTCATTATGGAATACCCAATATTTAGAATATATAAATGTCATTTTCTGATTTACTATAACAATTAAGATCTTATCAAGAAAACATGAACAACAATTGTCCTTAAAATTGAAATAATTCATGTCCAAACATGGTAATAGTGTGTACAAAGTAACATTTCTATAATTCTAATACTAAACCTAAAGGCCATGCAAGAAGTATGTTACTACAGGCAATGCAGCAATCTTTGCTCATTTTCAACGTGCAAGTCAACTTCTCCCTTCTACAGTGATCTATTTCTATTTAGTTTCTACATATTTATACAAATATGAGATCCATATCTGGTTTCTAATACCTAAGAGGTTAATGAAGTAGACATAAGTCTTGCATTTTTTTTCCAGTGACCTATCATTCCAAAATGATAATAAGGGTCATTAGATTTGGCATTGTCCTTATTCTGTTTTATTGTTTTAGCCATCTTGGTTGCTTTCCTAAAGCATCATTGAATCTTTCCTAGAGGAATCTATGACTAAGAAATGCCCACTACAAACTTAGATATTGAGCTTAACAGTCTTAAGTATGTTCAACAACTCAATGAGTGTGCACTCGAGTTTATTCATGTTAAATTCATAATTAGCCATGAATAACTCTCTGGTGGAGATTGTAGAATCAAGTTTATACTTAGTTCATGGTTCATGACTGAATTCAATTGAGACAACTTTTCAATGTAGTCAACATGTTCAATACATGGGCATTGACTGAAGATTCTTCTGCCATTATGCACTGGTATAATTGCTAGGAAATCTCATATATTTCCACACATGATTGTTCATTATTCAACACCTTGAGATGAAAAATCATGTGTTAGCATCTATATTCTCATGTTACCTTTGTAACTCAGGTGACATAGTCGTAAACATCACACATATTGCAGCACTATTGTCATTACTGTGTTTACTATAGCAGCCACCTCTTCCTTTGTCGAGTCATCGGTAGGTGTATTTGGAAAGGGCTACTCAAGGACATAACCAATTTTCTCATGCTTAAAAACAATTCTCATATTGCGATACCAATCAAGAAAATATGATTTGGTTATTGACATCCAGTATGACTCTCAAATAAATATGGTTACTCATGATTCAATAAATGTAAATGACGAAAAGTAAAAGAATAATATATATAGAATGCGTCAATTAATTTAACATGGTCTTTTATCAAATTAATTATACTCCCACTGTTCAACTCAAATTTATGACATTCTCACATAAATTTATGGAATTCATACTTGACTCACAGTGGGCTGAAATTCCATTTGTTATATTAAAATCTTGAGTGTACTCTGTGACACCCCAAACTTAAGCTTCGAATGTCACGTACTATTGTAGTAACTTTAATCTTTGTTACATGTAAAAACTCTTAAATAAAATGTAATGCACACCGGAAACCTATTTTTAATTTATAGTAAAATATCTCTCTAAAGTTTAATGGCCAGCAGGAGTGCATGCCGACTTGAAATTATTCTTTACATATGTGGACTCAGTGCTGTTACGGCTAGTTTGGGCAGCCAGTTCGAACATTTTTATAGAATTCACCCCAACTCCATTTTCTATGAAATTTGTGGCATTTGAAAGATATTTCCCACTAGTTTCTCAGGTTAAAATATGGAGAGTTTTTAAGATTTTATGATATGGACGTTTATTTAAAACAGTGAGGTACTGCACAGAAATTTCAGATTTGACCTTTCGATGCTTAAAAATTTATATCTCCGGCTACAGACATCCAAATTGAGTGATTCTTGTGCTCATATTAAGACAACTCAAAGAGGAACGTGGGAGTATTTTTAGAGTCTCAAATAGACCTTTTTAGAGTTCGTAATTGCATTTTGAACTGACCCTAAAAACCTGTCCAGTTTCTGCCTCTTTGATCGTCGTAGGAAAGAGGTTCTTTACACATGCCTCTTAGCGTAACATGAACGAGATGCTTACAAAACTTAATTCCAGTACCGTATTACATCAGGTATTATACCTATTTATATCTAATATCACACAAAAAACACATGAAAAATAGTCTTTGAACGAAACATACGAAAAGGAAGTTTCGATACAAGATAACTTTGTCCCATCATCAAGTAGGCTGACTAACTTCCACCAACTCAACTCAATGATCAAGAATCTGAAAATTTAGTATAAATACTATGAGTATATAAAGAATACTCAGTAAGATACCATACTCGGATTTAACATGTTAATACTATACAAAAGAAAGCATTCAAACACATACTTGCACATCCCGGCTTGTCGGTACCCTTCGGACTTGTCCTAAGGCATAAATAGATATCTAACTTCGTGGACTTGTCCACCACTTTCACATTATGGTTCTCATGTATAGTTTAAGCATAAATATTATCATGAAATCCTACTATTTGAACATAGAAAGTATCTTACCTTAACACTTGGGGTTGGAAATCGTACTTGAAAGTGCTAGCCTTTATTTTCCTTTTCACGAATCCTATCCTTCCTTTTGATTGCAAGTAATTTTCTGGTTTCAAAGGAATTTTGCAGGAACCTTTCTTAAGTATTTAAAGGCAAGGACAACCTATGACTAAATAAGGTGTAAAGGGTGACTAATAAAGTTTGTTGCCTACATCTACACGTGTGAACTGCATGGATTTTCTTTATAACTTAACTAAGCACCTCCTACTTAAGCTAAACACTTCATGCTTGCTTGTTACTACAAGTTGACACACCACATGCTTGCTTGTTACTACAAACAACACCACATGCCTGCTTGAATATTTAACACATCAAACACCTAATTAACTAATCTTGGTAAACTTTTAATTAACCAAAAACTAAAAACGTGGAAGTCACTCATAATTTGGCTATATAAAAGTTTTAAAAAATCAAATTACCATCCTGAAAAATATTAAATGAGCAAATTAAACGAGCATAAAATTTCGTAGTATTACATACTCAACAAACCTTAATAAAACATTTAGGTAGATACAATTAATTGTATCTCCATACAACTCTCAGATCATTCACCCGACAACTCCTCGTCTTCACACATCTTGTGTTAAGCTTAACATGCCTCTAAAATTTATCTCATTGAGTGTATTCAACAAAAAATAAATTTTAGTTAAATCAAACCAATCATTCAGAAATATCTAATATTTCATAATGTTAAATGTATTCCTAATAGACCAGTTTTGAGTGTACTCAACAAGTTGAGATCGATTGAAGACTGATTTTTCACTATAATGATGGAAGACAAACAAAATATGAGGGGTTTTGCATGCAAAGGTCTCTTCGTAATAATTATATATATTTTATTATACATCTAGTATACAAATAAACATACATATAACAGTGTGAACGATATTGGACTCTATCTAGTCTTCCTGAGCCATAAGGGAGACTAGTGGTCAGTTCCTAACGGATATTACATTGATTCATACAATGTTCTATCTAAATGGTCTCCTCCCCTTCTTGTTTCTTCAATTAGTCAAGCTGTTACATGTATTAGTTGACACGTAGACCTAAATAATTGGACACGCAGGTCCGTAAAATTACAACGGACTTGCAGGTCCAAAATAGGAGCTCGCAGGCTTATAAAACAACAAGAATAAAACTAACATTTCAACACATCCATATGGTTGAGTCCATAATCATCCACTAATAAAATATTCATCATATAAATGATTTCCTATATAATATCTAATATTATATGCAAACATGTTGCTAGTTTCTACCAATTAAGGTTGTCTAAACTAATTTAAACAGATAGATCGGGACAATTAAATAATTAATTAATCAATTAATTTAATTAGCGAATTTATTTAATTAAAATCAAATTTTAATTAAATACCGAATTGGAGTCCAACTCTAATTCCACAATTATAGGGCGAATTTATTTAATTAAAATCAAATTTTAATTAAATACCATATTAGAGTCCAACTCTAATTTCAAAACTTAAGGCGATTGAAATTAATTAAAATCAAATTTTAATTAAATACAAAAATTAGGGTCCAACTCTAATTCCAAAATATTAGGGTGAACTTATTTAACTAAAATCAACTTTTAATTAAATACCAAAGTAGAGTCCAACTCTAATTTAAAGTTTCCAGGCGAGACAATTTAATTAAAATCAAATTCTAATTAAATGCCAAATTAGAGCCCAACTCTAATTTAAAAAAATATATTAGGGTGAGATAATTTAATTAAAATTAAATTTTAATTAAACTCTAAATAGCAACGCTCAGAGCACGAGGTGCATGCGCTTGCCGGCAGTGATTGTCCCCACCAACCAATGATGCCGACATCTACCTTCCTATCCGATTTTTGATCCAAAATATTTATCTTCATTTAAAAACAGATTTTTTTAAAAAGGTGAAAATATAATTTTAAATTGTTAGATTCAAGAAAAATTAAGCAATCAACTTTTGATTGTTCCAACATACAAAACAGTTTCTAACAAATACAAAGTAGGCTCTAATAACACTGTTAGAAATTTATGTAACATGCACAGTAGAAAATAAATAAATTTTTCAATTCCCACCAGAGATCTACTTTGTGTTTAGATAGAAACTATATTTAGAATAATACATTTGATAAATTCTGCAAACTCTTATACTGATCTTGGAGCACGAACAATCACAATCTGCAATGCAGAGCTGTCCAATTGTCCAGCATCGAATGGAAATCCACACAGGGAACAAGAATGAGAAAATTATGATTTTTTTCTTGTGCTAGCAAGAATATGAATTATGTTCTGTTCAATTTTTTTTTTTGAAACCCTAATGGCTTATTAATATAATTCCAAGTGAGCTTTTCATGTCTGTTAAATTTAACCCCGTCCAATATTTAATTAATTAAATTTGGTACATGAATTAATTAATCCAATTAATTAATTCGGACATATTAACAAGCAACTCATTCTTCTGATTTTCCTTTTGTTCGTGGCTCATCAGGTTCTCGATCACGATACCTAACAATTTGAATTATTATTTTGATCTAATCAAAATCGATAAATTAAAATACCCCTTTTAAATTTATCACCAATTTACATCCGTCGTTCCTGATTGACATCTAACAATGTGTCGGGCAATACATGTGATGAAAAATGTCACGTAGTATGACAAAACCAAACTAGTTCATTTATCATGAAACTATAATCCCTTCGTCAATATGATCTGATTAATTACGAGATATGGATGTGTGTCAATCTCAATTATCGATCATATATTTTCGACTTATGAGTACACATTGGCCAATGATTTCATTATCAACTTAACTGAATGAAATGTAGATCATAATCTCTTACTATCTAAGAGTGACAAATCATCTATTGATCATTCACAACCTTCACGGTGATGTTGGATGTTGCTTTGTCAAGGGTCGCTAATACGGCATCTAAGAGTGACGAATCATCTATTGGTCATTCACAACCTTTATATGAATCTTGACATAGCTGAACAATGTCATATTAGTGACCCTTGGTAGAGTAACGTCCAACATCACAAAAGTATGACTGTCCCCATATAAGGTACTATGATGACCTCGAGTCAAATGACCAATTCCACTACCGAACATTAGAGATTAGCCACTAACACTTAGAGAGTTATCCATGTGAAATCTCCCCAATAGGTCTCCAATGTTTTGTTTTATAATAAAATATCAACATGTTCATTTAAGTGTCACAACACTTTAGTTTATGAAATCTGCTACTTACTTCACAAGTAAGAAATTCCACACATGGTGGTCTATCCATAATAATGATATTTGTATCTTGTTATTACATACGACCACAGGCGATTTAAGATTTAGTCATATGTAATTTGTATCTCACAATCACAGTTTTTTGTGATTAACAAATTACCAAAACTTGTATCTCACAATCACAGTTTCTTGTTGATTGGACCTAAGACATAAAACTTACAGTTTAAACCCAACTACACCTAAAAGTGTATATTATGGAATTAAAACAATTGGATTAAGTTTAATTAATCCAATTAAACCTATTTATCAATCAATTAAACATGCAAATCAAAAGAAATAAATAGTAAATAACATGAAATATGATGATGCAAAAAAAATCCTAACTGGATAAAAAAGCTTTTGGGGGAAACTTGCCAACAAATGATCCATTAGAAAAGTTAATTTACTATTAATCCAGACACTACTAAACCTTAATTGTCTCTAGCCGGTAACTTGTATTTGACCAAGGAACTCCTTTGATTGTTCACGTTCGCACTTTTCAGAACTCTGGGCCACTTTTCTCTTCACGTGGATCAACACGAATGAACCATGTTCTCGAGGTCCGGAACTTCCAAGCGCGTCTTCTCAAAACTCTAGGACTCTAAAAGCTTATTGAAAAAGGTAGGTTTTTTGTTTTGTTGTTTGATCAGAGAATTTTTGGTGTTTTGATCTAAGGCTGAGGCAAGAGAGTAATTGAATGTGTATTTGATCTCCAAATTATGTTCTCTTGACTTAATTCAAAGCTTAACCAATAACAAAAATGTTTTGGATGAATATATGATTGAATGGAACTTGGGGGTTGAATAAAGAGATATTTGGGAATGTGTAATTGTCTTCAAATAATGATCTCTATAATGAAAATAATGTTCAACCACACTTTGGGACGTTCCCCAGCTTGTATATTTATAATGGAAGTGTTTTAGGTTGATTGGGATAGAAAAATAATAATTTTATGCAAACTAGGGTTTTTCCCTGTTGAGCTGCCGCTCAAGTGCCTAGAGGGCGGCCAGTGAGCCCCCACTAAGGAATCGTTAGTATTTTCACCATATCTTTCCCTCCCGATATCGTATTGAGGCAATTCAAAGTGCGTTGAATAGATAACTCTAAGGGTTAGAATTCTTCAAGATATAGGATTTTTCAAATTCGAATGTTTCTATGTGAAAAACACGTCGTAACTTGTGATTGAGAACTTGGAGCATGACTTGTGCAATACTGTGACATTCTTTTAACTTTTAGTTGCATTCCAGTGATCATATGTGATCTTCTTGGATATCTTTGACTACTTTAAAGACTACACTAATAATCCTTAAATAGTTTGACTTTAATTAATGCAATACTTTGACATTCCTTTAACTTTTAGTTGCATTCCAGTGATCATATGTGATCTTCTTGGACATCTTTGACTCATTTAAGGACTATACTAATAATCCTTAAATAGTTTGACTTTAATTAAAATTCCATTACTTTAATTTTGTTTAAGGAATAAGCAATTAAAAATAAAGACCTAACAATGCGGATGAAGAAGGTAGGTAAACACTTTTATATCTCCAAATAAATAAAAAGTGTAAGTTAATGTAATTTCAATTTAAAAAAATAAAAATCGATTATACATTACCGAAATTAATTGGATTTAGGACAAAGCAAAAACAAATATAGAAAACATATAGGTTATTAATTTGCTCACAAAGCAAAATGTTATTTAAAATAAAAGTACATTGATTTTTGAATAAAATAAGATATTACCTGATTTTTGATAATAGAGAAACTATAGGTGTCAATTTGGCTCGTCGGCTCAAGCAGTCTGTTGAGCAAGCTCGGTAGAACCGAGCTAAGTCTTGAGCTGAACCCCATTTTGGAGCATCAGCTGTGTCACGGGCCATTTTCGGTATGTGAGCAAATTTATAGAAAAAAAAAAATAAAAAGATCTTTAGCAGCTACACATAGGTAGCTGTCTGCAATAGTGGGCAGTAGGCAGCTGCATGGCTGTCTTTTTCAAAAAATAAAAAAATAAAAAAAATTACGAGCCGGCTCAACTCGGCCCTGCTCAATAAGGCCCGAGACAAAAGCTCGGGTCAAGCTTAGATTTTTTGGCCGAGCAAAAGCTCGAATAATTTTTAGTCGAGCTGAGCCCGAGTTTTGAGTTTCGATTCGCCTCGTTGAAAGCCTAAAAAAACGATTCCATCTAATTTCCTCATAATTTTTTTTCATTTTTATTATTTTATCTTCTTTCATTTCAATGTCAGGCTTGAATTTATTTGTTCTTATGCTCTAGAGTTCTTTGTCCTCGATTTCGGCCGACTAATGTTAATGCATATCTCACATTGTCTACATAAATCTCACATTGTAAACCAATTAGTGTTACAACTAGATGACACTAAGTTGACTAGGTTCTGAGTCAGGTAACGTTCAGGCTTGCATAATCGCTGAAGTTTTGAAAGTGTACGAGATTGTGGCGAAGTAATAAAAAATGAGTAATGTATAGTTCTCAAGAGGACTAAGTATGTATTTGTGTTTCAAATTAAACCTAATTTTAACCGAATAGCAAAATTGGTTACAATTTACGATTTATATACAACCTTAAATCTACAACTAATCTAAGGGCATGTTTGGCATGAAATTTTCAAAAGGATCTTTTAAGACTCAAATTTACTTTCAAACGTGTTTGGCTAATTTTATAAAAGTGTTTTTTTAAAGTTAGAAGAGCTTTTAGAGGAAACTGGTTCAATATAATTTCCTCTAAAAACACTTTCGGAATATGAAGCTCTTTTAAGAATTGGCTCCCAAACAAAAAATAAGGTAGCTTCCTCAAAAAATTCTTATGCAAGAAGCAAAAATCATGCCTAACGGGCATTAACTAATAAATAGTAAGCATTATGAAACTCAAGTAATTAACAAATACTAAGACCTCGATCCCCTACATTCATCCATTTTTAATATCAATTTCATGAGTTGACAACAACTATTTAAATATGAAAATCAATGTTCCTAATTCTTTTAATAATCTCTCTCGAATAAAACTAAATTTATCATCACATGTGACCCTCATATATTTCTATAGAAGACGCACATACAACGATGCGTTAAATGAAAAGAAATTCATAAGTTCATGCAAAGTATGAGGATATATCTCTATCAATTATTGAAGTTTACAAGGATTATTACTACGTGCCAAATTCCTATTCATTCTCTCAAATGTCAATAGAAATCACAAGACAATTTAATTAATGATCAAGTAATTGAAAATCATTAAATTCCTTACAATAATACAATAACCAAACAAGTATTGAATATCAAAATCCTAAATTTATTATCAGAATATCAAAACATAACATCTATACAATTAGACAAATATTATGTTAATTACAAAGAACACAATTTAAATTGGTATATCACTCAGAAATAAAGTTTGGAAAATAAGATGAAAAGAAATCTTGAAAGTCTTGAATCTCTTCAATAATTCCTAGATCAATATTCTATGATTTTTCTTCTTCAATCCAAACAATTGATGTATTTAGGATGTGTCTTATAACAAAACTTCTATACGTTTGTAAGAAAATGAAATTATTGATTGAAAGCTCTCTTTGACTCTCCTCTTTTCAAGAATTATGTATTTGTACCCAAGAGCCTTGCTTGACTTTAATTATTTATATGTATTGAATCCTCAAAAGCCTCATCTAATTATTGGATGAAGGCAAGTATTTAGAGTCAAAAATTAGGTCGAAAATTGTGCCTTAATTGCTTTCTAGGTATAAGTTGATTTTTGTTGAGAGTAGTGTGACATTTTTGAATTATATGTTAAGTATGGTCAATGTAAAAAGCTTTCATGTGTCCTTGTGGTAGGTAAAAGTATGAGAGTCTATTTTGTACTAGAGACTTCATGTAATGGTTATATAATTTCAATGAAATGAAGGTAGAAACTGGTTTTGTGTTGCTCTAACATCTCTGCCCTCAACTTTCATTCTCTTTGCTTTGCATATTCCTTCATGATATCAGAGCTCCCTTGATCTTAGAAAGGGACTGTAAAATGAAGAAGAACAGCAAGTGAAGGAAAAAAAGGAAACAATAAGCAAAGTTAATTTCAGTTGACAGAAGAGAAGATGGCTTCAAGTGGCTTCTCAGCACCATTGCCCTCCGTATTCACTGGTGAAAATTACTACTTCTGGGCTGCAAAATCGAAAGCTTATCTCAAAGTTTATGATCTGTGGGAGATAACTGAAACAGGGATTGAACCCCCACCTTTGAGGGCAAACCCCATAGTTGCTCAAATCAAACAGCATAGTGAGGATGTTGCCAAAAAAATTCAAAGCTCTTTCTTGCATTCCATCTACTATCTCAGATTCTATTTTCACAAGAATAATGACTTATTCAACAAAAGATGCATAGGATAGACTTAAGGAGGAATTCCAAGGTAATGAAAGAACGATGCACATGCAAGAACTCAACTTGAGAAGAGAGTTTGAGACTTTGAAAATGAAAGAAACAGAGGTAGTAAAGGACTTTGTAGACAGATTGATGAAGGTTGTAAATCAGATCAGGTTGTTGGGAGATGATCTACCTAATAAAAGAGTGGTGGATAAGGTTTTAATAAGCCTACCTGAGAAGTTTGAAACCAAGATATCATCACTGGAAGACTCTAGAGATCTGTCATCAATAACTTTGGCTGAGTTGGTTAATGCTCTACAGACAATTGAGCAAAGAAGGCTATTGAGGCATGAGGAACAAACTCAAACGAGCCTTGAAATGAAGAAGTTTTAATCTGAAAAGAAAGAAGCTGAAGGCAGCAAAACTGGAAACAAAGAGGATAAGTATGCTCCTTGTCCTCATTGTAAAAGAATTGGGGCATTCTCCTAAATGGTATTGGTATAGGCCTGGAGTTAGTGTAGAGGTTGCAAGCAATTTGGCCATGTCGAAAAGGTATGCAAAAATAGGAAAGGGAAACAACCACAACAGCAGGCACAAGTTACTGAGAACCAGCAAGAGTTGCTGGAGGAACATCTATTCACCGCCATTCAGATCAATAACAAAGGAGGAACATGGTTGCTGGATAGTGGTTGTAAACACCATATGACCGTAAACTCTAACATCTTTGTCGAGATGAACAAGGATTACTCATCCAAGGTGAAAGTAGGCAATGGAGACTATGTGGATGTGAAGGGGATTGGAGTTAGAGCTGTGTAGGCATCTACGAGTATCAAACATATATCTGATGTTCTTTATGTGCCTAAGATTGACCAAAATCTAGTTAGTGTAGGGTAGTTACTTGAAAAGCATCATACTCTTATATTTAAGGATCATGCTTGCACAATACTAGATAGAAATGGAATTTCATTGATGACAATTGAGATGAAAAATAGAAATTTCCCTATTGATTGGAAGAATATCACCACACAAGCACTCACTTCTGTCTTAGATGATTCTACTCTATGGCATAGATGCTTTGGTCATGTTAATTACAACTCTTTAAGGCAATTTGTATGAGTTCAGTTTGGTGGATAATTTGCCTGAAATCACAGATGAATGGTGTGTATGTAATGTTTGCCAATTTGGAAAGCAAACCAGGTTACCAACACAACCAAACTTGAATTGGTGCATTCAGATGTTTGTGCTCCAATGAAAATTACTACTTTGAATGGCAGCAGTTACTTCATCCTCTTCATTGATGACTTGACCAGAAGGTGTTGGGTATATTTTTTGAAAGCCAAATCAGAGGTTGTAATTGTGTTTCAAAAGTTTAAAAACATGGTGGAGATTGAAAGTGGTTGCAGTATAACGGTAATCATAACTGATAATGGAACTGAGTACAGCTGTGAGCAATTTGATAGTTTTTGTAATGTTGAAGAAATTAAGCACCAACTGACCATTCCCTATTCTCCTCAACAAAATGGGGTCAGTGAGAAAAAAAATAGGACTGTGATGGAGATGGCCAGGTGCTTGTTGATTGAGAAAAAGTTTCCCAAGGAATTCTGGGTTGAAGCAGTCAATACTGCTGTCTACCTTCTCAATCGTTTGCCAACAAAAGCTTTGGAGAAGAAGACTCCATATGAAGCCTGGTATGATGTCAAACCAGATATCTCACATTTGAAGGTATTTGAGAGTGTTTGTTACACTCATATTCCTGATGTAAAAAGGGATAAATTGAGTGATAAGGCTGAAGTTGGGATATTGGTTGGATATTGCACCAATGCTAAAGGGTACAGGGTGTTTAATCCTCATTCAAAAAAGTTAATCTCCAGCGGGGACCTCAAAGTGGATGAAAATGTCATATGGAATTGGGAGGAAAGTTCAGTAGTTAAAGCAAAAACAAGTAATCTAATTCCTCAAAACAGAGATAGAGAAATTGAAGATGAAGAGGAACTTGATGATGGTTCTGATTCAGAAAATGGAAGGGTAAAGATGAGGCCTTTAGCAAACATATATGCAAGGGGTAATATTCCAATTATAGAGCTTGCAAACTTTGTTGAAGCATCCAAGTCATCTGATTAGATGGCTGCAATGGAGAAAGAAATCAGAATGATTGAAAAGAATGATACTTGGGAATTGGCTGATAGACCATTGAATAAGCAAGTAATTGGGGTTAAATGGGTGTATAAAACGAAGATAAACCTTGATGGATCTGTCAACAAGCTGAAAGCAAGGTTAGTTGCCAAGGGTTATGTTCAGCAATATGGAGTGATTTCACAGACACCTTTGAACCTATTGCAAGGTATGAAATAATAAGATCGCTGATGGTAATGGCAGCTCAAAGAGGATGGAAGATCTTTCAGTTAGATGTAAAGTCAGCATTCTTAAATGGCTATTTAAATGAAGAAATCTTCATTGAACAGCTTGAAGGCTTCATGGTTGATAGAATGGAGGATAAAGTGTATCTTCTAAATAAAGCATTGTATGGATTAAGACAAGCTCCAAGGGCATGGTACAACAAAATTGATGAACATTTAACCAGCCTTAGTGGCTTCATTAAAAGTTTGAACGTACAGACCTTGTATGTGAAGGAGGAGAAAAAGGATTTAGTGATCGTTTCCTTATATGTAGATGACTTATTAATCACAGGCAGCAACTTGGCATTGATTGAAGGTGTGATGAATGATCTAAAGAAGGCATTTGAAATGACAGACTTAGGGGAGATGTAATACTTTCTTGGTATGGAAATTTATAAATCAGATCAGGGAATTTTCATATGCCAAAAGAAATATGCTAGGGAGATCCTGAAGAAGTTCAGCATGGAGAATTGCAAACCTGTTACCACCCCACTGATTCAAAATGCAAAATTGTTGAAGGAAGACGATGCCAAGAAGATAGATGCAAAGATCTATAGAAGTCTGGTTGGTTGTCTGCTTTATCTTACTGCAACCAGACCACATGTAACTTATGCCGCAAATATCCTATCTAGGTTCAGGGAAGAGCCTAGTGAATTACACTTTCAAGCAGCCAAACGAGTTCTGAGATATATCAAAGGAACTGAAGAAATGGGGATATAGTTTAAGATGTCTGAATCATGCAAATTAACTGGCTTCATAGACAGTGATTGGGCAGGGTGTCCTGAGGATATGAAGAGCATGTTTGGATATAGAGATCAAGCATCATTTGTTGGAATTCAATGAAGCAAAAGATGGTGGCTCAGTCAACAGCTGAAGCAGAATATATTGCAGCATCAGAGGCCACAAATCATGCCATTTGACTAAGGAAAGTGTTGGAAGATTTAAAGCATAAACAAGATGATGGTACTATCATTTTTTGTGATAATCAATCTGCAATAGCAATGGTTAGGAATCTTGTATTTCATGGAAGAACCAAACATAGATCAAGTACCATTCAATTAGAGAGGCACAAGAAAGGAAGGAGTTTGAACTTACACACTGTAGATCAGAGGAACAACTTGCTGATATATTAACAAAGTCATTGGGTAAATGAAGGTTCGAAACACTAAGAGATTGCCTTGGTGTTTCCAGCAAAAATGTCAAGGAGGAATGTTGAGAGTAGTGTGACATTTTTGCATTATATGTGTTAAGTATGGTCAATGTAGAAAGCTGTCATGTGTAAGGTATTGTGGTAGGTGAAGTATGGGAGTCTATTTTGTACTAGAAACTTCATGTAATGGTTATATAATTTCAATGAAATGAAGGAAGAAACTAATTCTGTGTTGCTCTAACATCTCTGCCCTCAACTTTCATTCTCTTTGCTTTGCATATTTCTTCAATTTTAAATAGGATACTAAATTTTCACGTGTTAAAACCATATGCAATCGCACAGTGTTACTGCATGAGGTTACACAAGCACACTATTTTGCTCTCTGGAAATTTAATTTCAAGAAATGTGATGCAGCCTTCAAAGTTTGCGATTGCAAGGCTCCAAATTTTCCCTTTATTTACTTCGGTTCTTGAATTTCTCCTCATGTTCATCTCGCATTCATATGTGCAATTTTTATCCTTCATCTTTTGATCTTCATAGTTTGATGCCCAATATCAATAAAGTGCTTGTTTATACTCATAGTCCATTTTTATTTTTATTTTTTTAAAAGAAAATGAGCATTTTCAACACAACTTTGAAGGTCTTGCTTAGTTTACGTAGGTTAACCTTGCACAAACTTCATATATACTCCAAACTTTTATTTGGCCTAGTCAAGATCATATGACTTGCCTACATCACCCAATTCGAACACAATTAAGAGCCTGTTTGGTATGGATTTTAATTTTCTACAGTAAATCAATTCTCATTTTCAACCACACATTCTTCAATAAAATAATATTTTCCATCACATCAATAATTTTTTCTTCTTTTTCAACCACACATTTTCCATCATATCACTATTCAAAAATCAATTCTTCCCCCAAAAATCCCTACCAAACAGGCTCTAAGTATACTTTGATCTCTCTATCGACTTTAATCACAAAATTAATGAAGTAGGAAGGAGGGTTGCATGCTAATTTCAACTTTATCGAATTTACTAATTTCGGTCTCTACACGCTGTCTTTTTAGTTACTATTTTCGCAGATTTCCATTCGAGTCACTTTAGCAAACTAGCCTATTTGATTTTTTCGAGTTTTTGTTAGACACACGTTGACTTTGGAAGGTTGTATCATTCCTCTACATTAATTGAGATGTAGTTTTTGATAGTCTGACTAAAGGTTCTTCCAATGTATTGGTTGGATCTTTGAAGCCTATTTTGACTTCCAGCCTAGTCATGTTGTCTTTATCAATTTCCTCATATAGATAATGACAAGCTCAATAATCCCTACAGTACTGTCAAGGGTACGTTGTCATCATTAAATTTGACTAAACAAATATAGTCACTAGCAATGGCACAAAAAACTTGTAGAAATTCGAAAAATAAAATAAAATTAGGCTCGTATCTTTTTATGTGATGATCTAGTACCACGAGTCTATCCCATAGACGAACCTTATGCTTGGCCTACATGAGAAATGAAAGTCCAATACTCGTCCGATATGCCTTAAATAAATTTAAGCTCAAGGAAGTTCAACAAGCGGTTGCATATTTTCTTTAAAAAAGAAAAATTATTTAAAATAGGATGGAATGTAATGTTTTCCAAAGATTGGAATGGACAATTAAAATTTATTTTTGTATAGTAAATATTTCCAAGACTAAATTTGCACACACTTTTTCTTTTAAAAGGACCAATTTATAAGTAAAAGAAGATTTAAAGTTTTGATTTGCAGAGTTGTTAGTTCTCTATTTTATTAATATATATTGTACATGCAAACTCATAGATTCATAAGTGGCCTAAATGTTTCATTAATGGTGAATATTTAAGACATTAAACCCCCAAATACACACACTTATTATATGTAATACCTATAATGAAAGAAATGAAACCAGCAATTAACAATTTTTAATTCTCTTTAATTGGAATTTGATGTAGCCAATGTTTCTTTCAAGAATTGGGATTAATTTTTCATTTCCTTCAAGTTATTCATATTCTTTCTCATATATATGCACAATGTATATGTTGGAAAAATGTTTCATCGCGAAGGGGATGAAAAAGAAACAAAGAATAAAAAACAAGAACACCGGACTAAAGATGAAGGGTTAAACACGATTATTGTTGTCCTCAAACAATATTTGTCCCCTCTCAAATTGAATTTTGATACTTAAAGGATATTGGCAAATGGTTTAAAGGACTAATCAAATCTTGTAATAGCAAAACACTTAAGCACTTAGTGTTTTATACCAAAACTTCAAGAACACTTTGAAAGAAATTTGAATTATCAAGGGAATAATGTAAATTCTATCTTTTTGAATGAAGATTTGATCTCTCAAGTTGTTGAATTATTATCTTAATGTGATAATCTATCATGTATTTATAGATTTCAATCAACACTCACGAAATAGTGCTAAAAAATCATGAAAAGTTGCAAGCTCTTCACACCAAATGCAACAAAAAATTCAAACAAAAAACTCGCATTAACGGCTATTTTTTAGTTCTACGTGACCGCTAGAACAAACCTATCTGCTCGTATAGACTAATCACTTGCAGGGCATATAAACCCTGCACATTTATATGCGACCACATGCCACAAAGTTTTGGCCTCCAAATCCTTCTTTCATTTCAAAACCTGTTTATTGATTTTGAACAACAATTTCAACAATCTATCACTTGTTCAATATTCAATAAAATCTCATATTTAAAATATCAAACACTTATGCATAAAAATTAGATATATTTCGATTTGAATCTAACCACAGTGAATTCAAACAAGGTAAAGTCGAAATTAAAGGTAGCAAAAAATAACGTAGAACCAATTATTCCTTGTGACAATACTAGTAAAAACCACACACACAAGTATCATGTGTTCTATAGTTCCTCAATCTCACTTAATGCTAATATGACTTTGCGCTTATCATATTAAACGAACTTTTAAGAGAGAAACCCCAACTCTCTATTGGACGGCACCACCTTGAAGCTCATCTATGTGAAATTCTTCCAGTATCTTTGTTACTTTTAGAGATACTTGTGCATTGGTACTGAATTTCATTAAAAGCTTAAAGCTCAACCCTCATTCGAGTAACAACCAACATTATATTATCAGAATAGGGTAACCGCGGATTTTATAGTTGAAACTATTTGTATATTGAATGACTTGTTGTTACCCTTTGAAGTCGTGAATTACTTGTTAAGTAAGAACAAATGGGGTTGGGGTTGCCATCATCGGCGAATCTTTTATTTTAAGAGTTTCAGCTCCATCCTACTCGAAGTAGATATTACTAAATCTTTATTTAGAGGTTTAGTTAAGAAATCCGCTAGATTTTCTATTGACATAATATAATTTAGGAAAATTATCCCACTCTTGATTAATTTCCTTATGTAGTTATGTTTTAGACTCATATGTCTAGATTTTCCATTGTATAACTCATTGCCTTTGCTAATGTGTCTTGACTATCACACATGATAGATATCGAAGATATATTCTTTAGTCCCAAAGGTATCTCATAAAGAAGATTCTTAAGCCACCTAACTTCTTTCTCGTTATCGATAACGCTACAAATCCAGATTCTATATTTGAGTGCGTAACATATGTTTGTTTCTTTTATTTCCAAGAAACAGTACCTCCTTCAAGAGTAAACACCCAACTCTGAGTCAATTTACTTTCACACGTGCTAGAAATCCAACTAGCATCAGTAAATCTTCTAACACACCTAAGAATTTAGAATATTGTAAATGCTATGCCCGGTCTTGTATATTGAACTGCATGCGTAAGACTACTTGCATACTCCAATTAATGAATTTCTCTTCCATCATTCTTTATAAGTTTTAAACTTTAAATTAAGTGGGTTATTAAATTCTTTTATGTTCAGATGTTTGAACATATTAATCACATTCTCAATATAATGTAATTGATACTAGTTTTTGTATCTTTGATACCCAATATGGTATCTACTTGTTTAAAATCTTTCATCTTGAAAGTGGAACATAAAAACCTATTCATTTCTTTGATTCCATCCTTGTGATTACTCGTAATCAACATAGCATCAACATACAAGCAAATAAAGATTATACATTCATCACACACTTGAGAATATAAAAATTTATCTACACTATTATTTATGAAACCGAAAGAATTAATAGCTAAGTCAAAATTTTCATACCATTTCTTAGGTGCTTGTTTTAGACTGTATAACAATTTCACTGACTTACACACCTTATGTTCATTTCCGAGTAGAACAAACCCTTCTGGTTGTTCCATATAAATAAATCTCCTCATCGAGATCCCCATTTAAAAATGTCGTCTGACGTCCTTTTGACGAACATGTAAGTTATGTATCAAAGCTAATGTAAATACAATCCTAATTGAAGTCATTCTAACTACCGATGTATAGGTATTAAAATAATATTTCATTTTGTCGATACCCTTTAATTACTAATCTAGCTTTAAAAGTATTAAGAGAACCAACAACATTGTATTTTCTCCTAAACACTCATATAGGTTTGGATCCGAGTGGTAAATCGACAAGTTTCCATGTGTTTTTTGACTAAATTGAATCAATTTCATCTTTCCAAAAGATGTTATCATGAGCTTCTCTATAAGTTTTATGATCGGTCTCCACTTGTAGAATAAAGGAATTATTCTTACAATATTCTTCTCATTTCATTCTACTAGGTAAAACGAAATAAGTTGAGTCAATTTCATCCTGTCCTAAAGATTTCTCAATTCGAGTTCTTTTGTTTCTTCGTAGTTCATTAGATTCATGATCATCTTTAGAAGATATTTCATCTTGTGTTCCACTTGAGCTAGAGATCTTATTCTAGGTTTCCCTTAATTCATTATCACATGATAGTGAATTCTCAAAGAAGTCGACATCACTTGATTCAATTATTACATTGGTCTCCAAATTTAGCAATCTATATGATTTGCTATTACTATCATAGCCAACAAATGCACATTTAATGCCTCTTGGACACAACTTGGTTCTATTAGGGTTCTAGTTCTTACAATATGCAAGACACCCCCATACTTTGAAGTATCCAATATTATATTTTCTTCTTTTCCACGATTCATAAGGAGAAATCTTTGTATATTTCGAAGGAATTCTATTTATGATACTACATGCACCTAACAATGCTTCACCCCAAAAATGAAATGACAACTTAACATAAGTTAACATAGCATTTATCATCTAAACTAAAGTTCTATTTTTCATTCCAGATAAACCATTTTGTTCGGGTGTCATAGGTGCAGAACATTGATAAATTATGCATCATTGTTGACAATAGAAATTAAAATCACTAGAAACATATTCACCCCCTCTATCACTTCTTAGAATTTTATTTTCTATTTAATTGATTTTCAACTTCATTTTTATATATTTTAAACATATCAAAAGATTCATATTTATGTTTCATTAAATAAACATAAGTAACTCTAGAGTCATCATCTATAAAGGTAATAAAATACGTATTTTCACCTCTAGTTAACATACCATTTAATTCAAATATGTCCGTATGAATTAATTCTAAAATATTTCTTATTTACACTTTGATAAAGCTTCTTAGTCATTTTAGATTCTACATGTGCTGTATATTTAAATGCATCATTTTCATTATATGATATTAAGCCACATTTTAACATTCTTTTTATGGTATTCTTACCTATGTAACCTAATCTAGCATGCCATAAAGTAAATGAATCGACAATATAAACAAAATCAACTTTATTAATAATTTTTTTAATAGTACAAAGTTTGACCATTCCTTCACTAGAATAGTCTTTTCCAATAAATTTTCCATTAGATAACACAAATTTACCGGACTCATAAACACTTTTTATGCCCAATTTTCTAAGAGATTATTGCTAACTAAGTTCCTATTCATTTAAGGAACATGAAGTACATTTGTTAAAGTAACAATTTTCCCTGAAGTGAACATAATCTCTAAATTTCCAGTCCCAACCACTTTGGAGCGGCCTTCATTACCCATTTGAATATCTTGATCTCTATCCACTTGATAATAGGTCTTGAATAAAGACTTATCATATGATACATGTGCAGTTGCACACGTATCATACGGTGCAACAAAGAACTTTTCCCTTGATTGCATTGATCTCGCTTACGGTGGCCACAATATTGTCTTCTTTGATGGAGTTCACTTTTCCTTCGGAGTTGTTTTGCTTTCAATGTCAACATTCATTTGCATAATATCTGGGTTTCCCACGTACAAGGTAACTTCCTTGAACTATTTAAACTTGTTAAAGTTTTTAGAAGTTTTTTCTTGTTGGATTTATTTGAAGGTACGGTCTTCTCCACGGCATTGGCCTTTGAATGTTATTCTTATCTCTTGCCCTCGATTCTTCTTCAATTCGAATATGTGTTTTTGCACTTGTTCCAAAGAATAATCTTCAGAATTATGCATTATTTTCTTCTGATATCCTTTCCAAGTCCCCGAGAGTTTCGCAATGATTGCTCCTTCTTGAAACGATTATGGGATTTCAATTTTGACTGTCTTCAACTTGTTGACAAGAACTTGTAACTTATGTTCTTGGGGAAGAAGAGAAATGTTATGAAGGAATTTGAAGTCTAAATACCTTGATATTAGGAATTTCTTAGTATATTCTTCTTCGGCTTTGTACTTGTTTTCCAATGCATCCCATATTTCTTTTGCCGATGATGTATTTGTGTAGAGATCATACAATGGATCGGATAGAGCGTTAAGAATATGACTACGGCATATGAGTTAATCCTCTTGACGCTTTTGTCTCTCCATTTTTATGGTTTCGACATCTTCATCCATTGGATTTGCAAGTGGTACCAATTCTGGATCAAGAATGCAAAAGATCTTTAACGTCTAAAAAGGAACTTCAACTTTTCGTGAAATTTGTTCCATCAAATCGATCTAGATGGACAAGATCATGATTCATCAATTTGATTGTCGCCATTGTAGTTTCATTCTCCATCGTAGAATATTGTTTGAGATTGTTGAAAAAGTGTTTCCTCACAGAGAGGATGAAGAAGAAACAAGGAATAAAAAACAAGAACTCTGACATAAAGATGAAGGCTTAAACACGATTATCGTTGCCCTCAAACAATAGTTGTCCCCTCTCAAATTGAATTTTGATGCTTAAAGGGATATTTACAAATGGTTTAAAGGATTAATCAAGCCTTGTAATAGAAAAATACTCAAACACTAAGTGTTTTTTTTTACCAAAACTTTAAGAACTTTTGAAAGCAATTTGAATATAGGGAAGAATGTAAATTATATCTTTTGGAATGAAGATTTGATCTCAAGTTGTTGAATTATTATCTTGATGAGATAATTTATCATGTATTTATAGATTATAATCAACACCCACGAAATAGTGCCAAAAAATCATGAAAAGTTGCAAACTTTTCACCGAAAGCCACCAAGAATTCAAACAAAAAACCAGCCTTAACAGCTCTTTTTTTAGTTCTATGCGATTGCTCAAAACAAACTTATGTGTTTTTCTATGTGATTGCATAGATTAATCATTTGCAGGGCATATAAACGCTGCACATTTATATGTGATCGCAGGCCACAAAGGCCTATGCGGTCACATAGACCAAAGTTTTAGCCTCCAAATCATTTTTTCATTCTAAAGCTTATTTTATTGATTTTGAACAACAATTTCAACAATCCCCCACTTGTTCAATATTCAATAATATCTCATATTCAAAATGTACAATACTTATGTATATGAATTAGATATTTTTTGAATTTGAATCTAACAATAGTGTAATTTAAACAAAGTAAAATGGAAATTAAAGGTAGCAAAAAAGTTTTGAACTAATTATTCCTTGTGACAATACTGGTAAGAACTCACACACACAAGTATCTTGTGTTCTAGGAAACAACAATTCACCATCCAATTTTGTTCATTTCAAAGCTTCAAATTAAGGTACGTAGAGGTGTAAGTGATTATTTTATTTTCAACTATGAATTTTCGTTAAAAGATGAATGAATTGGTGCCTTCGGGTACAGTGCTACGTGCCTGAATTTTCCATTTGATAATGAAATGCACCGATGATATCTATTGAGTTTTAAATTCAAGGTTTAATTCCCTTCCTACAGGTTGATTTGACTTGCTTGGAGCATGGATGACAGTAGATAAAGATGCAACATACTGTGGAGAAGCCATTTGCTTAATCTTTTTAATCGATTATGAAATGTTTATGTATGAATCTATAGTTGGAATTTTCCATTTCATAATGAAATGCACCGATGATATCTTTGAGTTTCAAATTCATGGGTTAATTCCCTTCTACAGGTTGATTTGACTTGCTTGGAGCATGGATGACGATGTCTGTAGAATTTTGAGTCGTCGTGGGATTTCGAAAAATATTTTAATACCTTATATGTTGTCGTTTGTCAATAGAAGCTGATTTTGGATATATCATATTATAAGGAGTTTCCTACCTTTAAAATTTCGTGAAATCTCGAGATTGACAACTATGTAAACGAATTTATTTAGACACTTATGCACAAAATAGAAAAGCAAAAAACTAAATATATATAATGTGTGTGTGCGTGTGTGTGTGTGTTTTATTTTTATTTATTGCCTTGAAGTTGTATTAAACGGTATTGTTTAATAATAATAATAATAATAATAATAATAATAATAATAATAATAATAATAATAATAATAATAATAATAATAATAATAATAATAATAATAAGTCCATTTTTAGTTTAAAATTTCTTATGCATTTCAATAAAATTATAGTTAATTACTAAGTGTACGGTTAAGGTACAACTATTCTATTGATGTTTTGATTAATGCGGGTTGGAGCGTTAAAGTAACCAATCAGAGAATGAGTTTAGTCAATTCTGTAGACTCGTCATTTTTTATAATAAAAAATACTTTAAGTACGAGTGAGAAATTTAAAAGAGAAAAACGAAATATTTACGGTACTCCATGGCATCTCGCATCCATCATTCGCCCTCATCCCACGATCTTCTAATATGTTTATGAAAAATGTTATGATTCTATTGTTATTTTCTCCATGTTACAGTACATTCTACATTTCCTTTATGTATATTTTTATATGTAGAGATAAACGTAATTTGAAAAAGAAAAAGTGTTCTTTAAAAGACACATATTGAACTAAAAATTAAAGTAGTGGATTATAGATGGTTAGGAGCAGACAAAATGCTAGGAGACGGAATGATGCTAGTTTACATATAGATATACGAGCTTACTTAGATTTTGAGGTAGATGAATCCTCAGACCTTGGCAATCACATACGAAGCATATACCAACAATGGCTAAAAGCAAAGAATGCGAATTCCAGGATTAAGTGACCGACAGGCAATAGGTCATTTGCTAGACTCATAGACTGCACTGACGCTCAAAAAGTCCAATGTGTAGAGTTTATGTTAACCGGTGATCTCAGCAAGTCCCTGGTCGGATTCGATGTCTCGAACTAGGACCCAAGAGCAGCAGTTGGCATTCACTTGTGAACTGTTCAAGGAGAAAGTGATGGACAAGTATTTTCCTAATCTCTAAGAGATATCAAGGAAAGCGAATTCCTTCAACTCAAGTAGGGTAGTATGTCCCTGATTGATTACGAGCGAAAGTTCGACCAACTCTCAATGTATGCTCTATATTGGTTTACACAGAAATTAAGAAGACTCAATGATTCGAGCAAGGGTAATCTCTACCTAAGCATGATTCTTATGTCTCATCATTTCACATCATATCGTTAAAAGCTTGAGCGAGCTCACACTATTTGTGTTGACTTCATGTTTTGATTATAACAAACAAATTATTTTATTTCTAACAATTGAATTCGAGTCTTCACGGCTATTGTTACAAAGTTGATCGATTAGGGCAAAAAAATCACTACCAAAAGAATCGTATTGGACAATCGATAAAAATCAAAATAAAAGCCAAGCATTCAGGACAAATGACTCAACATAAACATCAAAGATATTAGACTAAAATGTTTTGAATTCATGTGTAAAGGTGTGAACCATTAAAAGTTCAAATGAATGAATCTTTATGTACAAGAAAATTACTGCATAAAAATGCTTGCATAAAAATTATTTTTCAAAAGGTTAGTATTTCAACTTGATATTTAAACTCTTTATAATGTCACTTACCTTGAAAAATAAAGTGAAAACGTCCTTCACAAACCTACATTTTTTCAAATCAATCAAGAAAGAAAAAATCTGAGAAAAAATGTCCAAGCAGACGTCCGGTTAGCCCAACGGTTATTTTTTTAACCGTTTTGAATCCTGAAGCACAATGGCAGTTTGGTTATCTAGTTCACGATACGGATGTCCGAATGAGTCGTCCGGTTAGTCAAAATTTTTGGCGTTTTGACAGCTATAAATACCATTTCACTTTGCATTCCTTAAAACACTTTTGAGAGCATTAAAGTGAGACGCTCTTGAGCTAAATTATAATGATTACACATATTATTTATCTTTGTCAAATCATTTATTTTGAAAAACTTTTGATTGAATCAGCTTTAAAAAATCATTCTTCTCATCAAATTTTTTTTCTCACCCAACACTTGAGCTTCATTCATTGCTATTCATTGAAGTGTTACCATATTTCTCTCTTTGTACTTAATTAGATCATGTCATTTATTAAGAGAGAAGTTTCAAATTCTAAAAATAACTTTCTTTAAATTTGTGGGTTGTATTGCGGTCCTGTGAAACTCAATATTGTATAAGAATCGGTGCTTCTTGTTTGTAAGTCGTCGAAAGCATTGCAAGGGTTTGGATTACACGTTAAGTCGATCAACTATAATCAAAAGGCCTTACTCGTGATGCAGAGATTGGTAACGGATGACTAGATCATTTTTTGGATCTAACATCCACAATTACATTGTTTGGACACTATCTTCCCTTTTACTTATTACTTTCGTATTTGTGCATTTTTTCTTTGATTGATTTATTCATTTTCAAATTGCTTAAACTTGAATTAATTTTTCGAAAAAAGTTTGTTAACCAAATCACCCCCTCTTGGTTAGTTATTCTTGAACTATCAATTGGTATCAGAGCAAGATGCTCATTTTTTAAAAAGATTTCACAATATTGAGTAATGGCTAACCACAATCTTCAAAATCTTGAGGGGCATTCTACAAATAGTCATATTTTCTTTAATGGCATGTATTATAATTATTGGAAAGTTAGGATGATGATTTACATTCAATCAATAGATTATAATATTTGAGAAGTTATTGAATATGATCCTTGTATGCCTACCAAGATTATTAAAGTTGATGGCAAACCTGATCAAACTATTCCTAAATCTAGAGAGGAGTATGACTAAGATGATAAAAGAAAATTATCCTTAAATGGTAGAGTGAAAAAATCTAATTTATTATGCCTTATATATGAATGAATTTAATCGTATTAACACATGTGATTCTGCATATGATATTTGACACGCATTAGAAGTTACTCATGTTGGCACTAGTAAAGTAAAAGAAACCAAGATTAATCTCTTGGTTAAAAAATTTAATTTTTTTTTTCATGAAACAAGATGAACATATTGTTGACATGATTACTTGCTTAACCTATTTTTAATGGCCTCAAAGGTTTTGATTGCAAATTTACTAAGGGTGAACTTGTAAGTAAAATGCTCAGGTCACCATTGGAAGATTGGAGCTCATTAAAAATGTTGATAGAGAATACCAAAGACATCAATTCATATCCTTTGGAGAATCTTGATGACCTATGAGCTCAACAATGCCGAAACTAATGAGAAAATGGGGAAAAGCAAAAAGGAATCAAATGAGCCTACTAAGTGCCAAATTGCTCTTAAATCAGCAATTGAAGGAGGAACTACAAGTGAAAAATATGAGTTATGAAGAGTTCTATGATCTAGTCATTTTTGTCAAAAATGGAGAGATTTTCGAAATAATCATAGATTTAAAAAAAAAAAATGAAGAAGAAGAAAAGGGTGAGGAAAGAAACAAGAAAATTATTTTCTATGATTGTGACAAATCCGATCACAAGAGAACCAAGAGCCCAAAAAAAAGAGTATGAAGAAAAAGGCACTCCAAGGAACATGGGATGAAAACAACGATGAAGATAGTGATGAAAATGATAGTCAAGAAGAAATCTCTGACATGTGTTTCATGGCAATCAAAGATGAGGTACCAAAGAAGATGAAGAGCAAATGGTTCTTGGATAGTAGATGCTCAAAACACATGACCGGAGATAGAATGTTACTATAAAATTACAAAAAGAAGGATGGTCACTTCACATTCGGAGATAATGCAAAAAGAAAATTTATTGGAATTGGAAACATTAGTAATCATTCTTCTCCTTCTATTGAAAATGTATTATTGGTAGATAATCTCAAACATAATTTGCTTAGTATTAGTTAATTATACGATTAAGGTTATCATATTAAATTCAATTCTTCTAAATGTCTTATTAATGACTCCCCATCAAAAGAGGTGATGTTTATAGAAAGTCGAAGCAAAGATGTTTATATCATAAATATCGAATTTGAAAATGATGAAAAATGTTTATCAAGTTTAAAGGAGGAGATTAGGTCATGTTAGTGTGGATCTTCTCTTAAAAAATCTCCAAAAAATATTTTATCAAAGAATTTCCAAGTTTAAAGTTTGATAAAGATAAAATTTATGATACTTGCCAATTTGGTAAACAGTGAAAAATTGTTTTAAACGTAAACTATATTCTTCGACTACAAAAGCACTAAACTATTCTACATAATCTTTTTGGACCTTCTAGAACCACTAGCTTGGGTGGAAAACGTTATGATTTTGTCATTGTCAATGACTTCCCTAGATTCACTTGGGCTCTCTTCCTAAATCTTAAAGATGAAACTTTGAATACATTCAAACATTTTTGTAAAAATGTTCAAAAGGAAAAATGATACTCTATTACAATTATTAGGAGTGATCATGATTTAGAATTTGATAATACCGCTTTTGATAATTTTTGTAATAAAATGGATATGAACGTGATTTCTCGACTCTTAGAACTCCTCAACAAAATGGTGTAGTAGAAATGAAGAATCACATGTTGCAAGAAATGGCTAGGACCATGCTAAATAAAAATAGCATGCCAAAATACTTTTGGGCTAAAGCAGATAACACCGCTTGTTATATTGTTAATAGAGTTTTAATTAGTCGAAAGAAAATTAAAACGCCTTATGAGTTTTGGGAAAATAGAATTCCAAATATAGGTTATTTCAAAAAATTTGGCTACAAATGCTTTATTTTAAACACAAAAGAAAATTTGGAAAAATTTGATTCAAAATTCGATATTGAAATCTTTCTAGGACATTCATCGACTAGCAAAGCTTATCAAGTCTTTAACAAAAGAACTCTAGTCGTTGAAGAATCCATGCACGTCACTTTCGAAGAAATTAAACCTCTTGATCGTGAGAAAGGTGTTGCTAATGATGTAGGATTGGAAATTTCTTTCAAACAAATGATTATTCAAGACTGAAACAAGGAAGATCCAAAAGATGAACACAAGGAGGAAGCAAATATTCAAGAAGATGAAGTAGAACCTACTGAAGTACAAAATGATCCTTCTCTACCAAAAGAATGGAGGTTTATTCCTTCTCGTCCAAAAGAACTAATTATCAGTGATCTATCCAAAGGTATTACTACTAGAGCTTTTACTAGAAATCATCTAAATAGTAGTCCTTTAATTTCACAAGTTGAACCAAAAAATTTCAAGCTGAGTTTGATAAATTTTGGATTCTAGCTATGCAAGGAGAACTAAATCAATTTGAAAGAAATCATGTTTGGAATTCAGTTGCTAGACCAAATGATCAAACTGTTATCAGTACAAAATGGATTTTTAGAAATGAACGAGATGGAAATGAGATAATTGTGCGTAACAAGGCTAGAATAGTGGCCCAAAGTTACAATCAAGAAGAATGTATCGATTTTGAAGAAAGCTTTGCACCGATTGTCAGATTAGAATTTATTCACATGCTTCTTGCATTTGCTTTTCATAAAGGATTAACTCTTTATCAAATGGATGTAAAAAGTGCATTTCTAAATTACATTTTCCAAGAAGAATTCTTTGTTGAGCAACCCCCCGATTTTAAAGATTACAAATATCCAGACTACGTTTTTAAAGTTAGAAAGACTATTTACGGTTTAAAACAATCTCCTAGAGCTTGGTATGAAAGATTGAGCAAGTTTCTACTTTCAAATGATTTGTCAATAAGAAAAAGCATACTGCTCTTTTTGTCAAAATTCAAAAGAATGATATTATTATTATTATTATACAAATTTATATTGATGATATTATATTTGGTGCAATTAACAGCTATCATTGTGAAGAATTTTTAAAATGCATGAGCATGAAATTTTAAATGAATATGATGGAAGAAATTAAATTCTTTCGTGGTCTCCAAAGTAAGCAAACTAGTGTTGGAATATTCTTCAATCAAAATAAGTACATATTGGACATACTCAAGAGGCTTGAAATGGATGACTTGAAGCAAATGAACACTCTTATGAGTACATGCACAAAATTGGACAAAGATGATCTAGGTAGTTTCATTGATGTATCAAAATATCAAGGTACGATCGGATCCCTTCTTTATTTAACCACAAATAGATCCGATATCGTATTTAGTTTGTGTTTATGTGCTAGATTTCAATCAAATCCTAAAGAATCACAATATAGTGTCGTAAAAAGAATTTTTAAATATTTTAGTAGCACTAGCCTTAGGGCTTTGGTTTCCAAAGGGCACTCACATTGATCTATTTAGTTATTCGGATGCCAATTGGGCCAGTTGTACAATTGATCGCAAAAGTACTAGCGAAACTTGTCACTTTGTAGGCTTTACAGTTATGTCATGGTTTAGTAAGAAACAAAATT
The DNA here is from genome assembly GCA_035079005.1 of Fraxinus americana. Taxonomy (NCBI): domain Eukaryota; kingdom Viridiplantae; phylum Streptophyta; class Magnoliopsida; order Lamiales; family Oleaceae; genus Fraxinus; species Fraxinus americana. Next base: position 14,330,937 of record CM068725.1, on the reverse strand, counting down.
CCGTTGCATTGTCTACCATCGAAGCTGAATACATCTCGGCCGCTAGTTGTGGTGCACAAGTATTATGGATGAAACAAACTCTTATTGATTATCACTCGTCATTTGATTATATACATATCATGTGTGATACTAGTGACATAAACGATCAAAAAATCCTATTTTATACTCTCGAACAAAGCATATTGTAATTAGACATCACTTTCTACGAGATCATGTACAAAAGGGAGATATTGTGTTAGAATTTGTGAACATGGAAAAATAATTGGCCGACATTTTCACTAAACCTCTAGCACTTGATCGATTCTCACATATTCGAAGATGATTAGGCACTATTGATGAATTCAAGATGCATCACTAAATTGAATTCATGCTATGTGTTCATACATTTTTATTTCTATAAGTGGCATTATTTATTTTATATTTGATTTCGAATAAAAAAAAGGGATCTGGACGAGTCAAATGGACAATGTGAACACCCTATTTGATTGATAGAAGAAACTGAAGAACTGGAGCCCTATGAACTCGGATGTCCGAATCATGTACCGGATGTCCGGTCATGTTATAACTCAGATTTTAAATCACGTATCAGCCATCCATCTCTTTCATTTCTTCCCCATTTCTCTCATTTCTTTTCCTAAATCCTCTCTAAAATCTTCATATTAATATATCAAAACATCAAATACTCTCTAAATTCACAAAACCAATCAATTCTACATCCCATATCTCTCCAAAATTCAAATTTTCATCCACCAAAACTTCAATTTCTCCTAAATCCGAACCTAGTTTTATATTCTCGTCATTTCATAGATTTTTTTTTTCTACAATGATGGGGTCTAAAAAAGTGGAAAAAAAGGCTCAAGAGTATCGTTTGACGATCTCCTCCACCTTCTTCCGATGAAGAATTTGACATGGAACCTGAGGTGCAAGCCAACCCTTTTGAAAAATCTCCAATTTTAATAGGTAAAAATGTAGATTTCGCTGATTTTATTATTGAAGCACCCGCATTTCACATAAAGGAATATTTTGAAAATATGGGTTGGGTGTCAATTGCTACATTAGAAGAACATGCATATCCATGTCTCATGAAAGAATTTTACAAAAACATGGTTATTGCTCCTTGTTCAGATGAGATTTCTTGTTTACTTAAAAATATACGTATTACCATCAACAAAGCTCTCATCCGAGATATTCTTGAGCTTAAATTGTGTGAAACTCAAATTTTTTTTTATAAAACTCATCCTGTTTTGGAAGGATACAATCCTGCCGAAGCATGTTATTGAGTCACAAAGAAAAATATTGAGAATATCACCAAACTTAGTGGAAATCAACTTACTCTTCCATGTGAAGTTTTACAAACATCATTGCACATGTCATTCTTTCTCGAAAGAGTCATCGAGATGAAGTAAATAATTTTAATCTTTTTATTCTCGATTCCTTGTCGAACGTAAATTAGACTTTCCAACCATTGCACTAGATCTTATGAGACTTATCCATTCCACTCAGCATGTTAAAGCTCTACCCTATGGTATGCATCTTACCAAAAAATTTAAACATTTTGATATTCATTTAAATGATGAGACCTTTATTAAATTTCGCCCTACCGATACATCAACATTCAAACTCTTAAACTCATGAAAATAGTTAAAGAACATGGTCATTGAGTAGCTCCCCAAAAGGGTTCGATCCCACCTTGGGTCCTTCCACTCTACCCTTTGATCGCGATGAAAATGGTGATGCCAATGATGTGCCACAAGTTCCAAACCCTCCTCCCGACATTCCATGTAACGACCCGGGTCCCCATTGTACCAACATGGGTCTTGCAGCGTGCTTTATTCTCACTCGCACGCTCCCCAAGAAAACTTCACAGTGGGTCACCCATCATAGAATTGCTCCAAGCCAAGCACGCTTGACTATAGAGTTTCTAACGATGGACTTTTCGGAAAAGAAAATGTACCTTGTTGGTTCATAGTAGTACCTATCAAATCTTTTTAAGCTTTTCTAGTCTGGGTATTAGAATCACCCCCCCGTTAGACTCGCGACATCCTCGTCGTGCTTGATCTATCTGAGGATCCGTTGCCAGACGTTGAGATTCTAGAGGTGGCTCATATGGGTTCTCCTCTGGTTCAAGTTCAGGCTCGAGAGTAGAAATCCACCTCTAGAATCTCAACGCCCGGTAACGGATCCTCAAATGGATCAAGCGCTACGAAGACGTCATGAGTCTAACGGGGGATGATTGTAATACCCAGACCAGGAAAGCTTAAAAGATTTGATAGGTACTACTCGTACAAACAAGGTGCACCTTCTTTTTCGGAAGTCCATTGTTAGAAGCTCTATAGTTAAGCGTGCTTGGCTTGGAGTAATTCTATGATGGGTGACCCACTGGGAAGTTTTCTTAGGCAGCGTGCGAGTGAGGATAAAGTATGCTGAAAAGACCCATGTTGGTATAGTGGGGATAGTACGTCGTCGATCTAACGGTCGGGATAACCCGTTAAGTGGGATCCGGGTCATTACAAATGGTTGGTACAATGGGGACAGTATGTCGTCGATCTAACGGTCGGGACAGCCCGTTAAGTGGGACCCGGGTCGTTATTAATGGTATCAGGGCACAGTTGCCAGGTCAAAATCAAGAACTTAGTGCTATGCGGGATAAAGTGCTACGCCATAGGGCGGTAGCCACCTCTTGAACCCGTATGAGCCACCTCTCTAGAATCCCAACGCCTAGCAACGGATCCTCAGATGGATCAAGCGCGACGAGGACGTCGCGAGTCTAACGGGAGGTGATTGTAATACCCAGACCATGAAAGTTTAAAAAATTTGATAGCTACTACTTAGAAACTCTACAGTTAAGTGCGATTGGCTTGGAGCAATTCTATGATGGTTGACTGCTGGGAAGTTTTCTTAGGGAGCGTGCAAGTGAGGATAAAGCATGCTGAGAAAATCCATGTTGGTACAGTGGGGACTATACATCGTCGATCTAACGATCGGGACAGCCCATTAAGTGGGACCCGAGTCATTACATTCCAGGCTCTAGTGTTCCTCTTTCTACGACTGATGGTTTCATATTTACTGAAGATCACTATAATCTTCTCAACGGGCGCATTGATTCACTTACATCCTCTGTTGACGACCTTGGTGGAATGCTTCACTAGTTGCAAGTTCAACAGGCTGTCATACAAGCCCAATACGATGTTATTCAAGTGTAACAGGTGACGATGCAGGTTCTCCAGCAGAGTGCCTTCTATGCTCGCTTCCCTCCATCGCTTCCTCTGGAGCCATAGTCATAGTTTTCGTTTTATGTTTATCTATTTTGGATACTTCTTTATGCTTTTGTGTCTTGGATACACTCTTGTTCCGTCTAACTTGTTTTATTATGGATGAAATTTGTTTTTGTGTTTTGGATATCTTGTGTTATTTTCAATGAAATTTACTTGCTATCACTCGTGCCTATGGTTTTTTTTTTTTTTGCTCTATGCGTGACTTGTGTATTTGGATCTCCAATTTCATAATTTTTGCTTATGCCAAAATGGGAAAAACATATAAGATGATATGCATATATGCTTAACAAATGTGATATGCTTGCCTTGTACAAGATAGGAAGATATATGTATAAAAGATAGGGGGAATACAGGAATCATATGTGATATCTAAAGTTCTTCATCCCTTATCAATTTGTTGCAAATCATCTTTATTTCTCATAATCAAAAAGGAAGAAATTGTTAACATGTGGTTGACTTCATGTTTTGATTATAACAAACAAATGGTTTTTATTTCTAACAATTGAATTCAAGTTTTCATAGCTATTGTTACAAAGTTGATCAATTGGGACAAAAAGATCACTACCAAAAGACTAGCATCGGACAATCTATAAAAATCTAGATGGAAGCCGAGCATTTACGACAAGTCATTCAAGACTAACATCGAAAATATTAGACTAAGATATTTTGGATTCATGTGTAAAGGTAAAATGTTTCAATCATTAGCAATGGATTATTAAAAACTCAAATGAATGAATCTTTATGCACAAAAATATTACTGCATAAAAACGCTTGCATAAAAATTATTTTTCAAAAGGTAAGTATTTCAACTTGATATTTAAACACTTTACAATGTCACCTACGTGGAAAAAAAAAGTGAAAACGTCCTTTAAAATCCTACATTTTTTAAAACAATCAAGAAAGAAAAAATCTAGGAAAAACTGTCCAAGCAGACGTTAGGTTTGCCCAATGATCATTTTTAAAACCATTTTGAATTCCAATGCACAACGGCTAGTTTGATTGTTCGGTTTAGGATGCGAACGTTTGGATGAATCGTCCGATTAGTCAGAATTTTGACATTTTGATTGCTATAAATACTATTTCATTTTACATTCATTACAACACTTTTAAGAGCATTAAAGTGAGACATTCTTGAACTAAATTATATTGATTACACATCTTATTTATCTTTATCAAATTATTTACTTTGAAAACCTTTTGATTGAATCAACTTTTGAAAATCATTTTTTTCATCAAACTTTTTTTTCTCACATAACACTTGAGCTTCATTTATTGCTATTCATTTAAGTGTTATCATATTTCTCTCTTTGTACTTAATTAGATCATATCATTTATTAAGAGAGAAGTTTCAAATTATAAAATCAACTTTCTTTAGATTTGTGGGTCATATTGAGGTCCCGTAAAACTCAATATTGTATAACGATCGGTGCTTCTTGTTTGTAAGTTAGCGAAAGTATTGTAAGGGTTAGGATTGCACTAGTGGTGGCAAATGAGCCGAGCGGCTCACGCCCGCCTGCTCAGATCGTTCACGCCCACGAGCCGCTTGGGCCTCGTAAAAAACGAGCCCGAGCACGAGCCGAGCGGGCTCATGGACTAGACGAGCCGAGCCCGCTCGGCTCGTCATCGTTCACGAGCGGCTCGGCGAGTCGTCGCCGAGCCGCTTCGTGAGGACGAGCCCACGAGCCAGCTCGTGGGCTCGTCTTAGACGGCTTTACGCTCGGGCTCGTCTAAGACGAGCCCACCCAAGTATTTAAAAAAAAAAAAAAAAAAAAAAAGGAAAAAGTGACCAGAACGGTCACTGAACCCGATGACCGCTTCGTCACAAGAAATGACCAAACGGTCATCGGTCTCGACCGTTTGGTCATCGCTTTCCAAAAAAAAAAAACTTTTTTTTTTTTTTTTTTTTTTCTACTTTTCTCCAATTCTTCTCCTATAAATACCCACCCCATTACAACATTTTTTTCCCACCAAACTTTCATTCTATACTCTACTCTACAATTTACAATTTATAAATCATTATCAACAATTCTATAATACTCTTCTATATTTTTTTACATTATTATCTTCATTTTACAAATTCACATTTCTACTTATTCTACATTTCTACATTTCTACATTCTATTTCAACAATTCACAAATGGATCCACGAGCATTTGTTGAAAACTTGTTCGGTATGGAAGGTGAAACACCTGCCCAAAATCAATTTGGGAATGAATTTGCTTGGTCTCAACCAACTACCAATTCCGTGAAGACATTGGACGATTTCGACGTTCGTGAAGGCGATGCCGATCCGATTGATTTGGATGACGTTGATGTTGATCCCGTTGTTCCTATTGATTTGGAACAAGATGAAGAACCATCACTAAATATTCCCGATGCAAGAGGGAAGAGAAAGGGGAAGAAGCAGTGCAAAATGTTGGGACCATTTCAAATTGGTGAACACCTGATGGTGGTGATCGATGGAGTTCCAGAAAATAAAGCAAAGATGTAAATACTGTCAACAACGATCGGCATGGCAAAAAAATTGGAACCACTCACCTCAACCGTCATTACAAAGCATGTCCGGCCAAACATGGGCTTCTTGAACGTGGACAAACGCAACTACAGTTTGGTACTAGTAGAGACGGTACTACTTCGCCACTTTCTACGTGGATGTATTCTGGAGGAGGAAGCACGAAAGGGAATGGTGAAGTTCGTTGCCGCGGCGGAGTCGCCACTTGCAATAGTGGACAACGAACATTTCGTAAACTACGTCAAACAATATCTTCAACCAAGGTACGTTGGGGTAAGTCGAAATACTCTTCGTTCTAATACAATTGAATATTTTCTTAATGCAAAGCGATTATTGATTGGGGATTTAGAAAAATACGGGGGTGTCATATCTTTAACTTCGGATTTATGAAGGGATTAATAAGAGAGGTTATATAGCCGCAAATTTGCACACTATATAGACCCACTTTGGGTTATGCATAAAAATTATTGCTTTTAAAATAATTGAGTATCCTCATAATGCTAACACTATATATAATGCAATTATGTTAATAATTAAAGAATATAAATGCGAGAGTAAAATCCGTTCTTTTACTTTTGACAATGCTTCGTAAATAAAGTAGTTATCGATAAATTGCATAGAGTACTTCAACCCGATTTTGGTGGTTATTTATTCCATATTCGATGTGTGTGCCATATTTTTAATTTAATTGTACAAGACGGTTTAAAACATGTGAAGGACGAAATTAGTCGAATTAGGAATGCACTTACGTATATCACGATTACACCTAGTAGAAAACAATCATTTGAAGAATTTTGTGAACAAGCTGGGAACTCTAATACAAAAACTTTTATTATCGACGTAGGTCATAGGTGGAATTCAACTTACTTATTATTAAAATCATGTGAAGGTTTTGAACCGTTTTATCACTCGAATTTTATAACAATAGGCATATTAGAGACGATTACGATGATATTCTTAAATGAATCCGATTGGAATACGGTTTTAAAATTAAGAAATTTTTGGAAAGTTTTTATACGTCTACGAATATATTGTCTTGTGATTATTATCCAACTAGTTGCATGGTTCTTGAACGTCTTTATATAACTGCTAGGGCTTTTAATAGATATCAAAATGACCCTGATTTGCATGCGGTTATATATGCTATGGAATTAAAATTTAGAAAATATTGGGAAGAATTACCTATGTTATTTCCTTTAGCATGCGTTATGGGCCCCCGATATAATTTATCGGGCACTAAATTTATAATTGACCAAATTTCAAATGCTTTAACTTTTAATATGACTATTACTTATAGGAATTTGGAACAAACGTTAAATGAGATGTATGAATTATATGCTTCAAGAATAGGTACACAAGTTACTCGTGTACCTACTCCTACTCCCACTAATATAAACGATGACGACGCTGAAGTAATTAATTTATTAGAAAACATAGACTCAATTAGATATGATTCAACTGCATATGCATATGGTTCCTCTAGTAGTAGTAGTATGTCTTCCACTGCATGTACTCAAACTTCGAGTAGTAGTCAAAATGCGTTGCCATCTGAATTAATTGATTACTTTCGTTATACTATGCCTAGTAACAAATCAGTTAAGAAAAGTTCAGAAGATGCAATCGAATTCTGGCGAAATAATGAACGTCGATGGCCAATTGTTTCTGCAATTGCAAAAGATCTACTAACACCTCCTAGCACCGTAGCTTCGAGTCTCGTTTAGTGCAGGGAAGAGGGTTCTCTCTGAAATTCGAAGTCGACTAAAAGAAGATATTTTGGAAGCGTTAATGTGCGTGAAGGATTGGGAAGACGCTAATTATCGAATTCAACATAAATATGCCGAAATTGCATGTAATCAAGTAAGTGATATTTAATTTCAATACATTCATTACAAAATTTTATTTTCATACATTTATAATTTTTTTAAAAAAATTGTACACGTAAAAAGTTTTTCGTGTACAATTTTAACTCCGCCTACACGAAATTGAAGTAGCCGGTCCCAAGTCCGGATAAAGGAGGAGGGTTTATCTTTTTTTTTTTTTTTAAATAAATGTATATTTACTATTTTAAAAATTATAAATGTTTTGACGAGTCCCGATAAATGTTTTGGAAAATATATATTTAAAAAAAATAGAAAAAATAGACTTGTAGTAGTAGCGTTATTTATTTAAAAAAAAAAAAAAAAAAAAAAAAAAAATAGGCGAGCCGGCGAGCCGAGCTTCAGCGAGGGTCGCCGAGCCCCTCGCCATGGGCGAGCGCGGGCGCGGGCCGAGCTGTTCAAACGGGCAACGAGCCGAGCTCGCGCTCGGCTCGTTGCCGACGAGCCACGAGCTCGGCTCGTGCGAACACGAGCCGAGCTCGTTCGTCAATGGGCCGAGCCGGCTCGGCTCGGCCCATTGCCACCACTAGATTGCACCATAAGTCAATCAAATATAGTGAAAAGACCATGCTCATGACAGAGAGCTTGGTAACAGATGAAGATCATTGTTTGGATCAAACCTCCACAATTATATCGTTTGCACATTCTCTTCCCTTTTACTTATTGATTTCGTATTTGTACATTTTTTTGATTGACTTATTCATTTTCAAATTGCTTTAACTTGAATTCATTTTTTGAAAAAGTTTTAATAATCAATTCACCTCCTCTTGTTTAGTTATTCTTGGTCTATCAATTTGGTATCAGAAGGAGTAAAGCAACACAGTCAATTGTACTACCAAGAGGATAAATGCCAATTTGGAAAGAGAAAGTGGAATGATCAAGACAAAGGAAAGGGCAAATGGCAGAATAAGAAAGTTAAATTGGATCTAGTGCTAGTAAGGCCATAGTAACTGTAGTAGCGTCTTGTCCTAAGTGTGGTAAGCCTCATCGTGGTGAATGCTTGTATGGGAAAAATGCCCATTTTCGGTGTGGTAAGTCAGGAAATATTGCTAAGGATTGTCCCATATTTACTCATAAAAAGGATGATAACAGTGATCAGAATAAAAAGGGAAAATCATGAGTTATTAACTAATAAGGATGTAGAGAAGAACTCAAACGTAATAGCAGGTATTTTATATCTGGTACGCCTGCATATGTACTCTTTGATTCGGGAGCTACCCACTCTTTTGTATCAAAGCTTTTCATTGTTAAATCTAGTATTACTTGTAATAAGTTAGAGAGTACACTAGAAGTTAGCATTTCCCCAGGTAGAACATTGAATACAGATTAGTTAGCTAGATTAGTGAATTTTGAAATTGAGGGAAAAAAAATTAGAAGTTAATTTGTATCTAAAAGCTATGAAAGACTTGGTGTGATTTTGGGCATGGATTGGTTGGGCTGTAATTATGCAACCATTCGTTGTAGAGAAAGGGAAGTGACTTTCTAGAAACTAGGAGAAGAACAATTTTCTTTCCCCGGAATGAAGACCAGACCCCATCTCCAACTGGTATCATCCTTGTAAGGCGAGTAAATGTTGAGAAAAGAAACATATCAAGGGTTTCTAGTTAACATCATAGGAGGAAAACATCTGACGATAAAGATTGAGGATGTACCAGTGGTACAAGAATTTATAGATGTATTTTCAGAATATCTACATGGTACTCCACTAGATAGACAACTAAAATTTACAACAGATCTAGTTCTTGGAGTGGCAACAGTATCTAAAGCTCCATACAGAATTACCTCAAAGGAACTTCAAGAGTTGAAAATTTAGTTACAAGAATTGTTGGATATTGGCTTTATTTGACCACTATTTCTATAGGGTGCACCAATGTTGTTTGTAAAGAAGAAAGATGGAAGTATGAGGTTGTGTATCGACTATCGAAAACGTATCCGTTCTCGAGAATCGAGGATTTGTTTGATCAATTAAAATGGGCTGAGGTATTTTCCAAGATCGACATAAGATCTGGATATCGTCAATTGAAGGTTAAGATGAGTGATATACCCAAGATGGCTTTTAGAACTCGTTATGGACATTACGAATTCACCGTTGTGCCGTTCGGTTTGACGAATGCTCCACCAATTTTCATGGATTTAATGGATTGTGTATTAATCAATACTTGGATCAATTTGTCATAGTCTTCATTAATGACATTTTGATATACTCTAAGAATAAAAGATCATCATGAAAAACATCTTAGAATAGCATTAGAAATATTGCGTAAGGAAAAATTATATACCAAATTTAGAAAGTTCGATTTTTGGCTGGAACGAGTTGGGTTCCTCAGTCATGTAGTTATTGTCCAAGGAATTGAAGTGGATCTAGTAAAAGTGGAAGCGGTAACTAATTGGAATACACTGACCAACGCTAGTGAAGTTCATAGTTTTATGGGATTGGTTGGGTGCTATCGAAGATTTATCGAAAGATTCTCCAAAAAGTTGGACCAATGACACAATTGACAAAGAAATAAGTAAAGTTTCAATGGACAGATAAACGTGAGCAAATTTTTCAGGAATTAAAACAAAGATTGATTACAGCACCCATGTTAACAATACGTGAAGGTTCATAAGGGTTTGTTATATATAATGATGCATCTAAACAAGGTTTGGGATTAGGGATGGCAAAAAAACCCGACAAACCCGATACCCGCGGGGACCCGCCCCGAATGGGGAGAGGAAAACCCGCTTAAACGGGTAACGGGGCGGGGGTGGGGCGGGGAATTATTCCCCGAGGCGGGGACGGGTAACAGGGTCCCCGCCCGGCCCGGCCCCGCCCCGTTAAAAAAAAATTTTTTTTTTTTTTTTTTAAGAATTCAATACTTTAAATGAACATTTTCGTTAGTTCTAATAGAAAATAGCAACTAAAATTATTTGTTTAAATATAATGAATATGGACAATAAAAATAAATTATCAAAAACTAAAAAAAAAAAAAAAAATCTAAACGGGGAATAAACCCACCCTCGCCCCGCCCCGCCCCGACCCCGCCCCGCCCCGCCTTAAACGGGGAACGGGGCGGGGACAGGGAATGAATTTCTTAACGGGGCGGGGGACGGGGAGGGCATCCCCGCCCCCGCCCCGCCCCGCCCCGCCCCGTTGCCATCCCTATTTGGGATGTGTGTTGATGCAGCATGAAAAAGTGATTGCCTATGCGTTGAGGCAATTGAAACAATATGAGCAGAATTACCCAATGCATAATCTAGAACTTACGACGGCAGTTCATGCATTAAAGATATGGCGCCACTACTTATATTGGAGAGAAGTGAGACATTTACACGGATCATAAAAGTCTTAAATATTTCTTTACACAAAAGGAATTGAATATGAGACATATATAATAGACTATTATATTCTTTTACTAATTATCTTTACATTTTTAGGAAATAAATTAATACATATTAAACATGTTTATTACTATTGAAATAAATTGAACTTAACTTATAGGAACTTACATTTCTCGAACCCAATCTATGTTATTTAATGCGAGCTACAAAATGAGCACAATATTGATATACTTTTTCCTTCTCCTATAGTATTTAAATATTTAGCCCAAACAAAATGAAAATATTTGGACCAAACAATCATATCATCTTATGGACTTTATTGTGAGTAACAAGGTTACGATGAAAAAAAAAAGAGTTCTATTTTCTAAACGATCAAAAGATTAATAAAATTAAGTCACTCACTTTTAAAAACACATAAAATTTGTTGTAGTGTTACAATCTACTTAAAGCTCTAATAAGCTTCCGTGACCATCAGTTAAACATATAATTTTCTTGATATTAATATTTAAGAAGAACCATTAAAGGCACTTCACATATTTCATGCGCAACATAATGAATAAACATGCTTTAACGATTGAAGTTAAATTCATATAATGATCAACTTAGTGTAGGGGTCCTACCTTAAATTGTGGGTGAAGAGGAATTGTCTATGTTGAAACAAAATCCTTTCGAATTGAATATTAAAAATGACTAACACAAATAACATGTTGGCATATGATCTTTTGTAAAATAATCTAATGATTTTTTTTTAAATGGCGTGAATAGGGAAGCCTTTGATATACCAATTTCCTGTTAAAAATGGAAACTAAAGTCCCATTGAACAAGATTTGATGCTCAATTGGTTTAGGAATCTTATTGCTTCCTAACAGCATAAATTGACTTTAACTTAATAAATATTAGCTTCTTAATTTATTGAAATCCCCATGTGTCCTGGAATCTAGGATTTAGCCATGATTCCCAAAAAATTTTGAAGTCTAACACAAGAAACTAAGTGGTTAGAAATTGGAAAGATTGATTTCAAAATAACAAAATTTTGGGATAAAATAAATAAATGGTTTCCTAGTCAAACAGTGAAACCACACATGGAACTGGGCTATAAATTGATCAAATTCAAATTATCTAGTAGCTACCAAAACTTGTTAAAAGATCAACTAACTTAATTAAAAATATAGCTTCATTGAACTACAATATCATGGGTCTAACTTATTCCAAATAATTTTTTTCGAGTCCAAAATGCATTATTTGATAATAGCAACAAAACGAGCATAATATTAATAGGGAAAATATCACTCAATTAACATATGTTTAATTGACCGAATAAAAAAATATTGACGTTAAAACTTATTTTTAAATTAGTCTCTCAATAACTCAAAAATAATAAAACGTGCCAAAATGAAGTAAATAAGATTTTATTTTCGGCTGCTACAAGTTTGACAACTGCATTGTAAGGACGTTCTATATTTATTGTATGAAAACCTAGTAATAATTCACGTTTGACTTGAAATCTTGTTGTATATCCCTAATCTTTACTCAACTCAATGTTTTCGCACGTCCTATATTTATTGTATGAAAACCTAGTAATAATTCACGTTTGACTTGAAATCTTGTTGTATATCCCTAATCTTTACTCAACTCAATGTTTTCGCACCAAGTATTTTCACTTTCGAAAATGTAGGTTGGTGTGTGAATAAACCTAGAGTCAACAACCACTAAGCATCATCGAATGAATTATAAGAAATTCACAGTAACAAGGATTATCCAGATTCCTATGTTGATGGAAGCACAAGATCTCCTCCTGTGCTCAAAGATGATGTTAGCTGTATACTTGAAGAGCAACATAAATCAGGTTCATCGAAAAGGAGTCCTAAGCAATGTTTAATTCGCAGGTTAAGAAAGCCAATTTTCAATCACAAAAACTTGTGTAATGAATTTCCTACGAGTGGACCCACAACAAATCAACCTTGATTTTCTTCTGCTAATAGTACCTAATTTTAAATTACTGTGGAATAGATTTATAATACCAAAATCGGGAAAGTTTAAAAAGATTTGATAGGTAAACTCATATCAACAAGGTGCACCTTCTTTTTCGAAAGTCCATCGTTAGAAACTCTACAGTTAAGCGTGCTTGACTTGGAGCAATTCAATGATGGGTGACCCCCTGGGAAGTTTTCTTAGGGAGTGTGCGAGTGAGGATAAAACATGCTAAAAAGACCCATGTTGGTACCGTGGGGGAAAGTAGGTGATTGATCAACGGTCGGGACAGCCCGTTAAGTGGGACTCGGGTCGTTACAAGATTGTATCAAAGCCCGGTTGCTAGCCAAAAATCGGGAATTAAGTTCTATGAAGGACAAAGTGTTACGCCATAGGGCAAGAGCCACCTCTTGAACCCGTAGGAGCCACTTCTAGAATCCCAACGCCTGGCAACTGATCCTCAGATGGATCAAGTGCGACGAGGACGTCGCGAGTCTAACGGGGGTGATTATAATACCCAGACCAGGAAAGTTTAAAAATATTTGATAGGTACTATTCATACCAACAAGGTGGACCTTCTTTTCCGGAAGTCCATCGTTAGAAACTCTACAGTTAAGCGTGTTTGGCTTGGAGTAATTCTATGATGGGTGACCCCCGGGAAGTTTTCTTGGGGAGCGTAAGTGTGAGGATAAAGTTTGCTAAAAAGACCCATGTTGATACATTGGAGACAGTACGTGATCGATCTAACGGTTGGGACAGCCCGTTAAGTGGGACTCGGGTCGGTATAAGATTCCTTATTGAGGACCATGTTTGCTTGCATTTTAGTGGCTTTGGACTGTGTGAAGAAAGGAGTACAGGAGGAGTAAGATGGGATGTAGTACTGAGGAATGACATTAAATCTTTGGGAACTTTCATAGATTTTGAATTGAAGAAGTATCGAGATGATATGTGATGAAGACTCTGTAGTCGAAATTACCCAAGGAACCCACGAACTCAATGGAATTGGAACAATTCAGTTTGCTAGGAACATGTTGAAGATTATCGGATTAGAACCCTAAGGAAACTAAGTCCTTATAATCCTAATCTTGAGACGCCACAAAGGTTGATCACTCCCTTTGATAAGTCGAAATTCAACCATTCAATCAAGAACACAAGAAGGCAAGGCAAAAAGCTTTCTGAATAATCATGATAATTCATCCCCTTTCCAAATAACATGACTTCCCTTTTTATGATAATCCCTGGCTAATTGAAGGAAACGAAATGGGCCTAATTAGATGTGGATTGGGCCAATTTAATCCTTAAGAAAACGGTAAAAGACTATAAAACTAATGACAATTAAAACATAAAACCTCATAATTAAATAAAAGACAAAAAAATTAAAAATTCTCAATTAATATATCCCTTTAGCAAAAAGATAAGTGACCCTCCTTGGTGAAGCTTTGGAGTCTTCGAATTTAGTTTTAGAATCTCCTAGCACAGTCTCTTTGTATTTTCCTTCCATGATCAAACCTTGCAAAACCTCCTTCATCCTCTTTGTCTTTGCCCTAGTCATTGGTCCGCCAATTCCTTGCAAAGGATCTTAAGAATATTTGGGAACATCAACTTGGTGAGCACCTCGATCTCCATTATTCCCCTCCTCTTCGAAAGAATTCGTCCACGAATCAACTACATCAAATAAAGATAAATCAGCAACATTAAAAGTTACGCTAATATCACCATAATCGCTTGGCAAATTTAGCTTGTAGGTGTTATCATTGATCCGTTCCAAGACTTGAAAAGATCCATCTCCTCGAGGCTGCAATTTTGATTTCCGTTGTGTGGGAAACCTCTCCTTACGCATGTGCACCCAAACCCAATCGCCAGGTTGGAAGACAACGTTCAAACGCCCCTTATTGGCTTGCTTAGCATATTGCTCATTCTTCCTTTCAATGTTGGCCCGAACTCTGGCATGTAAATCCTTCACAAAATCTACATTTTTCTTACCATCAAGACTGTTCATTTGTAGGCAAAGGTAAAATATCCATACGTGTTAAAGGATTAAAGTCATAAACAATTTCAAAAGCAGAAAACGAAGAAGTAGAATGAACAGTCCTATTATATGCAAACTCAATATGTGGCAAACACTTCTCCCACTACCTTAAGTTCTTTTGAATGATAGCACGCAACAAAGTAGTGTGTGTCGTATTAACTACTTCAGTTTGACCATCCGTTTGAGGATGGAACAGTATAAAATAATAGTTTAGTTCCTAATTTATTCCATAAAGTGCCCCAAAAATGACTTCGGAACTTAACATCTCTATCACTAACAATTGTCTTAGGCAAGCCGTGCAAACGAACCACTTCTTTTAAGAACAAATCAGCAATATGCGTTGCGTCATTGGTTTTAAAACATGCAATAAAATGAGCTATTTTACTAAACCTATCAACAACAACAAATATGCTGTCCTTACCACTTTGAGTTCTTGGTAACCCTAAAACAAAATCCATAAATATATCAATCCAAGGTTGAGTAGGCACAGGTAAAGCACAAGCCAAGCGGTCTAACTTTAGATTTTGCTTGTCTACATGTAATGATGCACTTACCACAAACAGATTGCACATCATGCTTCATATTAGGCCAATAAAAATGCTCACGTAATATATGTAAAGTCTTTAGAACACCAAAGTGACCCATCAAACCTCCCCCATGACTTTCCCTAACAAGCAACTCATGAACAGAACAAATAGGCACACATAATTTTATCTTTCTTGAATGGAAATCATTCATGCATATAAAAATCACCAAACGCACACTTATCACATGCATTCCATAGTTGGCTGAAATCAGAATCATTGGCATACAAATCCTTAAGCAATTCAAAACTAAGTAATTTAGTTTGCAATGAAGTAATACGTACCTCCTAGACAATGCATCAACCACAACGTTTTCCTTCTCATGCTTGTATTTGATTACATAAGGAAACGTTTCTATGAACTCCAACCACTTAGCATGTCTTTTCTTAAGCTTACCTTGGGTCTGCAAGAACTTCAAACTCTCATGATCAGAATGAATGATGAATTACCTCGGCCACAGGTAATGTGGCCATGTTTGAAGAGTTCTCACCAATGTATAAAGCTCCTTGTCGTAAGTAGGATAATTCAGCGCTGCCCCACTTAACTATTCACTAAAATAAACAATTGGTTTGGAATCCTGCATCAAAACAACTCATATTCCAATCCCGGATGCATCACATTCTATCTCAAAAGCTTTATCAAAGTTAGGCAAACACACCAAATGTGCATTAGTTAGCTTATCTTTGAAAGTTTTGAAAGCCCGGTCATGCACATCATTCCAATTAAAAACAACATTCTTTTTAACAAGTCCATTCAAAGGTCCAGCAATAGAGCTAAAATCTTTAACAAACCTTCGATAAAAACTTGCTAAACCATGAAAACTTCTCACCTCGTTCGCGTTCTTAGGTGTAGGCCAATCTCATTTGCTCTTACTTTCTCTTCATCAACGCTAATATACCCTACAAACTAACAACAAATCCAAGAAACACAACATATTCCATGGAAAACGTGCACTTCTTAAGATTAGCATACAATTCTATCAACACACTAAACACAACATGCAAGTGTTTCACACGTTCATCCAAATTTTTGCTATAAACTAAAATATCATCAAAATAAACTACCACAAATTTTCCCATGAAAGCACGGAAGACATGGTTCATTAACCTCATGAAATGATAAACCAAAAGACATTACTAACCACTCATACAATCCTATTTAGTTTTAAATGCAGTTTTCCATTCATCTCCCTCTTTCATGTGAATCTGATAATAGCCATTCTTCAAATCAATTTTAGAAAACACTTGAGAGCCATGCAATTCATTAAGCATGTCATCTAATCTGGGGATAAGGTGTCTATACTTTACCATTATCTTGTTAATAGCTCGGCAATCCACACACATGCGCCGTGTTCCATCTTTCTTTGGAACTAAGAGGACATGAATTGAACATGGGCTAAGACTCTCCCTTACAAATCCCTTTTCCAATAGCTTATCCACTGGTATCTCCTTCGTTTCCTCAGGATTAGCTCTATAAGTAGGTGGATTTGGTATGGTGGAACTAGGTATGAAGTCTATTTGATGCTCAATTCCTCTTAAAGGAAGTAAACCATGGGAATCTCTTCAGGAAATAGGTCCTCAAAGTCCTGCAATAAAAACACAACAACACTAGGCAAAGATGAGTTAAGGTCTTTAGTAGAAAAATAAACATCTTTGTACATAAGTACTATCAAGTTGGCCCTTGCGAACAGCTTGATGCACTATCTCCCTTCAACCCTTTGAGCGAAATGCAGCAAAAGAAAAGGAAGGAAAATCCATGGACCGACCCCATCATCTCCACCCCGTAAGAAATACGAGATCACCCCAAGGGCGCCTTTGTCATCCAGGGGTCACGGACCGACCATAGAACCCTGTTCAATAAGTGGAACGCATTAGTACTTGTTGCCTTGCCATCATTACACTCTTAACCTCATGTTTTTCAGCAAGTACACTCATTCTTTTATTTTTCTCTCCAGGTTGCTCACTTTTCTCTCTTTTTTTCCTCTCGACCTCACTTGCTCTCTTTTTATTTTCCTCTTGCTCACACTTTAGTTTCTCTCTCATCTTGCACTCTTTTTCTATCCTAATCTGGTCCTTATGAGCTTGCAAAGGTTTGAGAGGGGCTAATACAACTTTTCAGTTGTTCATTACAAACGAATAACGATTTTTGTTGTATACATCATACGAAACCCTCCTATCAAACTGCCATGGTCGGCCAAGCAATATATGACCAGCATACATTGGTGCCACATCACAAAGAACCTCATCCTCATACTTGCCAATTGAAAAAGGTACCCGAACTTACCTGTTTACCTTCACTTCTCTACAGTCATTCAGCCATTGGAGCTTGTACGGTTTATGATGCTTCTGCAACTTCAAATTCAACGTTTCTACCAGCAAAGTACTAGCAACATTAGTACAACTCGCACTATCAATGATCAACGTACATACCTTATCCTTCACGTGGCATCTTGTGTGAAAAATATGCTCACGTTGCTCCTCATCTCCTTCATCCTTAGGCTGTATACTCAGGGCTCTCCTTTTAACAAGTAAATCACCATGCACATGTTCTTCCACTTCAACATCAGAACAATCCTCCAATGGTTGCATCTCATCGTCACTTGAGCTAGCACTTTCGACTTCTCCATTTGCCCGTACAACCACAACCTTTTTGTTTGGGCAATCAGACGTAATATGTCAAAATCCTTGGCACCTAAAACACTTAATATCACGTGACTTAGTAAGAGTTTTAGTTTCAGGTTTATCTTTAGGAACAACAACTGAATTCTTCGACTTTGCTTCTTCTTTTGTTCTGAAGGCAGTTTTGTTGTCCTTCCAATTTGATCTCCACTGAGAGCTAGAAAAAGAACCAGATCTGAACCTCTTGGACTTGAGTTGCTTCTCCACTTTAACGGCTTTGTGCAATAGCTCCTCCATCTCTACGTAATGTTGCAACTCAACCACGTCAGTAATCTCCTTGTTCAATCCGGCAATGAATATAGCCATTGTTACTTCTCCGTCTTCCTCTATGTTTGCTCTAATCATGGCGATTTCCATCTTCTTATAATAATCCTCTACACTCATGGAACCTTGAACCAGCCCCAACTTTCTATACAAATCTCTATAGTAATGGCTAGGTATAAATCTCTTGCGCATCACCAACTTCATCTCTTCCCATGACCGAATAGGCCTCTCACCATCACCAATTGATCCCACCATATACTTTCATAATCTGAAAACTCCACGGCTGCTAGCTTTACTTTCTTCTCTTCTGAGTAATTATGACAATCATTTACATGCTCAACTTTTCTTTCCCACTCCAAGAATAGCTCTGGATCATTCTTTCCATGAAAAGTTGGAATTATCATCTTTATACTGCCTATATTGTTATCTCCTTCGGAGTCATCCTTCTTGTCCCGTTATAACTTGTTCTCTCCACTTCGTAATCAGCTTCGTCTTCTTCGTCATACTCATGTCTTCTATGTGATTTAGAACTAGAAGAGGACTTGAAATCATCCAATCTCGCATTCAACAATTTAAATTGGTCATTAACAACCTTGATGAAGAATTTCACGTCGACCTCTTGTGGTTCTCCTCCTTCCTTACTCATGGTTTCAACCTGTAAAATTAAAAAAAATAAAAGGTGTTGATCCTCACACACTCCCTCACGTGTTTGCACTCAAATCAGATTGTTATCACTAGTGTTTCACACTATTTTGGCTTTTTCTTGTTGATGATCTCTCTTGCCTTTTACCACTCGAAGCCAAGCCCCCTTTATGTTCTTAACGGAATCAAAGAATTCAACAAATCTCAAGAAGCAATCGGTTAAACTTAGTTGAGGCAAATGGTGACGAGAAAGAAAGACTAAAGATAACTCTAAAGAACCAAGGAAATATGAAAAAAAAACTCTGGCAAGGCGACAAGAATTAGAAACTTCATTCAACAAAAATAGGAAACTTGAACAAAGAAACAAGAACGGGAAACTTTTAGGACAAACGATCTGCCACTTTGTTCTTTCCTTTTTTTTTAATCAAGAACAGAAACAAAGATAGATGGAGATAAATAACTTGTTTCCAGTGACCCAACTCAGGCTATAATCCCAAATGATGACTCTCTAGTCGAAATTACCCAAGGAACCCACGAACTCAATGGAATTGGAACAGTTCTGTTTCTAGGAACGTGTTGAAGATGATCGGATTAGAACGCCAAGGAAACTAAGTCCTTATAACACTAATCTTGAGATGCGACAAAGGTTGATCATTCCCTTTGATAAGTCGAAATTCAAGCATTCAATCAAGAACACAAGAAGGCAAGGCAAAAAGCTTTCTGAATAATCTTGATAATTCATCCCTTTCCAAATAACATGGCTCCCCTTTTTATAACAATCCCTAGCTAATTGAAGGAAAACGAAATGGGCCTAATTATATGTGGATTGGGCCGAATTAATCCTTAAGAAAAAGGTAAAAGACTATAAAACGAGTGACAATTAAAACATAAAACCCCATAATTAAATAAAAGACAAAAAAATTTTAAAATTCCCAATTAACCCATACACTCTTCTTGTTCTTCTAGATCTATCCCTTGCACAAAAAGATAAGTGACCCTCCTTGGTGAAGTTTTGGAGTCTTCGAATTTAGTTTTAGAATCTCCTAGCATAGCCTCTTTGTATTGCACTTCCATGATCAAGCCTTGCAAAGCCTCCTTCATCCTCTTTGTCTTTGCCCTAGTCATTGGTCCGCCAATTCCATACAAAGGATCTTGAGAATATTTGGGAACATCAACTTCGTCAGCACCTCGATCTCCATTAATATGTCTAAGGCTTACGAGTCAATTCGGGCCAAAACATAAATCAAATGGACCGAAAACAAGAATATTTTGAGGCAATGATTTGTTGTTTAACGTCAAAACTATTTACTATGCCCACTAGGCAAAATTTGTAAACAAAGCTTCATAGGACATAAGGCAACGATAGCAATATACCAATGGCTTAGATCGTTTTACTTGGTGATGTGCAAGGTACAGTGTGTGAGGGTGAACGAAATGATACTCTAATGACTGCCTTATACGTTAAGAAACTAGACAAAATAAGGATGGAGAGCCTAGCTAGGGATGGAATGATCATTGGGGGTCAATGTATTGGAAAGGAGAACAACTGTACAGAAGTGCATAGGGTCGGCTACGTACTTATAAGGTAGTGCTTGAAATAATTAAAGAATGAGAAAATAAGCAATATGAATATTGCATCACACAACAATACAAGATTTATGTGGAAGAAGTTAATATACTAGGAAACTAAAATTATTTTACAAGTTTTGATACTCTCAATCTAAATCTAAACAATTCTTTCAAATTTCTAATGTATATAACAATGATCTTACTGTTAGTTGAACATATGAAGAAACTACACCACGTAGAGTGTATAAGAACTAATTACAAGTGTTTTGAATGAAACGTAGCTAGACATGTCAAAACGTGCGGGCCTGCCCGAAGCTCGTGTACAGCCCGTTTAAAATAAAAACAGCCCATATGGGCTTTTCGAGCCGGTCTGGCTCGGACAGGGAAAAAAACGCTTGACCCGGCCCTGACCGCCAAGCCCGCATGGGCCGGGTTGGGCCGTCGGCCCTTTTTTTTTTTAAATTTATTATGAATGGTAAAAAATACATTTTATAATTAGAGTGAAAATCGATAATTAGGGTTCGGCCCATTCGTTTTTTTTCAAAAATAAATTGTAAAAATTAAAATTTAGAATTATAGTGAAAATCGATAAAAGTTATATAAAAATAAATTTTACATTGATTTATTTTTCGATAAATTTTACATCAATAACTGAATAACATAAAAATTTATAATTTTTCGAACAATATTTTGCCTAACTTGACAAATTAAATAGTTTTTAACTATTTATAAACTTATAGTTAAAGTACATCCCAACTAGGTTGGCACCTACTTAACTATAATTTCGTCATTACAAATCAGATTCTATTCATCTACGGTAAGATTTTTAAAGTCTTGAGCAATATCGTCAGCAACTTTATCTTGCATTCTTCTATCTGCAAATAACCAGTCTTTCACGCAGATGAGAGCTTCTAAAATATCTTCTTTAAGTCTTGATCTTCTTTCATCTAGCACTCCGTTACTTGCACTAAAAGTAGACTCCGATGCCACTGTTGAGACTGGAACTGTTAGTAGATTTCGGGCCACTTATGATAATTTTGGATCATCCGTTCATTTACCTTCCACCATTGTAAAATATCTAAATTGTCAACCTCGTCTTGTGGAATTAAACTGTAGTAATCAAATTGATAATATCTTTCTAATTCAACTGGTGTAACATACTCATTTGAAAATGAATTAGTAGATGATGTAAAAGACACATTGCGTTTCTTAGCTATTAAAGAAAAGAAAGAACTTTTACCTTTAGAATTTGTAGCAGAACTCATAGTAGAAAGAACATTTTCATGATTACCATATTTCATAGCATAACTATTGTACATTTCATTGTACATTTCATTAATAAAGCATTATATTTCCCGGTTTACTAACAATCATATGTAAAACACATAACTTCATCAAAGTTGTTAAATTCAGTTTTTAAATATTCAGTCATTGTATGAAATAATTTCAAAATATCTGAGCGAGCAGTATTTTTACTTATAGACCGATAAGCGGGTTGAATATACTTTTGCATAAACTCCTCAAAGTATCGATCTTCTGCGAAAGTAAAAAGCATCTCGCTTGCTGCCAAAAATTCAGACATTCTTACTCTAATTTGATCCTGCGAATAACAAAAATTAGAAAAAGTAACTGTTCCACTAGTATTAGTAAAAGAAGTAATTTGAGCTTGTTTAGTATCCAAATGCCTTCTTTCATTCATGTGTTTGTCTTTGTGTCTTCGCAAAGTGTTTTTGCCTTGACCTTTAACCCCATGCATAATTCTTTTTGCAAATAGTGCATATTGCTCTTTTGTTTGGTTCATCCACTATAAAGATTTTCCAAACATCAGATGTGTGTTTTTTATTTCTTCCCTGTTTAGAAGATTCAATATTTGGATCATTATCATCTTTCAAATTTATTGGAGAACAACTATCATGTAAATTGACATTTCTTGAAAAAAAATCGTGAGAATTTATAACACTTTAACAAATTTTTTTGAAATAATAAAATGAAAAGAAAGCACAAAATACTAAATATGAAAAATACTTGCTGAAAATAATAAGAGAGAACGAAAAAATAGATATTTCAAGCTTGTAGATTGTGAGAGTTTCCTATTTTTTCACTTCACAATACCACAATTTATAATAATAAAAAAATTACCGTTAACTATGCCAAATAAATAAATAAATAAATAAATAAATAAAAAATAATAATAATAATTAAAAAAATAGTCAGAACGATCACATGACCGTTCTGACGCAGCTGCTGCTGCGCAAAAAATTCTTTTTTTTTTTTAATTTTTTTTAAAAACCCCGTTGGCCCAGTTTGCCTTGAACCGGCCTGGACCGGTTTCAAGTCCGGGCAGCCCGTGATTTGGCCCACAGGGTTCATGGGCTGAATCGCGGGCCGGTTCGCCTTCGCGGCCCGCCCATCTTGACATCTCTAAACGTAACTTAAGAAACAAGTCAAAAACGAAAAAGGATTCCTGCCCCGGCCCGCCCATCTTGACATCTCTAAACGTAACTTAAGAAACAAGCCAAAAACGAAAAAGGATTCCTGCTCGGATAACATTGTCCTTCGAGCGCCAGCAGGCGGTAGCTTTGCCGCTCGAGCAAAATGCGGGGCAAACCTAGCGCCGCCCTCTATTCTGATTTTTACCCTCGATGCTCGAGTGCAAGCTAATGGCCATCTCTAGTGAAATTGAGGTGAGCTAAAACTCCACCAAAACTCCAAAACCAAGTTTTCAATTATCCAAAGTTCTTTTACCTTCCAAACTTTCAATTCTTGATGAACTTTGTTCCCTTTTTGAACCGAACTTCCAATCAAGAAGACTTTTGTTCTTTTTATCAATTTACCAACCCAATCCTAATCCCTATAGGAATTTGGGTCGTACTCTAACAATCTTCACATTGACACAACATGATGAAAACGATCACAATTATCTGAACTCGAGCTATAGGAAGATTCCCCAATATCATTGCTTGAATCACCACGAGTAATCGATCACTACCAACTCTACCTGAGTTTTCGCTTATCAAACCATAAGCTGTAGCTGCTTCCCACAGTAATTGTTGAACCTTACAAAACATATAACTGGGACTTTCTTCGCCCCTTTAACAGAGTCCTAGCACCTTTGCTAACTTTCGAAACTCCACCTCCATCAGTATACATGTACCCTTTTGAATTAAGAGTGCTCAAGGAGATAATATTATATATAAACCTGGAGCATGTGATAGATTCTCCCTCTTGAAAAAAAACCACAATATCAATGGAAAATGGAACAAACCAGATCTGATTTTTGCTATGAATGTGAGGTAGAAGATCAGATTAGAACCTTAAGGAAACAAAGGCCTTAAAACCCCAACCTTGAGACGCCACAAAGGTTGATCACTCCTTTGATAAGTCAAATTTCTAGCATTCCATCAAGAACACAAGAAAAGGCAAAGCAAGAGCCTTTCTATTTACTTCCAGAAACGTTCTCCTCTTACAAATATCTTGGTGGCTCCTTTTAAAGTGGAAACCTAGCTTCAAAGAAGAAGGAAAAACGAGTTGGGCCTCAAAAGTTGTGGATTGGGCCTAATTCATCAAAATATAAAAAACCCACAATTCATTAAAGATTACAATTAAGATTCCTAACTAGCCATTGTACTCTTCTTGTCCTTCCAAATTTATCCCTTGCACAAAAAGATAAGTGACCATCTTTGGTGAAGCTTTGGAATCTTCGAGTTTTGTTTGAGAATCATCGAGCACAACCTCTTTGTATTGCACTTCCATAATCAAGCCTTGCAAAGCTTCTTTCATCCTCTTTGTCCTTGCCCTAGTCATTGGACCACCAATTCCTTGTAAAGGATCTTGAGAATATTTGGGAGGATTAACTTGGTCAGCACCTCGATCCCCATCATTCCCCTCCTCTTCAAAAGGATTCTTCCTCGAATCACCTACATCAAATAAAGATAAATCAGCAACATTAAAGGTTGCACTAACATTACCATAATCACTTGGCAAATCTAGCTTGTAGGCGTTATCATTGATTCGCTCCACGACTTGAAAAGGTCCGTCTCCTCTGGGCTGCAATTTTGATTTCCGTTGCGTGGGAAACCTCTCCTTACGCATGTGCACCCAAACCCAATCGCCAGGTTGGAAGACAACCTTCAAACGCCCCTTATTGGGCTTGCTTAGCATATTGTTCATTCTTCTTTTCAATGTTGACCCGAACTCTAGCATGTAACTCCTTCACAAAATCTGCCTTTTTCTTACCATCAAGATTAGCACGTTCATTAGTAGGCAAAGGTAAAATCTCCACAGGTGTCAAAGGATTAAGGCCATAAACAATTTCAAAAGGAGAAAATAAAGAAGTAGAATGAACAGTCCGATTATATGCAAACTCAATATGTGGTAAACATTTTTCCCACTGTTTTAGGTTCTTTTGAATGATAGCACGTAACAATGTAGTGAGTGTCCTATTAACTACTTCAGTTTGACCATCCGTTTGAGGATGTCCAACAGTAGAAAATAACAGTTTAGTTCCTAATTTATTCCATAGAGTGCGCCAAAAATGACTTAGGAACTTAACATCTCTATCACTAACAATTGTCTTAGGCAACCCATGCAATCGAACCACTTCTCTAAAGAACAAATCAGCAATATGTGTTGCGTCGTTGGTTTTGGAACATGCAATAAAATGAGCCATTTTACTAAACCTATCAACAACAACAAATATGCTGTCCTTACCGCCTTGAGTCCTTGGTAATCCTAAAACAAAATCCATAGATATATCAATCCAAGGTTGAGTAGGCACAGGCAAAGGGGTGTACAAGCCATGCGGTCTAACTTTAGATTTTGCTTGCCTACATGTAATGCACTTATCACAAACAGATTGCACATCATGCTTCATATTAGGCCAATGAAAGTGCTCACGTAATATATCTAAAGTCTTTAGAACACCAAAGTGCCCCATCAAACCTCCCCCATGACTTTCCCTAACAAGCAACTCACGAATAGAACAAATAGGCACACACAATTTATCTTTCTTGAATAGAAATCCTTCATGCCTATAAAAATCACCAAACGCACACTTATCACACGCACTCCATACTTGGCTGAAATCAGAGTCATTGGCATACAAATCCTTAAGCAGTTCAAAACCAAGTAATTTAGTTTGTAATGAAGTAATAATACGTACCTCCTAGACAATGCATCAGCCACAATGTTTTCCTTCCCATGCTTGTATTTGATCACATAAGGAAACGTTTCTATGAACTCCAACCACTTAGCATGTCTTTTATTAAGCTTACCTTGGGTCTTCAAGAACTTCAAGCTCTCATGATCAGAATGAATGATGAATTCCCTTGGCCACAAATAATGCTGCCATGTTTGAAGAGTTCTCACTAATGCATAAAGCTCCTTGTCGTAAGTAGGATAATTCAAGGCTGCCCCACTTAGCTTTTCACTAAAATAAACAATTGGCTTGAAATCCTGCATCAAAACAGCTCCTATTCCAATCCCAGATGCATCACATTCTGTCTCAAAAGCTTTATCAAAGTTAGGCAAACACAGCAAAGGTGCATTAGTTAGCTTATCTTTCAAAGTTTTGAAAGCCCGGTCATGCACATCATCCCACTTGAAAGCAACATTCTTTTTAACAAGTTCATTCAAAGGTGTAGCAATAGAACTAAAATCTTTAACAAACCTTCGATAAAAGCTTGCCAAACCATGAAAACCTCTCACCTCGTTTGCATTCTTGGGTGTGGGCCAGTCCCTTATTGCTCTTACCTTCTCTTCATCAACACTAATACCCTGTGAACCAACAACAAATCCAAGAAACACGACATATTCCATGCAAAACGTGCATTTCTTAAGATTAGCATACAATTGATGCTCTCTCAACACACTAAACACACAATGCAAGTGTTTCACATGTTCATCCAAATTTTTACTATAAACTAAAATATCATCAAAGTAAACTACCACAAATTTCCCCATGAAAGCACGCAAGACATGGTTCATTAGCCTCATGAATGTACTAGGTGCATTAGATAAACCAAAAGGCATTACTAACCACTCATACAATCCATATTTAGTCTTAAATGCAGTTTTCCATTCATCTCCCTCTTTCATGCGAATTTGATAATAGCCATTCTTTAAATCAATTTTAGAAAACACTTGAGAGCCATGCAATTCATCAAGCATATCATCTAATCTGGGGATAGGATGTCTATACTTTACCGTTATCTTGTTGATAGCTCGGCAATCCACGCACATGCGCCATGTTCCATCTTTCTTTGGAACTAAGAGGACAGGAACCGAACATGGGCTGAGACTCTCCCTTACAAATCCTTTTTGCAATAGTTCATCCACTTGCCTTTGTATCTCCTTTGTTTCCTCGGGATTAGCTCTATAAGCAGGTCGATTTGGTATGGCCGAACCAGGTATGAAGTCTATTTGATGCTCAATTCCTCTTAAAGGAGGTAACCTATGAGGAATCTCCTCAGGAAATAGGACCTCAAAGTCTTGCAATAACGACACAACAACACTAGGCAAAGATGAGTCAAGGTCGTTAGTAGAAAAATAAACATCCTTGTACATAAGTACAAGTACTTGTTGCCTTGCCATCATTACACTCTCACCCTCATGTTTTTCAGCAATGACACTCATTTTTTTATTTTTCTCCCCATGTTGCTCACTTCTCTCCCCTTTTTTCTCACTTTTCTCTCCTTTTTGCTCACTTTTCTCTCCTTTTTTCCTCTCGACCTCACTTGTTCTCTTTTTATTTTCCTCATGCTCACACTTTTGTTTCTCTCTCATTTTGCACTCTTGTGTTATCCTAATTTGATCTTTATAAGCATGCAATGGCTTGAGAGAGGCTAATACAACTTTTCGATTGTTCATTACAAAAGAATCGGTTTTTGTACCCATCATGCAAAACCCTCCTATCAAATTGCCACGGTCGCCCAAGTAATAAATGACCAGCATACATCGGTGCCACATTACAAAGAACCTCATCCTCATACTTGCCAATCGAAAAAGGTACCCGAACTTGCTTGTTTACCTTCACTTCTCCACAGTCATTTAACCATTGTAGCTTGTACGGTTTAGGATGCATTTGCCACTTCAAATTCAACTTTTCTACCAACAAGGTACTAGCAACATTAGTACAACTGCCACTATCAATAATCAACGTACATACCTTATCCTTTACATGGCATCTTGTGTGAAATATATGCTCACGTTGCTCCTCATCCCCATCCTTAGGCTATATACTCAAGGCTCTCCTTGTAACAAGCAAATCACCCTGCACAGGTTCTTCTACTTCAACATCAGAACAATCCTCCAATGGTGGCATCTCATTGTCACTTGAGCTAGTACTTTCAACTTCTCCATTTGCCCATACAACCATAACCTTTTTAGTTGGGCATTCAGAAGCAATATGTCCGAATCCTTGGCAACTGAAACACTTGATATCACGTGACCTAGTAAGAGTTTTAGTTTCTGGTTTTCCTTTAGGAGCAACAACTGAATTCTTGGACTTTGCTTCTTCTTTTGTTCTAAGACCAGCTTTGTTGTCTTTCCAATTTGATTTCTATGGAGAACTAGAAGTCGAACCAGATCTGAACTTCTTGGACTTGATTTGTTTCTCCACTTGAACAGCTTTGTGTAGTAGCTCCTCCATCTCTACGTAATATTGTAACTCAACCACATCAGCAATCTCCTTGTTCAATCCGGTAATGAATCTAGCCATTGTTGCTTCTCTGTCTTCCTCTATGTTTGCTCTAATCATGGCGATTTCCATCTCCTTATAATAATCCTCTACACTCATGGAACCTTGAACCAGCCCTTGCAACTTTCTATACAAATCTCTATAGTAATGGCTAGGTATAAATCTCTTGCGCATTACCAACTTCATTTCTTCCCATGTCCGAATAGGCCTCTCACCATTCCTACGTCTATTGATCACCAATTGATCCCACCATATACTTGCATAATCTGAAAACTCCACGGCTGCTAGCTTTACTTTTTTCTCCTCGGAGTAATCATGACAATCAAATACGTGCTCAACTTTTCTTTCCCACTCCAAGTATAGCTCCGGATCATTCTTTCCTTGAAAAGTCGGAATTGTCATCTTTATACTACCTATATTGTTATCTCCTTTGGAACCTACCTTCTTGTCCCGTTTACAACTTGTTCTCTCCACTTCGAAATCAGCTTCATCTTTTTCATCTAACTTAGGTCTTCTATGTGTTCTAGAGCCGAAAGAGGACTCCAAATCATCCAATCTCGCATTCAATAATTTAAATTGGTCGGTAACAGCCTTGATGAAGAATTTCAAGTCGACCTCTTGTGGTTCTTCTCCTTCCTTACTCAAA
Source organism: Fraxinus americana (assembly GCA_035079005.1). Taxonomy (NCBI): domain Eukaryota; kingdom Viridiplantae; phylum Streptophyta; class Magnoliopsida; order Lamiales; family Oleaceae; genus Fraxinus; species Fraxinus americana. The sequence goes on along the minus strand of CM068725.1, from coordinate 14,301,873 downwards.
AATTAAGACCTGCAAAATTAAACAAAATAAAAGGTGTTGTTCCTCACACACTCCCTCACGTGTTTACACTCAAATCAGATTGTTATCTCTCGTGTTTCACACAATTTTGGCTTTTTCTTTGTTGATGATCTCTCTTGCCTTTTATCACTCAAAGCCAAGCCAGCCCTCTTTATGTTCTTAATAGAATCAAGGAATTTAACAAATCTGAGAAACAATCGGTTAGATGGTGATCATCTCAACAAAGTTAGATTTTTTTTTTTTAATGTCATAAATAGGGCAAAACCAGACCAAACTAAGAGGGAACCAATTCAGCAAGAACAAGAAACTCAAGAAAATAAACCCCAATCCGAACTTAAATCAATAGGGAATATGAAACTTGAACTAAGAACAAGAATGAGAAACTTATAGCACTCGACAACCAGCCACGTTTTTTTTTTCTCTCCGTTTCACCATCAAGAACACAACAATGAGATGGAAATAAACAACCTGATTTTCAACAACCACAATGCTCTGATACCAAATGATAGATTCCCCCTCTTGAAAAAAAACCACAATATCAATGGAAAATGGAACAAACCAGATCTGATTTTTGCCATGAATGTGAGGTAGAAGATCAGATTAGAACCATAAGGAAACAAAGGCCTTAAAATCCCAACCTTGAGACGCCACAAAGGTTGATCACTCCTTTGATAAGTCAAATTTCTAGCATTCCATCAAGAACACAAGAAAAGGCAAAGCAAGAGCTTTTCTATTTACTTCCAAAAACGTTCTCCTCTTACAAATATCTTGGTGGCTCCTTTTAAAGTGGAAAACCTAGCTTCAAAGAAGAAGGAAAAACGAGTTGGGCCTCAAAAGTTGTGGATTGGGCCTAATTCATCAAAATATAAAAAGCCCATAATTCATTAAAGATTACAATTAAGATTCCTAACTAGCCATTGTACTCTTCTTGTCCTTCCAAATTTATCCCTTGCACAAAAAGATAAGTGACCATCTTTGGTGAAGCTTTGGAATCTTCGAGTTTTGTTTTAGAATCCTCGAGCACAACCTCTTTGTATTGCACTTCCATAATCAAGCCTTGCAAAGCTTCTTTCATCCTCTTTGTCCTTGCCCTAGTCATTGGACCACCAATTCCTTGTAAAGGATCTTGAGAATATTTGGGAGGATTAACTTGGTCAGGACCTCGATCCCCATTAGCATGTCTCACTTAACTATGGGTCAACCGTCCCATTAAACATCTTGATTCTGACGCTCATTATTTTCCATCACCACTGAACCCTTTTAACTGCTTCATATGAAGAAAATTAATCTCGACTAGAACACATATGAAAAGTGCAAACCGTAGCAAGAATCCAATCCTCGTTAGGTTTGGAGTCTCCATCAAAATCACCAAAAGATCTCCATCACTGTAAAGTATTATCCAAGTCCAATTCAGTAAGAACTGCTCGAATCTTGTTCTGTCATAAAGAAAATCTACTATTGTGATCCAAAAGCCAAATCTCAAATTTCATAGTTTCCATTCTTGAAACAATTGACCTTGTTCAAACCTCGCTTTAATAACCAATTTGGACCTCCCAAGAAACCACAAAGAAACCTTGGCTTTGATACCAATTTTTAAAAACAAACAAGATATTGTTTCCTCTGATACCATTTGTTGAGAATTCGAGCCAAATAATTAAATAACAAGAAAATTTGCAATATGAAGAATTTTGGATCACACAACATCACAAGATTTATATGGAAGAAAAGGAGATTTTCATATTGCTAATTTGATACTCATAGTTTAAATATAAACAATCTTCTCGAGTTTCTAATGGATTTTGTTAGTTGAGTCTATGAAGAGTCTACACCATGTGGAGCATTTATAGGAACTCATTACAAGTACTTTGCATGAAATACAACTCAAGAAACAAGTTAAAATCGAAAAAGAATTCCCGCCCGGATAATATTGCCGCTCGAGCGAAACGTTGGCGCCAACCCTCTGTTTCGTTTTTCACCCCGGATACTCAAGCACTATGCTAGCGGCCAGCTAGCGAAATTGCAACCTTTTCTCTACCAAAACTCCAAAAATAAGTCTACAATCAACCGAAGTCCTTTTATCAATCAAACTTCCAATTCTTGATTAACTTTTGTTCCTTTTTCAATCAGACTTTTAAACGAAGAAGACTCTCGTTCCATTTATCAATTTACCAACGCAATCCTAAATCCCAATAGCAATTTGGGTCATACTCTAACAGACGTAGTGTTTGGGATATACAACCGAGATAGTAGGATGGATAACAAGCATAAGAGATGTTGAATAGTACATGTTGGATCGAGTAAATAGAATAGCAAGATTATAGGAATTGATTAACTATAAATAGAAAGATCATAGGAATCAATTAACTATAAAATCATAGACAAAAAGGGTCAGTAGCGAGTCTAGCCCTAAATTATCCACAAGCAAGAATAACTTCCAAAAATTCCTCCTTGTATCTATGTATCTCCATATTACTATTCTGAGTAAAATATATGAAAATCTCTATTTGACATGGTATCGAAGCGTGGTCTTAGGTTCCTTGCTCCACTCCACCCTTAACCTAAAAGGACCTAGATTATTTAGAATACGTGGAGGACTTCTCTCAACCGACACAACACTATGACATCCCGATTGAATCTATTCTAGACGATCTGATGACCAAGATAATAGAAATCTTTAATAGAGTCCAAACCTCATGAGTATTATCGATTACTGATTTCTTTACTATCCCAATTAGCATTAAGTCGAATGGTTCCAACTATGTTTTATGGTCTGAGGTTGTTGAGATATATATCTTTGGCAAATACAAACTGGGATAGTAAATGGAGACTCTCCCCAACCTTCAGAAAATAGACCCCATCATTTTGAAAGTGGCGAATCTAGTATTCCATTGTGAAGGGGTGTCTAATCAACTCGATGGACTCGCTGATTGTGAACTTCATTCGCTTCCCGAAAGCCAAACACATTTGGGATTCTATTACTGTAACTTACTTTCATAGAATTGAAACTTCGCAAGTGCATATCTCAGGCACGTGTGACTCATATAGGACAAGTAGGGGGATGAATTAAAAAATACTATAATTATTTACAAGATTCGTGGCATGAACTTGATTTTCATCACCTAAACCCAATGAAATGTGTAATGTTATATACAAAATTATAATTCAATCTTACAGGAGATTGAGTTTACATCTTCCTTGATGGATTTAATGACTAACTAGTTAACATTCAGATTGATGTAACCTTTTTTCTTACGGTTGAGCAGGCATATACTCATGTTCAATGGGAGGATGTTTGGAAAAATTTGATGGCATATAGGACAAAATTTACTTCTTGTGGTGAAGTTACGGTTACTAAAGGAATTAAAATAGGTCAATAACAAACATTGGCGAAAATCAGGGTCATTTTTTCTGAATGCTGGAGGAAAATGTACTCATTGTGGTAATATAGAGCATACCCACGATACTTACTTTAAGGTACATGGGTACCTAGATAGGTGGCATGAGTTACAGACACGAAAGAAACGAAATGTTGCTGCTATTGAGGAAGACATGGGTAAAGTTGTTGTGGTCACTGTCAAGCCCCAACTATCTCTCGTTCATTGGCAAAATCCTCTGTATCTCACATTGATTAAGGTAATTGTGCTTTATCTCTAATTCTCGTGGTGATGGTGCCTAGATTATCGACTCGGGGACTATGGACCATATGACATTTGATCACATTGACTTCTCCAATATTAATCTACCGCAATGTACTTGCTTTACTAATACCGATGGGGTTACAATACCATTCTGGTTAAGGGATTGGAAATATGCCTCTATTTCTCTTTCTCATTATCTCATACTCTACTTGTCCCATCCCTATCAAATAAAATGATCTTTGTAAGTCTAGTAACTAAAGAGCCATGCACTACCTTTTGTATTCTTCATGATCTTCTCAGTAAGGAGATCATTATGCGTGGTACTAAGAGGGCAGATTATATTACATGGATGACTTCGGGCTGAGAGTAGCAAATCAGATGCACCACCATCTAGTTGAAGTGGTACGAACCCCATCTAGGATGTAGCCTGAAACCCACAAAAAATATGATATGAGCTCCAAGAAAGCTAAACTTAGAGTTATAACCTTGACTCAATGATTTCTAGAATCAAGAACTAAGACTGGAAGGGTTAAATGACACAAAGATTGAAAATCTTTGAAAGTTCTCGATAGTTCAATTAAGAATGAGATTGAAAGTGAATCTTCACTTTATAATTAATCTCTAAAAAATAACATGGTGTTAATCTCTCAAACAATTCTAATTAACTCGTAAAAAAACTTGATAAACAAGATAAAATAGATTTTTAATCAAAATAAAAAACTAAAATCTATATGTAGAATTGTGTACCATGCTTGGGCATTGTATTAATCCTTGCGTGGGCATGGTTCAACCATTTTGCTCTAGGATTGAGCAATTTTGATGTTTGCTTGGGCAATGAAATTAAAGTCTTGCTGGAGCATGGCTTTCAGAATCATCTCCCTCTTCTTTAACTTGAATCAAATGCACTAAATTTGGTTCTTCCTTCACATGCATTTTGAAACTTTTTGTATCTTGCTCCTTGCACTTACTCTCGGCCCATATTGGATTCTTTGATCTTGATCTTATTATTGGTCCATTCAACATAATGTAAAGGATCCTTGCTAGCTTACCCCCATGATAGTCATCACTGTCTTTGATCCGTTCGATTTCACGCAAGTGTCCGTATCGCGAACAAGTAATAAAATGAAGAGTAGAATATTGTTCCCAAGACAACATACACTTAATCAATGATCATTTAATTTTGACTTTAATCGAATATCCAAAGATGTTTGAATGATTTATACTAATTTATCTAGTTAAACTAATAATTAAAATGAGTAAGTTATGAAAGTTTTGTAAAATTCAATTGGATGTTACTAAGACCTAAATATCCCCCTTATTTATCCATTTTAATGCAAATTAATAACGTCAAAATATGTGTAAACTCTTGTTGATCAATGTTCCCAAATTAATTAAAAGCATCTCATAAATCTATCATCTCATGTGACCTTCATAAATCTCTATGAAATATGCGAACATGAAAGCATGCATTAAAGATGCTAGAACATCCATAGAATCATGCAAAGTATAGCGATATATCTCTATCCCCTATTGAACTTTATAATATTATTATATAGTGCTGTCCCTCCTATTGTTTTTCTCGAAATTAATAAAATTCACAATCAATTCAATTAGTGATCAAGTAATTGAAAAAACATTAAATCTTATAACAATTATCCAAGAATAAACACATCTTGAGCGTCAAATTAAACATCGTAATAAGCGTTCATCAATGTTGTAGTAATACATTTTTGATTGATGAAGGAGAAGAAGATGGATCTTGAAATGTTGAATCTCTTTATTGGCTTCTTGATGAATCTCCAATATATTTCTTGTCGTCTCTCCAAAAATTAAGTTTGAAACTCCAATTTCTTGAAAACTTGTAATCGGACTTTAACTCTCACAATAACAATGGATTGACCTCTCTTTGATGATGTTGATTTATGAATTTAGGTGAATGAGAGGTTCTCCTAATGTTATGCCATTAGATATTTATTGGAGTCTAAAATTGGTTGAAAATTATGTTCAAATTAGTTTCTAAAAGAGTTCTAATTGAATGAGGAAAGTTGACTTCGCGTGCGCATGTTTTTGTCACTGTACATTTGTCAATATTTTTGTCATAACTTTTTCTTTTGTTATCCGATTGAGGCAATTCAAAGTGAATGAAAGAAGCTAACTTAAAGAGATAAAACTTTAATAAAAATAGAATATTTCCTTTACTATGCCAAAAATGGGTCTTAATCTTTCGCTAAAAATCTGGAAATTGATTTGTCAAAATACTTTGATCATATTTCATTCCTTTTTTTTTTTTTTACTTCTAATGACTCTTATCAATATTCAATTATTTTTTGTGGTCTAAATCAATTATTAAATATTTATAATTTGGCCCTCGAACTTTGGACTTCGCCCTTTTTATCGTTTTTCACTCATTTCTTCAAATTCACACCAAATCATAGAGTTTCTCATAATAAACGAAATATATACATGATTAGGTTATAATTTACCAAAAGAACAATGAAATATCAATATTTTAATGTAGGAATATGTGTACAAAATAAACTTATCAAACACTCACAAACTTAAACAATTGTTTGTCCTCAAAGCAAAATTGTAACCTAACTTAACAAACAAACATGCAATAAAATTCTAGTTAGATAACCTGTCGTTTTGTCTCAAGATTGGAATCATTGTATTAAATTTTTAATCAGCTTCAAGATCACATTATTAAAATCAATATCTACTTTTCTAATGCAAATTATATTCATCATTATTAGCTGGCTACCTAACGCATCTTTTTGAGATTTAATTTTTTTTTCATTTTTTTACATATATAATAAAGCAATAATCACACAATCACACACATACATAATAAAGCTAAACATTCAATGTTTTTTCCACCCCTAAACTTGAAATAGACACTGTCCTCAATTTTCTTAAAGAATGACCTAGCAACATAGAGGGGTGGAGAAAGAAAGGTAGAAGGTACTCCCCGAATTTTTATCTGATATTGGAATTAGGCTTTTTGGATCATTCCATTGCTTCCATTTATTCGATATTTCCCTACTATAAGAGCCAAAAGACAGTTTTAAATCTATAATGCGGTGTGCATGATAATCAGATTTTTTTTAAACTCCTGCTGCCTTGAAAAATGTGCCACATTCTTTTTTACTTTTTTTACTCAAATTTTTTTTTCCTAAGCTAAATATAAACAAGATGACCTTTTTAATTAATCAAAAATATGCCTAAGACTAATGCAACATATCAATTTATGTGCAATGCAAATACATAAAGAAAAGTAAATAAAAGAGTTAGCTAAACATTGTAGAGGGGTTATCATGGTGGCTCAAACTAGACTTCACTAGCAAAGCTTTGATTACAATGTTCAACATTGCCAACCACTTTTTTGATTTTCCACACTTGAAGAGCTCATTTTTCATCCTTGAAGTTTCCAACTCTTCCACCTAATCCCTTTTATGTTGGCACTTTAAATGCTCTTTCTCTTCTTTCTCCTTGACCTTTTTGCTATTCTCTTCATGGGATGGTTTCTCAACAATTGTAAAGATTCTGAACTTATCTTGCTTATCATCCACCCTCAAGATCAGCTCGCCTTCTTCAAAGTCTATGATGGCCCAACTAGTAGATAAGAAGGATCTCCCTAAGATTAGCGAGTCTGCATCCCATGGTTCTTCTATGTCTAAGACGACGAAGTCTACTGAGAATATGAACTTGCCTACTCTAATGAACACTTCTCAATCACTTCTCGAGGGTATTTGAATGTCTGTCTCCCAATTAAAGGGAGATTGTTGTGTCATTTAGCTCTTCCAAACCTAAATTCCCGTAGACGATTAAAGGGAGATTGTTGTGTCATTTAGCTTTTCCAAAGAATGGAAAAAGGCACTAAATTTATACGTGCTCCAAAATTACATAAACAACTGAAAGTAGAATCATTTTCTATTGAGCAAGGTATTTTGAGACTCCCTGAAGTTTTTAGTGTAATAGGTAATTTATTTTGCATGATGACACTATACTCCTCATTTAGTTTAATGGTCTCAAATTCAATGAACTTCCTGATCTATGACAAGACCTCTAAAATTTTTGCATAGCTCGGTATTTGCAATATGGTTTCAAGTAATAGGATGTTGGCATGAAACTTTCTGAATTTGTCCAGGAACTTTGCAAATTGTTTTTCAAGTTCCTTATTTTGTAGTCTTTGAGCAACCATACATGAGATAAATCAATTTTGATAGGAACAATTGCATTAACCTGGGACCATTTCAATTCTGATCTAAAATTATTTTTGCTAATTTTAATATCGATCCACGTGCTCCTCATCTATAGAAGGCACATTTTGATTCACGACCACCTGTCTCTAAGTTGTAATTTCTCGAAGTTGAACCCCACTTCGCATAGTAATTGGCTCAATTTGCTCGTTCTCCATAATACTCACTACCATTATTTGCTGTTTGGAATTTACCTCAATATTACTTTGCAGAGTTCTAGGCTATTTTTCGAAAATTCTGGTTGATCGAAAATTTTTTCTTAGTCTGTTGCATGAATTTGGTTGATGCTTCATTTTACTCATGTTTCAGTTGATGATGTTGCAAGTTTACTCAATGCTTCTTTAAATGACGGTTTCTTTTCTAGATGTTGAAAATTTGGTGGTCCATTATGATACGGTTCACCTTGAGAAGATTGGGTGTTGCTCCAAGAGAAGTTCGAATGATTTCTCCAACTCGGATTGTATGTATTGTAACATGGATTATTCTGCTACCTCAAGTAATCCTACATATAATTTACCTCTTCGGTCAATTTAGGAAACGGGCTCCCCAGTTGATTTCACTACAATGGTTGCATCTTAGCCCAGCTGCTTGAACTATATTCACTGTTTAATTGGTTGGCCGATTATCTACCTTTTTAGTTAGTGCTGATAGATGTGCTGAATAGCTGTCAGCGTATCCACATCTTGTATCCCTCTAATTTGTTTTCCACCTGATCTCGTAGTTGGCCATAATGCACTGGTGTATACTAGATCCTCCATGATTTAATAAACTTCATCTATTGCCATTTTTGTAATTGAACCATCACGGGCAATGTCAACGTTGGCCCTACTAGTTGGATTTTGACCCAATATAGAAAAGTATTAGACATGGAGCCACTTCTGTAGACCATGTTATGGATATTGTCGAAGCAAACGCTTGTATCACTATCACTCCCAATCCTCATAATAGCACTATGAATCAAGCTGAGATAATATAGTCATTTCATTCTTCAACATTGGGAAGTATTTGTTCAAGAGTTTCTGGCTAATATTGTCCAAAGTGGTGATGCTGTGAGGTGGGAATGTGTCCAACCATTCTCGAGCTGAATCTCTCCAGGTTTACGTAAAGAGTCTCAGCCGAATTACATTACTAAAAACCTTTGAATATTCAATTATTGACACATGTCCAAGAACCTCAATATACGAGCATTTAAATTCTATAACAATCATTCAAGAACAAACATATATTGAGCATCAAATTATCGAATTTATATTAAACCATCACAATAAGGGTTCATCAATGTCTTTGTAATTAAAACCCTGGCACATCATTACAAAATCACTAGAAAACATGTTTATTGGTACAACATAACTCGCATTTTAGATTGATGAAGGAAAAGAAGATGGATCTCGAAGTCATGAATCTTTTTTATGGTTTCTTGACGAGTCTCCAATATATATTTGTTGTCTCTCCAAAATTCAAGGTTGAACCTCCAATTTCTTGAAAACTTGTAATTGGCCTTTAATTTCACAAGAACAAGGGAATGGCCTATGATGATATTAATTGATAAATTTAGGTGTATGAGAGGTTCCCCTAATCTATTTCTCTGTTAGGTACTTACAGGAGTCGAAAATTGGATGAAAATCACGTCCAAATTAGTTTCAAAAGAGTTTTAATCAAATAAGGAAAATTGTGCATGCATGTTTTTTTGTCTCTACACAGTCATTAGTATTTTTGTCATAAATTTCTCTTCCAATATTCGTTGAGGTGATTCAAAGTGCATAGGAAAGCTAACTCGAAAGGATACATCGAGTATGCTATTGACTTCCATCAATTCAACGGTTATGGATCTGAAAATTTAGTATAAAATACTATGAGTATAAAGTATACTCAGTAAGAGACCATGCTCGGATTTAATTGGTTAATACTACACAAAAGAAAGCATTCAAACACATACTTGCACATCCCGGCTTGCCGGTGCCCTTCGAACTTGTCCTAGGGCATAAATAGATATCTAACTTTGTGGACTTGTCCACAACTTTCATATTATGGTTTTCATGCATAGTTTAAGCATAAATATTACCATGAAATCCTACCACTTGAGTATAGAAAGTATTTTACCTTAAACCTTGGAGTAATTTTGGTTGAAATGTGTACTTGGGAGTAGACTTTTGTTTTCCTCTTCACTTGGTTCACTTGGGGATAACTTGAAGAAACTTTGGGGTTAAGTGTCCTCTTTAGGGGCTATATAAAGGGTCTTAAGGGATGGGGTCGTGATTGATACTTAAGCATGAAGAAATTGGTGGTTAAAGGATAAATGTCTCCAAGAATGAGGTGTCCAAGCATGACGTGGCTTTAAGCAGCCATACTTAACTCTTCATTTCCCATATTTGGACCCTTATGTAACTTATAAGATATATATCTATCCAATATAAAGTGATAAGGCTTTAGAAAACGTGATAGAAGCCTTAAGGTTAAAGGAACTTGATATTAAAGTGACAAATCATCACATGCTAACTAAGATATGTCACCTTCTAGTTACATTTTGATTTTGTATCATTCCTTGGGTGATCTGTATGACATTTATGGATAATATGTCACATATTTAAAGTCTTAAAGAAGTGGTAGACGTGGATAATGCTTAAGAGTGAAGGAATTTACCATTACAAGGATAAATCAACAAATAGGAGGTGACTAAGTATGAGGTGATCTCTTGGGGTTAAAATCTAATTTTGTACATATCATTGCAGGTAAAAATCAAGTATCCTTGTCTTATTTTAATGTGTTTACTGTAATACCCAAGAATGTTTAAAAGATTTGATAGGTACTACTCATACCAACAAGGTGCACCTTCTTTTCCGGAAGTCCATCATTAGAAACTCCACAATTTAAGTGTGCTTGACTTGGAGCAATTCTATGATGGGTGACCCCCTGCAAAGTTTTCTTGGGGAGCGTGCGAGTGAGGATAAAACATGCTGAAAAGACCCATGTTTGTACAGTGGAGACAGTACGTCGTTGATATAACGGTCGGGATAGCCAGTTAAATGGGACCTGGGTCGTTACAAATGGTATCAGAGCCCGGTTGCCAGCCGGAAATCGGGAACTAAGTGCTATGGGGGAAAAAGTCCTACGCCATGGGACTGGAGCCACCTCTTGAACCTGTAGGAGCCACCTCTAGAATCCGATCGCCTGGCAATGGATCCTCAGTGGATCAAGTGCGATGAGGACGTCGCGAGTCAAAACTGGGGGTGATTGTAATACCCAAGAAAGTTTAAAAGATTTGATAGGTACTACTCATACCAACAAGGTGCACCTTCTTTTCCGAAAGTCCATCGGTAGTCCACAATTAAGCTTACTTGACTTGGAGCAATTCTATGATGGGTGGTCCCCTGGGAAGTTTTCTTGGGGAGCTTGCGAGTGATGATAAAGTATGTTGAAAAGACTCATGTTGGTACAATGGGGAAAGTACGTCGTCGATTTGACTGCCAGGACAGCCCATTAAGTGGGACCTGGGTCGTTACATTTACCTTCTAATTTACATACCCTAAGATCCCAAAATATTTTATAACATTACTTCCTCAACCGTTCATTTAATTACTTACCCGATTGATACCCGATTCTCGATCGATTTCAATGAAGCGTACATCAACATTTATAGCATCATATAACAGCCATATTATTGTGTAGTGATCATCTCACTTCATGCTTCATGTCCAAAATAGGTCAATTACCGATTTAGGGTTTATGGTGACCTTGATCAACCAAATGGAAAGCTATAACCGTTATCAATCCTAATTCCGACCTTTCAAGGTTCCAATTGCTCTAGTCATCTTCCACATCTAGATTAACCTAGCTTCTCTATCACCGCTCAATGTAGAATTCATCATCTAGGTCGAGGAGTCGAAAGCTAACACCATATAAAGATCTCATGCTCTCAATAATCAAATGTATAGTTTTTTCATTTTGTTAAAAAATGCAATTAGGAGAATGGATACAAATGACATTGTAAATAGCATACATGAATCATATTAGCCAAATGTGATGTGAGATTCTGGGTATTCCATCCTCCCCTCCTTATAAAAATTTTGTCCTCGAAATTTGCTTACCCCGAACTTAGTTGAAAAGTTCTGGATACTTGGTCTTAATTTCCTCTTCTCTTTCCCAAGTTGATTCTTCAACAATATGGTTTCTCCATTGAACTCTTACTAATGGAATTTCTTTTGTCCTCAGCTGTCGGATTTTGTGATCTAAAATTGCTACTGGTTTTCCATAAGTCATGTTTTGTTTGATATCTAATGGTTGATAACTAACCACATGACTTTGATCTGACATATATTGTCGAAGCATTGACAAGTGGAATACATCATGAATTGTTGACAAATCTAGTGGCAAAGCAATTCGATAAGCTGCATTCCAACTTTCTGCAAAATTTCAAAAGGACCCACGATTCTTGGTCGAAGTTTTCCCTTCTTTCCAAAGCGAAGAACTCCCTTCACCAGTGCCATCTTTAAGAAAACTTTATTAGCATAAATTTTTTGTTGGTCCTGGGCTGCCTTGATTCTAGCTTTTATTTTATCAACCGCTCGACTAGTTTCCTCAATTATTTTCGATCCTACAACTCTCTGCTCACCTACTTCATCCCAATAAAGAGGAGATCTACATTTCCTGCCATAGAGAGCTTCGTAATGTGCCATCTTTATCGTAGCTTGATAGCTATTATTATAGGCAAACTCTACCGATGGTACATAACTTTCCCAACAGCCCCCTAAATCGAGGACCCATGCACGCAGCATATCCTCCAAAGTCTGTATAGTCCTCTCCGATTGTCCATCAGTTTGAGGATTAAAAGTTGTACTGAAGTTTAACTTGGTTTCCATAGCTTCTTGCAAACTTTTCCAAAATTTTGAGGTAAATCTCGGATCTCTATCAGATACAATTGAGGTTGGGATACCATGTAAATGGATGACCCCTTTAATGTATAATCCCACATATTGATCCATACTGAAACTCATTCTTACTGGTAGAAAATGAGCTGACTTTGTTAACCGATCCACTATAACCCACATAGCATCATTTCCCCTAGCTGATTTTGGAAAACCCATAACAAAATCCATAGTTATATGTTCCCATTTCTATTGTGGAATTTTTAATGGTTCCAACAATCCTGAAGGCCTTTGATGTTCAGCTTTCACTTGTTGACAAGTCATGCACTTCCTGACAAAAAGACCTATGCACCGTTTCATATTTCTCCACCAAAATATACTCCTTAGATCTCGATACATTTTTGTACCTCCTGGATGAGCAGTATATGGAGTTAAGTGTGCTTCTTCAAGAATTTCTTTCCTCAATCCCTCGTCTTTTGGTACACACAACCTTTCCTTAAAAAGTAAGGCTTTATGAAGGCCTAATTCAAAACCCTTTCGCTTGCTAGTACCAGCTTCAGATTTAATCTTTTGTAGAAAAGAGACACCATCCTGTGCTACTCTTATTCGATCTCTAAGTGTTGGTTGAATCATTAGAACCGCTATCCTGGTGATAGTTTGGGTTGGTGGAGCAATTACTTCTAGATGTAAGTTTTCGAAATCCTTTAACAACTGGTCCTGCATAGTGATTAATACTGCTAATTGTCCAACCGTCTTTCTGCTAAGAGCATCTGCTACTACATTAGCTTTACCAGGATGGTAAAGGATAGTGCAATCATAATCCTTCACTAGCTCTAGCCATCTCCTCTGCCTCATATTTAATTCCTTTTGGGGTGAAAAAGTACTTCAAACTCTTATGATCGGTATTAATACTGCTAATGACGCCATATCTTAAGGGCATGAACTATTGCAACCAATTCTAGATTATGTGCTGGGTAGTTTTGTTCATATTGTTTCAGTTGTCTGGAAGTGTAAGCTATCACCTTTCCTTTCTGCATCAGAACACACTCAATGCCCTATTTCGAAGCATCGCTATATATAACGAATCCTTCTGGCTCGTCTGGTATTGTTAATATTGGAGCTGTAACTAATCTTCGTTTCAGCTCTTGGAAGCTCAATTCGCATTTCTCTGTCCATTGAAATTTTATCCCTTTACGAGTCAACTGGGTCAGTGGTTCTGCTATTTTAGAAAATTCTTCGATAAATTTTCTATAGTAACCAGCCAATCCCAAGAAGCTGCATATTTCTCCAACATTGGTTTGTCTTACCCAATTATTCACCGCTTCTACTTTAGTTGTGTCTACTTCAATTCCTTGTGTTGTGATTACATGCCCCAGAAAACCTATTTTATCCAACCAGAATTCACATTTCTTGAATTTGGCATAAAACTTCTCTTTTCTTAGGGTTTCCAAGACAATCGTGAGATGTTTCTCGTGTTCTTCATCACTCTTTGAATAAACTAAGATGTCATCAATAAAAACTATGACAAATTGATCTAAGTATTCATGGAATACTCTGTTCATTAGATCCATAAATACTGTCGGGGCATTAGTTAATCCAAAAGGCATCACCAAAAATTCATAATGCCCATAATGAGTTCTAAAAGCCGTCTTAGGGATATCATTGGACTTAATTTTCAATTGATGATATCCTGATCTTAGATCGATCTTTGAAAATACTGTAGCCCCCTTAAGCTGGTCAAACAAATCTTCTATTCTTGGAAGTGGATAAGGAGAAAACCTTGTTTTTCCTTTCTTGTCATCTGCAGCCTTCTGTGTTTGATTTTGGGGGCATTCTTTAGCAAAATGTCCTGATTTTCCACACTTGAAACAAACATTTTTTCCCCAATAAGCATTCTCCTTTGTGAGGTTATCGTACTTAGGACAATGTTTATAACCACCAACTCCTACTCTCTCCGTCTTTCCTTTCTTTGGTGCATTGTTCTTTTTTCCTTTACCGTTATTCTGTTTATCAAAGTTCCACTTCCTCTTACCGGAGAAATTTTGAACTTTATGAGAATTTTCAACATTTTGAGTTCTTTGATAAGAAATAGTCTGTGCTCGCTTCAAGACTTTTCGATAAGTGTTCAGCTCGAGAACTGACACTATATCACGAATATAAGGTTGAAGCCCACGTTCGAATCTTCTAGCCCGGTTTTTCCTCCGTATCCACTAGATGTGGAGCAAACTTTGATAATTCCTCAAATTTGAGCTCATATTCCACGAGGGTCATGGTTCCCTACTGGAGTTTGAGGAACTCCATCTCCTTTTGATCTTTCACAGCTAGCAAGAAGAATTTTTCTTCTACGAGTTCTTTAAACCTCACCCCAAGTTATAGCATGTTCTTTAGCAAGTGCTAACGACCTGGTAGTCATGTCCCACCAATGGCCAGCCCCATTCTTTAACATAAACAATGAAAATGTTACCTTTTCAGCATCTTTACATCTTATAAATTTAAAGATACGTTCTAGTTCCCATAACCAGTCTTCAACTACTAAGGGATCCATGCTCCCCTCAAATGATGGAGGGTTCGTTTTACGAAACTGCTCTATCATTGCAGTTCGATCCCTTGGGTTAGGTACTATTTGAGGTGGAATAGCTCATTGGTTGGGCTCCTGATGATTGGTTGGTACTTGTTGATTTAGTGTTCGTTGCCCAGTCAAAGGCGGTGCTTGTTGTTGTTGTCCCAACTCCCGCACTACGGCAAGCAGTTCTCCTGCAAAGTTTGCTACATTAACGTCGCCACCGATAGAACTAGCAGTACCATTGCTGCTGCCTAAGTTCATATTGGAATTTGGTGCACTTTCGTGGTTGCGGTTTGGAGGCATTTCCTTTGAACGAAAAATATTCATCCAGTTACAATTACTTCAAAATATAACACTAACTTAGAAAAAGCCAAAGGCCTACAACTTTCCTTAATCTATATATATATATATATATATATATATATATATATATATATATATATATATATATATATATATATATATATATATATATATTTATTTATTTATTTATTTATTCAAACAAAAATCATATGAAGGTACCATACATACATTCAAAAGTAGATGTACGTATTACATCCTATTCTATTCCAAAAACAAAAATAGCTAGCTCAGATGGTGTCTAATCTTCTATTTCTTCTGGATCCTCCTTGGGGCCGTCATCTGGGTCTTCCTTGAGTTCGTCCTTTGAGTCTTCCTCTAACATACTTTTCTCCGAACTGTCTAGGAATGGTACGGCAAGACTTTCATCGAGAATTCTCCAAAAGCACTTAGCCAACGGTCCATTATCTAGCCTAGAGTTGGTAGCTCGTAAACTAGTATTCATGGATAAGGTTATAGTCTTCTTAAAGTTTAGTTAGAAATTGCGGCAAGTTTCATAACTTTCTCGAATTAAATATGTAATATCCTCATATGAAAGGTCATCATCAGACCATTGCACAATCTCATTTATGACTGTAGCCCAAGGTTCTGGAACATTTTCATATAAACTCTGTATCTTCACTTTATCCCTTATGCCATGGTGTATCTCCCACAACATCTCAATAATGCAGTCTAACAGATCAAGATGTTGCTCGAGGCTATGGAGCGGATGCATACAATAATTATAATAAAATTCCAATAACATGTCCCGCTTCTACGCAAAACTACAAACTTCCGTCCTTGTGGGGGTTCTTATCATTCGTGCCACTAGGACACAAAAAATTGATTATGTTACTCTACTAGGTTCTAACAAATAATTACATATAAGTGTTAATGACATCATCATCTCAGACATGACTTGATTCAAAATATTCCTATATCCAACAAAAGATATAGCAGTTCATTGCATAAGAAAACTCATAAACTTTGAAACTTTTTTTACCTTGGTCGTCGGTTGAAAGTCAGTTGTTAGCTTGCTCGATGATGATGAACAGTAACTTTCTTAAATTTTTTTTTCAATGCCCAATCAATGGT
The DNA here is from genome assembly GCA_035079005.1 of Fraxinus americana. Classification (NCBI taxonomy): domain Eukaryota; kingdom Viridiplantae; phylum Streptophyta; class Magnoliopsida; order Lamiales; family Oleaceae; genus Fraxinus; species Fraxinus americana. Next base: position 14,285,099 of record CM068725.1, on the reverse strand, counting down.
ATATAAAGTTCATACTGAACTTATTATCAAAAAAATAGCCTACAGAAAAGTATAACCGCTCTGATACCACGCTGTAACACCCCGAACTTAAACTTCGAGTGTCACGTACTAAACATAATAACTTCTGCCTTTGCTACATGTAAAAACTCTTAAATAAAATGTAATACATACTGGAAACATATTTTCAATTTATAGTAAAATATCTCTGTAAAATTTAATGGCCAGCAGAAGTGCATGCTGACCTGAAAGTATTCCTTACATATACGAACTCAGTGTTGTCACGGCTAATTGGGGTAGCCAGTTTAAATCTTTTTATAAAATTCATCCCAATTCCGTTTTCTATGAAACCTGCAGCATTTGAAAGATATTTTCAAGTAGTTTCCTATGTTAAAATATGGAAAATTTCCAAGATACTATGATATAGACGTTTTACTAAAAACAGTGAGGTACTGCACAGAAACTTCAGATTGACCTTTCGACGCTTAAAAATTTATAACTCAGGTCACAGATATCCAAATTGAGTGATTCCTATGCTCATATTAAGACAACTCAAAGAGGAACTCAAATATTTTTAGAGTCTCCAATAGGTTTTCATAGAGCTAGTAATAACAAACCTGTCCAATTTCTGCCTCTTTTATCATTGCATGAAGGGGTCTATAAAATTGCCTATTAGTATAACATGAAAGACATGATTACAAAATTTACTTCTAATACCATATTACATCATGTCTTATACATGTATATATATAATACCACAAGAAAAACATATGAAAAACAGTCTTCGAGCAAAACATACGAACAGGAAATTTCGATACAAAATAACTTTATCCTTAACCCATCATCGAGTATGCCGACTGACTTCCATCAACTCAATGATTATGGATCTGAAAATTTAGTATAAAATACTATGAGTATAAAGTATACTCAGTAAGATACCATGCTCGAATTCAACATGTTAATACTACACAAAAGAAAGCATTCAAATACATACTTGCACATGCCGGCTTGCCGGTGCCCTTCGGACTTGTCCTAAGACATAAATAGATATCTAACTTTATGGACTCGTCCACAACTTTCATACTATGATTTTCATGCATAGTTTAAGCATAAATATTATCATGAAATCCTACCACTTGAGCATAGAAAGTATCTTACCTCAAACTTTGGAGTAATTTTGGTTGAAACGTGTACTTGAGAGAGCTAGACTTTTGTTTTCCTCTTCACTTGGTTCACTTGGGGATAACTTGAAGAAACTTTGGGGTTAAGTGTCCTCTTTAGGGGCTATATAAAGGGTCTTAAGGGATGGAGTCATGCATGATACTTAAGGATGAAGAAATTGGTGGTTAAAAGACAAATGTCCCCAAGCATAAGGTGTCCAAGCATGATGTGGCTTCAAGCAACTTGATTCTTCCTTTCCCATATTTGAACCCTTATGTGACTTTAAGATATATATCTATCCAATGTATGGATACGGCTTTAGAAAACGTGAAAGAAGTCTTAAGGTTGGATGAACTTGATGTTAAAGTGACAAATCATCACATGCTAAGTAAGATGTGTCACCTTCTAGTTACATTCTGATTTTGTACCACTCCTTGGGCAGTTTGTATGACATATATGGATAATATGTCACATATTTGAAATCTTAAAGAAGTGGTAGACGTGGATAATGGTTAAGAGTGAAGGAATTTACCATTACAAAGATAAATCAACAAATAGGAGGTGACTAAGCATGAGGTGGTCTCTCAGGGTTAAAATCTGATTTTGTACATATCATTGCAGGTAAAAATCAAGTATCCTTGGGTTTATTTTAATGTGATTAACTTCCTTTTATATTCTAGGCCAACAAAAGTGCTTATGCTACATTCCTAAAGTTTTTTCAAAACACCAAAATGTCCTGTCAGATCCCGACCATGTTCCTCATGCATTAACAATTCATGTATGGAGCAATTAGACACACATAATTTATTTTTTCTAGACAAATAACCATCATCCCTATAAAAAATTATCTACTACAACTTTAATAGATGGTATATATATGTTTGAAAAATCTGCATCATTGGTATACATATCCTTAACATATTCAAATCCAAGCATTTAGGAGCTTAATGAAGTAAGAAGTATGTACTTTTGGGATAATGTATTAGCAACTATGTTCTCCTTATAGGTGTATAAATGACATAGGGAAAAATTTCTATGTAGTCCATCCATCTAGCATGCCTCTTGTTCAACTTACCTTGTCCCTTTAGATGTTTCAATGGTTCATGGTTGGTATGAATCACAAATTCCTTTGGCCATAGGTAACATTGCCTTGTCTCCAAAGTTTGAACAAGTGCATAAAGCTCTTTGTTATATGTAGGAGAGTTCAAAGCTGCCCCACCTAGCTTGTCATTGAGAAAGGCTATTGTTCGCAAATGCTACATGAAAATGGCTCCAATTCCTAATTTTGAGACATCACATTTAATCTCAAAAGTTTTATTAAAGTTAGGTAGTTCTAAAACGGTACAAAACACAATCTATCCTTACTAATATTAAAGCTATTTTCTTGTTCAACTCCCAATGAAAATCAACAATTTTTTTACATTTTCAATGAGTAGTGTGGCAAGTGTGCTAAAATATATAAAATGCCTATAAAAGCTAGATAAATCATAAAGTTTCTTACCTTAGTTATGCTTTTTAGCATTGTCCACTTCTTGATGACTTTTAACTTCTCTTCATACATTTCAATACCGTTTGTACTAACGACATAACCAAGAAAAACTACTTTTTCCATGCAAAAGGTCACTTCTTAAAATTAGAATAGAGTAGTTCTTGTCTCAAAACAACAAGCACATATCTCAAATGCTCAAACGCTCATCTAAACTCTTGCTATATATATTTTATCATCAAAATAAATTATTAAAATTTTTCCTATAACTGCAAGCAAAACATGGTCATTAATCTCATGAAAGTACTAGGCGCATTAGTAAGACCAAATGACATAACTAACCACTTATAATCCATATTTCATGTTAAAGTAGTTTTTCATTTATCTTCTTCTTTCATTCTAATTTGGTAATAATCGTTTTTAAGATCTATTTTACTAAAAAATAGTCCATCATTTCATCAAGCATATTTTCTAATCTAGGTATGGGATGACGATACTTTATATAGTCATATTATTGACTGCCCTACAATCAATACACATTCTTTACAATATCTTTTTTAAGCACAAGTAGCACTAGTACTGCACATGGACTCATGCTTTCCCTCACGTACCGTTTTCCCATCAACTCCTGAACTTGCCTTTGACGATCCTTTATCTCCTTGGGATTACTCCTATAGGTTGGTCGGTTTGGAAGAATAGCTCCAGTTACAAAATTGATTTGATACTCGATGCCTTTAATGGATGGAAACCCAATAAACATGTTTTCAGGAAATACATACTCAAATTTATGCAACAAAAAAATAACCAAACTAGGGAGGTATAGATTAATTTCCTCAAGATTGAGGAATGATTCCTTGTACACCAACAATATAAGAGGTTGGCTTTCCATAAAAAGCCCTATTAATCTCACTCTCCTTTGCACAGAAGCTCACTTTTGTCTTTCCTTTTCTATTTGAAGGCTTTCTATTTTTTTGGCTCTCGCGGTTCTACTTTTTTTCCCTTACTTTTATCCACCTTACCATTTTCTCTTTTACTCACTTTTTTCTTGAAGCTTCAGTTTTACTTTCACCTTTCTCTCTTTCTCTTAATTTTCTTTCTCACCTTTTAACTTTAATTGGTTCTCATAGACCTTTTTTGGTGTTAAAGGGATAAGAGTAACTGATTTTCCATCTTTAACAAAGTTATACATATTCTTAAACCCATTATGTATCACATTCCTATCATACTGCCATGGCATTCCCAAGAAGATATGTCTAGTATGCAAATGAACCACTTCACACACCACTTCATCATTATACCTCCCAATAGTAAAGCTCACCAGGACATGCTTGTTAACATTGACTCTCCACACTCAACAACTACAAATTAGATGGCCCAGGATATTTTAGCAAAAAACAAGCCCAACTTCTCAAGAAGGTGGTATTAGTTACATTTGTACAACTCTCTCTATTTATAATCATACTACATACTTTGTTGTTAACATAGTATGACAAATATTCTCTCTTCTACTCCATATCATCTACCTTAATTTATGTACTAAAAACATGCCTAGCAATACTTGCTTAACCTTTTACTCTACCCTATCACCTTCGCTAGCATCCTCCAACTCGGACATCTCACCACTATCATTCTCATCTTCGATCACCACTTTTCCATTATCATGCATAATCATTGCCCTTCTATTTGGGTATTGAGATACAAAATCATTTAATATCCTCATTTCTAGAAGGCTAGGAATCTGACTTGGATTTATTTTTGCTAGCTATCTCTTCTGTTTTCCAAGGTGGAACGGTTTTACTCTTTGAAATAACCCCGTGACTCCTATAATTATTATCCCACTTCGGCTTTTAAGGAGGATAAGAACCTGAAGAATACTTTGCTATTCCTTTCCTTTTTAATTGCCTCTCCACCTTCATAGCCATATGCACCGTGTCCTCCAATTCCTCATAATACTAACTCAATTATATTGGCTATATCCCTATTCAATCAATTAAAAAACCTGGCCATTGTGGTCTCCCTATCCACTTCAACATTAACCTTAATTATCGCCACATCTATCTTCTTATGGTAATCCTCACTCCTTGAATCTTGAGTGAGACTCTGCAATTTTTATTTTTATTTTTATAAAGGTATATAGTAATGACTAGGTACAAATCCCCTCCTTATGAGAGCATTCAATTTACCCCTGGTTTCTATAGGTCTCATATGATTTCTCTTCCTATTTGTCACCAATTGATTCCACCATATTATTACTTTAATCATTCAATTCTATCCTTTTCTCCTCAAAATAATTATGGCAATCAAAGATCAATTCAAATTTCTTCTCCCATTCTAAATAAATTTAAGGGTCGTTTCTGCCTTCGAATGAAGATATTTTTATCTTAATACTACCCAAGATTCTTTTAATTCTATCCCCTTGTAGGTCTCTAGGGTCTCTCCTCCAGGCTCCTTTTCATCCATATCTTCTCTATTCCCCATCCTACCAGCTTTAGTCATAGAGATTTGGTCATCCTCATTCTCACTCTTTACATCATTCTCATCATCAAATTCAGCCCTACGATCATGTCTATCTTACGTCCTAACTAATTTAGGTCCCCTTTGTAGGTTTGTAATCAATGTATCCTGCTTATTCATTCTATCCCTATTTTCTTAAAGCATGACATTCATCCTCTCAAATTATTGTTGCATTGATTTCAACATAAATAATTTATTGTTCTCCTCTCTAGATATAGATTCTCCTTTGTCAGACATTTTAATAACTGAGAAAAGTAATCACCACGTCTTTGAACTCAAAGAACTCCAACAAATTTTTTTTTGAAATTGATTTAAGCCCTAATTTTAGAGCCAAAGATTCGAACCAACTTATGTGAATCCCGTCACACAAGATTTGATATGAGCCAAAGATTCGAACCAACTCACACAAGATTTGATACGAATCCCAATAAAGCTACAATCAAAGTTATAACCTTGACTCAATGATTTCTTGAATCAAGAACAAAGGTTGGAAGGGTTGAATGCCCTAAAGATTGGAAATATTTGATAAGTTCTGAATAATTCAATTAAGAACAAGATTGAAAGTGAATCCTTACTTTATAATTAATCTCTCAAAAAATGTATTGGTCTTCATACAATTAATAAGCCTTATATTGGTAAACTAAAACAATCGTAATGAACATGTAATAACTCGATAAACATGATAAAATATACTTCTAATCAAAACAAAATGTTAATATCCGTCTAAATAATTTTGTACCACGCCTGGGCATGGTATTAATCCTTGCATGGATATGGTTCAATCGTTTTGCTCTCGGGTTGTGCAATTTTGATGCTTGCCTGGGCATGATTTTCCGAATCAGTTCCCTCTTTCTTAGCTTGAATCAAATACACTATGTTTGGTTCTTTCTTCATGCCCATATTGAAAATTTGTGTTTTATTTCAACTCTCTACCCATGTAGCTTGAATAAGTCCTTGCTAACTTCCTTGATCTTCTTTACACTTGATCTTATTATTGTTCATTCGAAACATACAAAGGATCCTTGTCAACTTGCCCTCCATGATTCTCATCAAAAGGGACCAATTCCACTATTGAACATTAGAGATTAACCATTGATAATGAGATAGTTATGGATGTGTAATATGTGTAGTGGGTCTCTAATGTTTTGTTTTCTTAAAAAAATATAAGCGCTTCTATTTAAATGTCACTACATATTAACTTGTAAGATCAGCATCTATTTGTAATAACGATATCAGTATCTCATTATCTCATTATTACTTATAAAACCATATAATTTAAGATCCAGTCATGTGTAACTTGTATCTTAGAATCACAACACCTTGTGATTAACAAGTTATTGAGGCTTTAATTTATGGACTCAATCAATTTATTTTATTGTAATAAAAATTCAATTAAAAAATAATTCTATCATAAATAAAAGGCATCATTCATACTTACATCCTTAAATCGATTGGAATTAGGGCGTAATACTTACATACCAAACATGAATGATCACTTATTAAAGCATAAAACTTCATACAAGTAAAGTGAAACTTTATATAACACATACAGTGGCGACCATGGCTATAAACGAGGTAGGGGATCGCCTAAATCCCCGTTTTTATGAAGGTCCCCCAAAATAAATTATTGCATATTGTTCATAAAAAATTACAAATAAAAATAAGTCCAAATGCAATCGACCAAGCCAATTATATAGATATCATAGTAACTCCAATTAAAATAGAAGGCTTTTTTTATGTTCCTTAATGATACTTAAATTTTGAATTCTTGTTTGGTATGATTAGTTAGTATAATATATTTCAATTACAAATCTCTAAGCAAAATGTTGTAAAGTGGGGATGTGTCTATTGATGCTCCTATTAGTCACTTGAAAGAACTTATTTATTTTTTGAAATATATCGAGATCTGGATTTGAATTTGACATTATTGCTATAGAAATTGAAGTTCAAATGGAAGTTGAACATTACATAAGAACGTATTATTGATAGGAAGAAGCACCTGGATGAAAATTTCAATGATGAGATAACACATTTAGTTGAAGAATCTTTTAGAGCTGATCATTTCTTGTGTGTGTTGATCATGCCCTTTCTTCATTTAAGTTAATGTTTGACCAATTTCAAATAATATGAAATATTTTTATTTTTTATTTGATTCTAAAAAATTTGAAGACTGCATATGATAATTTTTTGAGATATGCTACATGTACATAATTTGGGTTACCTAAAGGTGTCCACCCTCTCACATGGGGTGGACCCCACATGAATAAAAAAATTAACTCATGTGGGGTCCACCCCATGTGAGAGGGTGGACACCCTTAGATAACCCAAATTATGTACAAGTAGTGTTTTCCTAATTTTTTTGAGCTGTTTGTATTATGAGTTTGAAGAATTTTTGAAGCACCACAAAAATTTTCATATTATGAGCAATTTTAGGTCCAAACTGTATTGGCAATTTTCGTGTCCAAAATGTCGTTTTATCGAGTTGTAATCAGCGTTAAGTTGTTGGGAGTCGAGAGTTTCTTTTGAAGGTGTCAAAGTCAATTCAAGAAGATTAAGTTGAGGCAAAATCGTCCATTGGTTTTTGCAGAAGATGGCGGCTTGCTGAGCTCCGGATAGGAGTTCGAGTGGCGATCATATCTATGCAAAATCATGTTCATGATTTTTCATATTTAGCTTACTATCCCAAACAATCTCAAACTCTTCATATTATAAATACCGAAGCCAAAATTCATCTCTATTGGGTGTTGAGCCTTTATTCGTTCAAGAGATTACTCCCTCCAAAATTCTCTTGCCTCAATTACAAGATCAAATCATCAGAATTCCCAAATATCAAAACACCAAATGACTCTTTTCCAATTATTTTTCAGAGTTCTGAAGATCCAAAGAGGTGATCTGAGTTCCGGTTCATAAAGAATGAGTTCGTTCATGGTAATCCCTGAGGAGAAAATAATATAGAGGTTCTGGAGCTGATACTGGAGCACACAACCTATGATATAGGGGGTTAATGTATAGTTGTATCTAGACCAATCCTGTAAGTTTAATTTTCTTGTGAATTGTTTACTGGCACGTTTTTATGGAGTTTTTTTTTTTCTCTTTTAAGAGTTTTTCAAGGGTTTTTCATTCGTAAACAAATCTTGGTTTTAATTATGTTCACATATTTACTTTCCTGCTTGTGAGATCGTGTTATTATAAATTGCTTACAAATCATCTAGATTTAATAATTTTTGACTTGTTGCAAGTTATTGGCAATTAAATTTTAATTCTAGATAATATATATATTCACCTCTCCTCTAGGTGCTAATTTGGTCGAGCCTCGTTATTTCAAATGGTATCAGAGCCTTATTTCAATTCTTGACCTAGTTTTATCTAGATGAGTTAATATTTGTTCTCCCTTACTTTGATGAAAAAAATTATACGTACTGAAAGGTTAGAATGAGAGCACTTTAAATATATGGATGAGAGAGTTTGGGTGAGTTTTGGACAACAACATTTACATCTATTGCTGGTGTTCACCTACAAATGTTTTCACTTTGATTAAGGATAAATTAGGTGAGTACAACTAGAATAGTAAAGATGTTCATGCCATCTTTATGGCTATATCATCCGAATAGTTTAAACGAGTGTCTATGTGTGAGATTACAAAAGAAGCTTAGAATATTTCAGAAGCCACAAATGAGAAAACTAAGATTTTGAAAAATTCGAAGTTGCATCTTTGATGAATTCTATGCCAATTTGAATGACATGGTGAATTCCAGTTTCAACCTAGTTAAAAAATTCCTGACCCCAAAATTGAGAGAAAAGTTCTAAGATTAAGAGATCTTTAGACCTAAGGTCACTGCTATTAAGGAAAACAAAGACTATTGCTTTAAACACCGCCAAAGAAGAAGACTATGATACAATAGATGATGACACTAAAAGATGAGGAAGTATCTTATTTTTGTTAAGAAATTCAAGAAATTGTTTAGTAAGAGACCTTAGGAAAAATACATGGCTAGCCTAGTAAATTCAAGAAAGAGAAAAGCGAGAAGATCCTAGGGATGTCAGGAAAAAGTCTCAATCTTTTAGATGTCATGAGTGTCAGGGATTTGGTCACACTAGAGCTGGGTGCCCTAGTTATAAGAAGACCCTAGGTAAGGATATGAATTTGTCTCTCACAAATGATGAGTCTAACTCTGGTAATCAAAGTGATTGTTCCAGTTCTTTAAAGTGTCTGAACTATATAGCTTTTACATCTATAGTTAGGAGTGAATCTAAGAAGGAAAGTGAGAGGATTGAGGATTTAGAATAAAATGACTCTTTAGATAAAGGATCTGAAGATGGAGGTTTATGATCGACTTTTTGAGGAAAGTCTTAAATTAAAAAAGGCAAATAGGTCTACTTTTAAGAAACTAAATGATCTTGAATTAGAAAAGGAGAGACTTGTAGTCAAACTTGAGGAATCAACTAGAAGTATAAATGAGTTCAAGGTTGAGAAAGAGGTCTTAGAAAATAAGATTAAGTCTCTTGTGAGTGAACTTGAGAAATCCACTACCTAACATCGCTTTTTCTCTAGTGGATCTAAGAAACTTGACAATATCTTACGATTAAACAAACATGTTGGAAATATGGGAGGTTTAGGCTATAGTGAAAAAAGTTCTCAAGCGATTACCTCTTCTAAAACCACATTTGTACCTAATAAAAAGTAAATCCTAGGACAAAGGTCATCTATGAAACGTAGGTTAGTCAACCCACAAAGTCCAAAACTTGAAATCTAGTGTTGTCCTTGGGTTCAGTCCTATATGTTACAGTTGTGGTGAGTTAGGTCACACAAGACCTAGGTATCGGAAACTCTTGAGTAGGAACAATAATCAGGACATCACTTGACTGAAATGATGACTCACTTGACTAAGATAACCTCGTCTTCTAAGAAGGTGTGGGTTAGAAAGGGTGAGCTCATTGATCATAATGAAGAAATTAACTCTCATTTTGCTCTTAAGGCTTAAAATAATTTGATGTGGTATTTTGATAGTGCATGTTCTATATGAACGTGGAAATGAAGCCTTGTTCTCTACTCTTGATGATTGGAGAACGGAACCATTACCTTCGGAAATGGTGCTACAATACCTATTATGGGTAAAGGTATAGATCAAATCTCTAGTTTGCCTGCCATTCCAAATGTCGTTTATGTGGAAGGTTTAAAATCTAACATGTCAAGCATTACTCAAATTTTTGATGATGATTAGGAGGTTATTTTTGTTCAAAAAAGGTGTATTGTATATGATTCAAATAATGTGGTTATGGAAGGAGGAAGAACCTCTGACAACTGTTATGGAGTTCTTCCAAATTCTAAGTATGTGTGACGTAGTGCCAAGATTGATATGACTGAACTTTGGCATCAAAGACTTGGTCATATAAATTACAAAAGTTTGTCGAAGTGGTCTGAGAAAGAACTTGTTGGTGGTCTTCCTAAATTTGATAAGGTCTGAGAAAGAACTTGTTGGTGGTCTTCCTAAACTTGAAAACAATTTAGAGTTAGTCATAAGCATACTTCTAGCATTTTGACAGTAAGACCTTTAGAAGTACATTATATGGATCTAATGGGTCCTTGTTTCTGAGAGTCTAGGTGGTAGACGTTTTTCTTTTTATAGTGGATGACTATTCTAGGTTCACTTGGATTAAATTGTTGAGAGAAAAATCTTAGGGGTTCAATCAAGTCAAATCATTATGTAAAAGACTTCAGAATAAGAAAGAGTGAACCATAACTAGAATTAGGAGTTATCATGGGATTGAGTTTGAAAACCTTTGTCTTGAGTAAAGAGGAGCCATTGGGTAACTTAGAAAAAGTAGATCAAATAAGTGACGATCATATCGTTGAAACTAAAAGGATCCTCAGTCGGAAACTTAAAGCACCCAAAAGGTGTAGATAGTCCTAGTAAGAAAACTTCATCCAATGATAACTTAGTAATAAGTTCACTCTGCTAAGGAACCAACTAGTAATAAGTTCACTCTCCTAAGGAACCTTCATCTAGAGTTAAGTCGAATCATCTTAAGGACAATATCATTAGGAATTTGGAAGAAGGGATGAGGTAAGAGAGTTTTGAATAATTTGACATACACTAGTTACGTATCCCAAATTGAACACAAGAGGTAGAAGAAACCATTAGTGATGAATGTTGGGTGAATACAATGCATGAGGATATTAACCAATTTACTAGAAACAATGTTCAGTATTTGGTACTGAGGCCAGAGGATTAGCTACGAAATGGATATTCAAAAATAAGATTAATGATAAAGGTACCATAACTTGAAATAAGGATAGGTTAGTTACCTAAGGATACAGCTAGGTAGAAGGTGTAGATTTTGATGAGACATTTGTCCTCACAGCTCGTCTTTAATATATTAGAATCCTACTTGTAACTTGTACTCCAAGTTTCAAGATATATTTAATGGATGTTAAGAGCGTATTCTTTAGTGGAATACTTCTAGATGAAACATATCTTGAACAACCTAAAAGATGTATTGATCCGACGTTTTCCAACTATGTCTATAGACTTAACAAGGTTTTTATATGGACTAAAACAAACTCCAAGAGCTTGGTATGAAAGGTTATCCACATATCTTTTGGAACATGGGATCTCTAGAGATGATGCATATAGAACGGTGTCCATTAGATAGGTGGAGGAAACCATCACCATAGCTCAAATATATGTTGATGCCATCATATTTGGATCTTCGATTGGCTCACTTGCTCATAAATTTATTGAATGCATGAAACAATAATTTGAGATGAGTATGGTGGGAGAAATAAATTACTTTCTTGGTTTTCAAGTAACGCAGACTGATGTTGGGTTGTTCATATCACAATCAAAATATGCTAAGGATCTAATAAAGAAATTTGGCTTAGATAGCTAAACACACCAAAACACCCACGAGCACTAGTGCTGAGATAAGTCATGATCATTTAAGAAAAAGTGTAGATCAAACACTTTATTAGAGTATGATCATTTAAGAAAAAGTGTTGATCAAACACCCATCAGCACTAGTGCTGAGATAAGTCATTATAGGTATTTTTATGTTGGGACAAATCTTGTAACTTGGATGAGTAAGAAACAAAATTCTATGTCTTTCTCCATGGCTGAGGCTGAATACATAGCTACAAGAAGTTGTACTCAACTACTTTTGTTGAAGCAAACGTTGAGTGATTATGGAGTTGAGCATGGCACTACGATTGTGTTTTGTCACAACACAAATGCAATAAACATTTCCAAAAACCCTATTCGATATTCCCGGACTAAACACATAGACATTGGATATCATTTTATGGTCGTGTTGTACCTCTTGAGCACATTTCCACAAAAAAGCTAGTTAGTTGACCTTTTCGCAAAACCTTTGGATGGTCTTACGTTTGAGTTTCATAGGAAAGCTATTGGTGTTTATGTACCTCCTCAAGTAGGTCTATAGATGCATGTGTCTGTAAGTTCATTGTATCCACATATTCATGCATGCACTCTCTTTTTTTCAAATTATTTCATTTATTTATTATTTAATGAAAAAAAGGAGGAAAAAAGGCTCCTTAAACATGCTATCTTTTGACCAAGTAGTAGAATGAATGAGCGGTGACTAAAGTTTCCATTGACTTGTCTATAACTTGTTTGGAATACTTGGTATAGGTTTCTTGATGTATCATTTGCACTGCATACAATAAGCTCTTGTGAGTGAGTCTTAATTGTGTATATGAGATTTGGAATAGTGGTCATTAGTATGGTGGGATGATCTTGAATATATATTGATCTTTAACTAGCTGATAGTTCTAATATATTTTCCATAAAGAAAATAGAAATGAGCTTCAGAAGATTTGAATCCCATATCAATAAAGAAAGTGATACAACTTATACTTCTCTTCGTAGCTTTATGACTCGAGTAATTTAGTCTGTTCAGGTATTTAAAATCTAGTGTCCTATAGTCATCTAACTTGGCAGTCAGTTTGCTACAAGTGTCATTCAACGGTGATTTTTTACGCATGTCGTTTCACAAAATTAAGGTTTTGAGTTTTATTCACAGGATATTAGTGGCACTTATACATTGTATTCCATAGGTTGAGAATGAGTTGTGTGGGAAGAGTTATTGTTCATGAATTTTTCCTATACAAGTAATCAAATGATAGTTTATTAAATCACGCGAATTGAGTTTTCAAGTCATGGTGCTAAATTTGAGAACTTTATGACATGGTGTTGCATTTAAAAATTCATGAAAGAAAGCTATTTTGGAAAAACAATAATAATAATAAAATAAGGGATGAGCACCTAAAAGATGCTCGAACATTTTTTTCCTGGTGAGTGGATGCTCAATGATCGCTTGATTAGCACTCGAGCAGCTTTCACTTATTCCATCTCCCCTTCTTTGTTTTTATACTCTTCTTTTTATCAAACGTTTCCCAATCTTCAACACTCAATCACACATCATCAAACTTGTCAAATTCGTGTCACATTGTGTGCGGACAAACATCATCAAACTAATCAAACATCAATTTCATCAAAATCAAAGGTAAATTTCTTTTTTTATTATTCAAGTTTGATTCAAGAAATCTTGGTTTAGAGATATCATGATCTATGTGTTCATTATTGGGTCGATTATTGTGAAAATTGGAAGAGATTTTTAGATTTAGCCTTGAAAGGCTTCGAGAGCTCAAATCGCGCTTGAGCGCTCAATTAAGAATTTTTTTTTTATTTTTGGTTTTGGTTTTCATTACATGTTTCCATGGTAGATCACTCCACATATGCATGGTCATCAATTTGATATCATATGCATATTTTACAATTTCACTCATTCAAGTGCATTAACAATAATTTATATCGTATCTCGTGCAAATTAATCGATAGCATAAATTCACGAGCATGTCATATTTCATTCTTTCAAATACGTCAATTGCTCATATTTCATCAAGGTACATTTGTCAGTTGTTTAGATAGTATTGATTGTGATTTTGACCTTAGCTTGCCAAGATGGGTAAAAAGTTTGAGGGTTCTACCTCTTTTCATAGATGGAGATTTATTTCCTTTGTTGCAAAGGAGGTATTTGATTCCCACTTCTCGTCTCGATCGGTGATTTTAGAGTGTGAGGTAATCCTTTCTAACCTCCCTACAGATATGATAGCCATATTCACTTCTCGTGGTTGGAAGCCCTTACTGAGTCAATTGACTCATCCATCTGAGCTCCTAGTCTGGGAATTCTACTCAAAATATCCATGAAATTAAAGAGAACCAAACCAAACTAGAATTTTCGCTCCATTAGCAAGTAGAACCGTTGGATCTAAATTTAATAATGGAACTAAATCGGTTCGGTTCAGTTTCATTCGAAGAAGGATAATATTTACAACACTATTAATTAGCTTGCCAAGATGACAGGTAAAAAGTTTTGGGGTTCTACCTCGTTTGATAGACCGAGATTTATTTCCTTCGTTGCACCTGAGATATTTGATTCCCACTTCTCGTCTCGATCGGTGCTTTTAGAGTGTGAGGTAATCCTTTCTGAGCTCCCTCCATATATGATGGCCATATTTACTTCCCGTGGTTGGAAGCCCTAATTGAGTCGGTTGACTTCTCTGTCTAAGCTCTGAGTCTAGGAATTCTACTCAAATATCCATGAAATTAAAGAGAACCAAACCAAACTAGAATTTTCTAGTATTTAGTAAGTAGAACCGTTGGATCTAAATTTAGTAATGGAACCGAATCGGTTCGATTTCGTTAGGTTTCATTCAAACAAGGATAATCCAATTGACGACACATTCAATTTAGCTCTTACAACAATACTACATTAACTCTTACAAAATAATATAATCCAATTTAAAAATGTACAAATAAAAAGTTGTCTAATAAGATCCATTTACCAATGTATGCAAATTACCTTGATCAAAGTGGATGAAATTCAATGAATACGGCAAAAAAAGGGTAAGATGAAGATAGGCGTTGTAACACCTTGAATGTTATTGCTAGCCGTTAATTTGAAATTTGGAACTTAGTTGCATGACATAAAATTTTAGGGACTCATTTGGTTGTTGGCCAATTGTTTGAAAACTTAAGTGCAATTAATCACACTATGATTCCTTTTGTGGGGTCCACTTAATTGACAACCATTTTCCTTGAAGTTCAAGTGTAGAAAAAAAATACATTTTGTCAATATAGCTTAACTATACATCGTAACTTGTATTGGAAATTGGAATGAAAACGTACACCATCGATTCACTCACATTATTAAATCATATTCGGAGAGAAACACCTCATTTTCACATATAAAGCAAGATCATGTATATGGCTCCCTTAATTGTAGAGGTTGCCATCCACTAGTAAACTATATTCATTCTTGGCTAAATTATTGCTTTTACGTGGTGTTCATTCCAACAATTGATTTTTGACTAAAAATAAGTTACAACATCATCATTATAAATTAAGCCCTTTCATGGCAATAGGAACACACTCAATACACTCCCAAGTTTAGTAGCACTGTGCACGAAAATTTAGTACCATCTAAGTTCAGCCTAATTTTCGTGTCTCCCCATGCAAGTTATGAATTTTTCATAGAAATACATATATGAATTCATTACCCACACACACTTATTGAGATTTATTCTCGCCCATTTATATCTCTACTTTCGATAATTGATGATTTGAGGCAGTCGGCACGAAGATGGCTTATGGTGGCGAAAGTTTCAATAATAAACCATTGTGTTCTCAAATTATTGTTATTTCATCTGTTTTAAATCCTTTTAAGATATTACTCAATTCAAGAAATTTATTAAACTCACTCCATCATTTTAATTATAATAAGTGCTTTAGTAATTTATATAATGTTGTTCATTAAGGTTATGGCACCCCCAAGGCCAAAGAGATAACAACGATGCCCCAACCTAAAGGGCTTGACCAACAATTTGCTCAACAATTCCTCACAACGATGCCCACCTTTGCCCATGCGATAACACCACAACAACCACCACGGTAACCGACACCACCACCATCACCAACACCGCCATCGATAACGATAGAAGACACAAGGAACACAGCTATTATTGTCGTGGAACTATTCAGGAAACAACATCGCCCAACCTTCGAGTGCTTTAAATCCCTTGGAAATAGAAGATTGGTTGACAGGGATTGAAAGGACCTTCGATTTCATTGACTAACCAAACCTCAGAAAAGTTACATATGCAACCCTTATGCTAAAAAAGGGCACCATGTGCTGGTAGGACTCAACCTCAAGGTCAAGGGCCACGGACATATCTGGACATGGAACCAATTCAAGGAGAACTTTTTGGAGATATACCCACAAGTGTCCGAAATTTGGAGGAGGCTGAGTTTATTACATTGACTCAGGGCTCGATGTCTCTAATTGAATACGAGGGGAAGTTTTGAAGATTTATCCCATTAAGCCCTTAGTTTTGTGGATACGGAGGAGAAAAAGGTGAGGCATTTTGAACAGAGTTTAAGGGATGATCTAAGGTAGGCAGTGGTAGTGCTTGAACTGAGAACCTACCAATTAGTGTTAACAAAGGTATAACTAGCAGATTTCAGAGGTCGTTCTAGTGGGGGAGAACAAGTAACGGTATGGGCATGTAGAAAAGATCAAGCGAGAAGATAATACGAGAAAAGGACAACAGAAACTATGCTAAGAAAGGCAAAGGAGGCTCGATTCAAAGTGACAATAAGAGTTTGTCACATTGCAATAAATGCAAGAAACGGCATCTAGGGCCTTGTCTCCAAGGGAAGAACGCGTGTTTCCAGTGTTGAGAACAAGGGAACATGGCTAGGTTTTGCTGTAAGATCCAGTAGAAATAGGGAAGCACACAACTGAGGCAAGAATATGTACCAAAGAACAAACAAGAATTTTTGCATTGATTGAAAGGGAAGAGGATCAGGATCATAATATTTTGGCAGGTAACGTTTTAATATCCAACTTACATGCCTATGCATTAATTGATTCGGGTGTTACGTAATTTTATATCCCTAAATTCTTACAAAGAGTAGATGTGAATATTATACCCGCACGTTTACCTTTAGAAATGTCTATGCCCTCTAGAAAGGTGATGGACATAGATAATATAGTTAAGCACAGATAATATAGTTAAGGCGACGGCAAGGATAGAAATGGATGGTAGGTCTTTAGAGATGGAACTTTATGCTTTAGATATGCGTGATTTCAACATAATTCTTCGGATGGCAGTTATCAAAGAATCACGCGACAATTCATTGTTTCGAGAAAGAGGTGGTCTTTCAAAAACCAAGAGAGTGAGAATTTCGATTATCGGTGACTAAGAGTAGGTCCCTATCCTATGTTGTGTCTGCATTGCACAACGAGTCTTATAATCAGGAGGTAGTGTAGGTTTCCTTATGTCAGCAATAGACAGTGAAGGATATAAGAAATTGACAGTCAGTGAAGTTAGAATGGCATGAGTATACCCAGATGATTTACCTGACGGCATGCCACCAGTACGAGAAGTGGAGTTCACGATCGATCTCACCTCCGAGGCCACACCTATTTCTAAGGCCCTTTACAGAATGGCACCGAAAGAGCTACGAGAATTAAAGGCACGGATAGAAGAACTATTAGAGAAGGGATTCATCTGACCCAGTGTATCACCATGGGGAGCTCCAATACTTTTTGTAAAAAAAAAAAAAAAAAGATGGATCAATGAGGATGTACATCAAGTATCGGGAAATGAACGAGATTATTGTTAAGAACAAGTATCATCTTTGGAGAATTGAGGACTTGTTTAACCAGATTCAAGGTGTAGTGATATTTTCCAAGATTGATTTACAATCAGGATACCACCAACTATGGATCAAGACAGGCAATATCTCGAAGACGACCAGCTCGACCAATATCCATGCAAAGTAGAGGCAATTATGAATTGGGCTAGGCCAACCAGCGTTGGAAAAATTCGGAGTTTTTTGGGTTTAGCCAGATATTAGAGGAGGTTGATTGATGGGTTCTCAAAAATATTTGGACCATTAACACAATTAAGTCGAAAGGGTGCAAAATTTGATTGGACCGAAAAGTGCAAGCGTAGTTTTGAAGAGTTGAAGCAAAGATCGGCGAATGGGCCGATATTAACAAACCGTAAGGAACATAAGGTTTTGTAATCTATAGTGATACGTCTAAGTATGGTATGGAATGTGTCTTGATGCAGTATCATGCCCTAAAGCAGTATCAGCAGAACTACCCTACTAACAACTTAAAGCTTGCGACAGTCGATCATGCCCTAAAATTTTGGAGACACTACCTATACGAGGGCAAGTGTGATATTTATATAGACCATAAGAGTCTCAAGCACATTTTTACTCAGATAATTGAATATGAGACAGGGGAGATGGCTTGAGTAGTGAAGGACTATGACTGCAAAATCCATTATCACCCAAGTAAGGTGAATGTGGTAGCAGATACCTTAAGCAGGAAAATGACGGGTCAAGTGGAGATGTTGACCACACAAAAGCCTTTATGGAAGGAGTTTGAGATATTTAAGTCTTGGGATTATTACAACTCCGCCTAATGCTATGGCTCAAATGACAACATTATTGGTCCGACCACACTTCGTGACATAATTAAGGGTCATTAGAAGGGTCACCAGTCCTTGGAGTTCATTCAGGTTGAGATAGAGATAGGAAAACGAAAGGACTTTACCATAGCTGATGATAAGGCATTATACCATCAGGGACTGCTATGTGTACCAGACTTCGAGGTGTTGAAAAGGGAAATATTGGAGGAGGCTCACTCTGCTCCATATTCAGTGCATCCAAGAAGTATCAAACTGTACCGGGATCGAAAAGCGATTTTTTGGTGGAAAGGAATGAAGATGGATATAGCCATGTATGTTGAAAGGTGTTCAATATGCCCACAAGCGAAGGCCGAACACCAATGATCATCAGGATTACTGCAGCCATTAGATGTTCCGAAATGGAAATGGGAACATGTAACGATGGATTTTGTTGTAGGTTTTCCGAAATCAGTAAAAGGTCATGAGGCTATTTTGGCGATCGTTGACCAATTAAACAAGTCTGCTCATTTTTTGCTTATCCGCATGACCTTTTCTATGGACCAATTTGCACAGTTGCATGTTTAAAGAAGTGGTGAAGTGGTGAATTTGCACAAGGTTTACATCACACTTTTGGAAGAATTTACAACGGGATGTGGGAACTAAGTTGAACTTTAGTACAGCTTTTCACCCTCAAACAGATGGTCAATTTGAGTGGATGATTCAAACATTAGAGGATATGCTTCGATTGTGTGTTTTAGAGTTTGGCGGAAATTGGGAGAAGTATCTACCATGATACACCTCTATTGACATGGCACCCTATGAAGCATTGTATGGAAGGAAATGTAGATTGCATGTGCTGGTGTAAGATTTTGGGTCTAGAGATCATTGAATAGAGACTTTGCGAGCTATCGAGAAGATCCGTAACAAAATTAAAACGGCTCAAAACAGACAAAAAAACTATACAGACAAGAAGAGGAAGTTCTTGTGTCCATGCTTAGTTAGAAAGTACCAGTCAAAATTATTAGTCAAAAATTCGAGGTGGTCGGCACCGAGATGGCTAATGGTGACAAAAGTTTCAATAATAAACCATTGTGTTATCAAGTTATTGTTATTTCATCTATCTTAAATCCTTTTAAGATGTTACTCATTTCAAGAAATTTATTAAACTCGCTCCATCATTTGATTAATAATAAGTGTTTTAGTAATTTATATAATTGTATTGAATACCCTTTAAATTAGTTTTAATTTACGAGTAGTGGCACTTGGATCATTAAGGATTCGTGTCATCACAGGCGTAGTCGCTCGGCTTCAATTATGTAAGAAATGATAGAATGATTGAGAAAAAGTTAGGTCGCTCAATTTTGATTCTTTGAAATTTGAATTGCAAAGTTGGGCTTTGGTTGAAGGAAAAAGCTATTTTGGGCTCAACTAATAGTTAGCAAATAAAATAGAAAAACAATATTTTTTGGCTCAATTAATTAGTTGGCAAAGAAATTAAAATAATTTTGCTTATTTAATATAAAATAAAACTTATGGAGATCTGATTCTTATTCGATTCTTGGTGGTTTTTGGTCTGGAATCAAGAATCAAACCAAATTCGTCGGTTCTCGATTCTGATACCTGTTTGGGAATTTAACTTAACAAAAACCATCGATTTGGCTAGTTGGATTCGGAAGTTTTATCCAGCCCTAGTTGGAGGTATTCAACCATAGCAATAGGAAGAAGGGTTTACCATACGGGTATCTAATGCAGCACCTTGTGTCAAGGTTAGAGACTAGTTTTCCTTAGCTCTGGAGAGATGGGGACTGCCTATTGGCCAACGCACTCTTGTTCAGAATCGGTCTCATGCTCCTCTCTCTGCTCCTATTCCTGATACCATCTACTTCTGTTCCTATTCCTCCATCTTCCTTGTCGAATCCTAGTGACTCATCAATTTCCATCATGGGTCAGCTATTTTGATCATCGAGTAGCAATCTCACACGATGGTTTACATTACATTACTTCGATCCACGTCCAACTGTCTTACAACAACTGTTTCTTCACTTCAGACTAATGTATAGTGTTTACGACAGCATTGGGAGGGTAGATCTAACTCCGAGGAGGCGACTGAAAGTGATGCTAATTAGTTACTGATTATCCATTTGTTATTTGTGACAAAAAGAGGGAGTAGTATTTTCATTTAGGAAGAGCAGTAGTAGTATATATTTGTATTTTAATATTTGCTAGCAAACATTGGGTTTGGATGTTTTGTAATACTAATATTATGTTTGGTGCTTTATATAATATTGATATTATGTCTTGATGTTGCTAGATTCAATGAATCTTATCTCAATTATTGCATATTTATCATATCAATTTTCGCGTACTTTTACACTCGGCATTGTTTGTGCTGTGATGTGTTTCAAGAAACATGTATGACGAAGCAATTGAGTTGCAATTGTGATTTTAGGTTTGGGTTGATAGGAGTTACATATTCTTTATTGTGTATTTGAAATAAATGATTTTGTCACGGAATACCAAATAGAGAGTTTGTTAGATCCAAAAATGTATTGACAATTTCTATGTCCAAAATATCGTTTTATCGAGCTGTAATTAGGGCTAAGTTGTCGGATGTTGGGAGAGTCTTTGGAAGGAATCAAAGTCAACTCAAGAAGATCAAGTCAAGAAAAATTTGATCACTGGCCGCCAAGTAGATCACTCGAGTGGATTTTGCGAAAGATAGCCCACTGGGTGGCTGATGGGCACTCGAGCAATATCATATCCGAGCAAAATCCTGTTCGCGATTTTCAGATTTTTTTACTATCCTAAACAACCTCAAACTCTCATATTATAAATACCCAAGCAAAATTCGTCCCTATCGTGTATTGAGCCTTTTATTCATTTAGGAGAACACAATATTGAAGATCAATTACTCGTTCCAAAATTCTCGTCTCGACCACAAATCAAAGCATCAGAATTATGATCTTATCAAAACACCGAATAACCCTCTTCCAAATAATCCAGAGAGGTGGCCGAAGTTCTGGTTCGTGAAGAACAAGTTTGTTCTTGGTGATCCACAAGGAGAAAAGAATCCAGAGGTTGTGAAGTTGGGTGCTGGAGCGCACAACCAAGGAGTTCTTCGGTGATTACACATTGGGGTTAGAGTCTATTAAGGTTTAGTTGTGTCTAGACCAATCCTATAAGTCTAATCTTTTATAGTGGATTATTTATTGACAAGTTTGCCTGGAGGTTTTTTTTCACTTAAATAGTTCTTCAAGCAGTTTTCGTATGTAAACAAATCTTAGTGTTAGTTACGTTTACGCATTTATTTTCTTGCTTTTGATATTGTTGTATTATAATCTATTTACAAATAATCTAAATTTAATAATTTGTGACTTGTTGCAAGTCATTGGTAGTTAAATTTTGATTCTGCATATTACACCTATCCATCCCCCTCTTAAGTGTTAATTGGGTCGAACCTCGATATTGCATTATTTTGGAGGGCATTTATATAGAGCCTTAGGGTATTTTGGTCCAAGCAATCACATTTAAAGTATAAACTTTTTAATATAAGTACTTATGTAAGTGACGACAACTCAATCAAAAAGTTGCTGAACACACAAAATTTCAGCAAACTCTTTGTGTTTTAATTTTGTGTTTTGAGTTTTGAATTCATTTTGTATTTTCTGTTTTGAAAGTCTGTTTTGAAATTTCTGAAAATGCGTTCTTTTTGTCATTCTGAAAAACTGTTTTCGAAAACAAAAAAAATGGAAAACGCGTTTACTTTGAAATTTTTGATAATTTTTTTAATAATATTTTCTTCAAAAAATCTGATTATTACATAAATTTTAATAGATTAATGTTAATATATTATTAAATAATATATAAATTTTGTAGTTGGTGAAGCTTCATTAAATCATCAAAATTTGCATCAAACTCATCCATCAATAACAAATCATCATCACTTGAATCTTCATCAATAGAATCGTCGACATACCCCCATGTTTGACTAATCCATTATCTGATTTTTCTCTTAAAACTTCAGCATAACAAGAAATATGTGATGATGAAGAAGAGTTAATGGGAATCAACAGGTGCAGGGGAAATTATGAAAATATAAGTTCGAGGATTTTGAGATTATTAGTTGCAGATACAAGATGATGAGTGCTGAAAATAAACTACTATGATGTGTGCCACTTCTCTACAGCAGCTTCAAATGTCTCACCATCAACAAGGTCAGGCACCTCATCCACATTGTCTTTGGGTTCCAAAGTAGCACCAGCACCAGGCACCTGCTTCTGGAACTGCTCTGCCAATTTCTTCAATAATAAAGAAATTTATTAAACTGGTTGCTTTGTTCTCTATGTTCAAAAGACTTCCAATTTGCTAGTTGCTTTCACCTCTATGTACAAAGATTTGAATCAACTGCACAACTTCAAAAAACAACGTTCTACACAAGGTTAAAACCTAACTCAAAAAGGAAGAAAATGAGACATTCTATGTTGAAACTGGACATATATTTTCTTGCAGGAGTTTCACAACTCAATGATGACTCTAACTGCTAAAAATAGTTTGGTTTAGACTAACTGTTTTAAGGGTTGGAATGACAATATGTCAAAAACCGTCAATATTGAACCGCTTATGCCTCTAGATCAAGTGTTAGTTAGCTTCATATTTTAAAGCACGCCAAATTGTATCCCAGGAAACAATACATGCACATGCAGAATAAATAAGCGTTTACAGGTATAATTCTTATTTCATACATTGACCTTCATAGTTGTCCCTACTTAGAATGTCTTGACCCAAGCAAAAAAGTCAGAATGTCCTTTAAGCATATTGAACACAAAACTTTACTTCATAAGCAAGTTTACCAATTAGTAAATAAGTTAGATAATATATTTATTGATCAAATTTGGAAATAAGTTACTTATTTTGTTACTTCCGAACTTTTTTTACTTAAAAGTAAGAAACGAGTAATATATCCTAACGTTTTTGCAGACTAAAAGATATTTAAAAGAAACTTTTAAATTTTTTAAAGCAAAAATCATGAAATTTGATGAGAACTGAAATTGATTACCTGTTCCAGGATCCAAAGAACAAGTGTGAATTTATGTAGAAATTGTATCAGTTCTTGACAATATATAGTCAATGTCCTTTTGCAAATAACAGAGATAACCTATTAGTGATACAAATATATAGCTTTTTTTGTATAAATTCGCATGAACAAACTAGAAGATGGAGATTTGAAAGAGGCTTTTGATGTGTTTGATGGGAATGAAGATGGGCTAATAACATTGAATTGGTGGACTGAAGTGAGTTGGATAGCAATTATTCCTACTTCTCTCCACCAACGTTCATAGGAAGACCCAAGAAAAACAGTTCTCTTCATCTGTTTCTGCCTTTGTCCCAGCCTCCTATGTCTTCTCAACTTCACTAAACTAGTTTCTTCTCCTCCTCAGCCTACACCCTCTCCACCGCCGGCCAATATACAGCCTACATGCACCACCATCTATCCCTTATTCAAGTTCACCTCCACCTTTGCCTAACCCACCAGCTGGCTCACCGGCCCCACCTGCATCTAATCCTCCAGCTAGCTCACCACATCCACTACCCAGTGCCCCTGCAAGTTCACCACCATCTCCTTCAAAAAAGCCACCGATAAATTCACCTCCACCACCTGCGACTTCACTGCCCCCACAATTATCCAACCCACCTTAGTAGTAAAAGCAAAACTTTGTGATTAGAGCATCATTAATTAAATTATTTTACTCCCAACAAATTAAAAAACACAGTCACGCGAAATCTGACCCACAAAAAAAAATTTCGAACAACAACCACAGACCGCAAACAATATAGCAAGCAAAGAACCAGAGGAAAACCTGATTGAAAACGTCCATGTAGAAAACTCGCAGATTTGGCAGGGGGAGCTGTTCGATTTTCAGTTTCTGAGAGAGGAAATCGGAAGAGAGGGGAATGAAAGAGGAAAGGATTTCATTTCCCGTGTTATGGTGTTTTGGAAAAGCTACCGTGTTTTTGCTAGTTTTGGCTTCAGATTTTTCAAAACGGGCTTTTGGCCATTTCGTGTTTTCAGTGTATTTTTTTATTCATTTTCAAAAACGTGTTTTCGAAAATAGTAAAGAGAATGCGTTTCCACTATTTCGGAGAATCGAAAACAGAAAACGACTTGAAAACGGCAAAGAGAACAGCCCCTAATTTTTCGGGTCTCATTTTGGCACAAATTTGTAGACATCAACTTAATCGGAAAATATGCAAATTGGATACCAAAGTGAAGAGCTCGATGCGTGCTTTCCAAATCACTAATGTGAAAAGGTTAATGAATATGCAGTTCATACAACGTTCGCAAAATTGATAGATCGTTCATACTTGTGCTAGGGTTTCCAGGTCTGGCAGAATTCCATCTTCAGGTCTCATTTTCTATGCTTCATTTGAGGCTCATCTCTAAGTTAAATATATTCAAATTGGTACCATTTTGAAGGTATACATACTTTTCACAGTGAACTTATGTGCATAAACACACGAGTTTGTGTGATGGCCTAAAAAATGGTTGCTTTGTTCGATCTAAAAGGACATAAACTTCACTTTCCTAACTCTTTGGTCCTCAACCCAAACTTTTCAATTCTATACCCAAATAATTTATTTTAAATTCCAATTCTTTTAAAACTCACTTGTATTCATTATAGACTTTAAAAGATGTAAACTTCTTGAAAGTCACGCAATAATAAATCAAGACTTTTTAAATAATTTTAAAATTCATGGTATTATCAATGAATTTTTAAAACTTTTATAAAAATTATGTACGTTCTAAATTTTAAGCATAAAGTATAAATACAAAATCTTGCAATTTCTCTCTTTGACCCCAAGAATTTGAATACTTTCACAGAAAGGAGGAAAGAAAATCTTTCATTCAATATGAGATTTGTTTCACTTTTATTTTTCTTTCCTCCTTTCTTTATTAAACCTTGGGGTCAAGATGAAAAAAAAAATCAATATTTTTCTATCCCTTCAACTTGTTATTATATTCTCTTTTTAAGATTATTTTTTCCAATTTTCTCTTTCTTATATTTTATCGTTTTCATACTTTTTATATACGAAGGATCAATTTGTAATTATGAATTCCTTATAATTCATCCAATTTTTCTATGAAAAAGATAAAATAAAAAAAAAAATCAATCTATAAGTAAATTTCTAAACAATGGTTGGATGTTTGTTGTAATAATTTTCCTCCACTTTTTTCGTATTAATAATGTATTGAACATTATAGATTTCATTCTTCTCATCAAAGTGTGCCGAAATGTAATCTTTTTTATGAATTACACATCAATGATTTAACTAATGTACTAGTATATTTTGGGGGTGGTTGAACTAATAAATATGACTAAAGGTATGTGTTGCTTTGAAGTGAATTATATATGTAGAATGATTATGGCTAATAGGTAAAAACTGATTATTGACCGTATGCTAGAACTTTGATAAAAAACTATTAGTCTAAAAAAGGCATTGTATTAGTCATGATAAAACATGAGCAAAAGATACCCTATAAAACATCCCATGAGAACACTAAAAAAATATAAAGAATGTAAGTTTGAAATAAGGATACAAGCATGTGTATGAAATAGAAGACACTGAAGCGTGTCTAAACCTTGGGCACCAATTTGAAAATATAGGTAACCAGTGAGGACTGGAACACTCAAAACTTAGTGAGAATTGTCACGTGTGTAATTAGTTGTTTTTATTGGTTCGATCCAATCGGACTTGAAGAGAAAGTAATGAATGAGTTTAGAAAACCCTTTAGAAATATCACCTCGAGGAGAAAGAATAAATATCAATTTTGAGGGCATGTATCTTACGAAAGGAAAATTTGACTTTTGAGGCTCAGAATGTACCAAAAATGAAAGTTTGTTTTTCTATGCAATCTTAACTAAACCTTGGTGATCATTCGATTTGGATATGTACAGGCACCAATGGAACATAGGATACAAATCTCTTGGTGGCATTATGTGGGTGCTTATAATTAAATGTATTAGATAGAGTTGGAGGTGTGGCATACAAACTAGCCATACCACCAGAACTTTCAGCAGTACATAGTATTTTCCACATATCAATGTTGCGAAAATACTTACAAGATCCTAGTCATGTGATCAACCATTAGACTTTAGGTGTACTGAACAACAAGGTTTAACCCTTGAAGAGACGCCAATAGTGATCTTAGCTCGAAAAATTCATGCACTAAGGAACGAAGAAATTCCTTTAATCGAGGTGCTATGGCATAACAATGAAGTGATAGAATCAACTTGGGAAAATGAAGATAAGATGAAAGTCAAGTATCTCGGACTTTTCACTAGCCTAAGGTAAATTTAGCGGATTAAATTATTTTAAGGAGGGTAGATTGTAGAACCCCGAATTTTTTTATTGTGTTGCATATAATTTTATTTGTCAATAGATATAATTGTCATGTCTAGTCAAGTCTTTATGCAAGTCAATTTGTTATGCTTAATAGTTAATTTTGGATTTATATGAATATCCTTATAGTCACAATTTTATTACTTTTATTGGGCCAAATAGTTAACTATTGAAGGAATTAGAATTACCCTATCAATGTTAGGCTCATTTTGAAGCTCTCAATAAATTGTGAATTATGGACTCAAGAAAAAAGTGATTTTGGATAAGCTAAACTCGAGTGAGTCAATTAATAAAGTACTTAGTTAATAATATTAGTTTCCAATTTAGACCAAATTACTACAGCAATATACTATTTTGATAGATTACATTAATTATGTATATTAGCATTTAGAAGAAGTTAATTTGGATATGATCGAATCAAGTTAATGCATCAAAGAATATTACTCAAATGAATTTCTAGGAGTCAATTTATTTGTTTTTTTTTTTTTATTCACACGCCACTTTATCATTTTTATTTCCTCCAGTTAGTTTAGTTAAAGTAGGATTTTAACTCTTAAACATAATTAAGAAAAATTTATTAAATCATATTGCAAATCAAATTTCCATTAAATTTTTATTTCCTTCGGTTAGTTCGGTTAAAGTAGGATTTCAACTCTTAACCATAATTAAGAGAAATTGATGGATTAAATCCTAATGTAAATCAAATTTCAATTTAATGGATTTATCCACAATCAGCTCTCGATTTTTGATAAAATCAAATATTATAAAATATTATTTTTTTTAGAAATCTAATAACATTTGATTATTTATTAAGTGGTTTGTTTGTATTAAAATAAAATATGTCTCATATCTAATGCAATTAGGAGTCCAACTTATCTTAACATCTCCATTATCTTATCTTATAAAAACGTGTGCATGCCTGGATAATGATAACTTAAATTAGGATTACATCAAATTAATTCTGTTTAAGATAAAACTTATCAACTACTCTAGCCTAAACCTATATAAACCCCATGTGTTTCCCCAAGCACATACCCACAAAATTTTAGAAAGCTTTAAAACTTAAAAATTTTAGAAGGATTTAAAACAACACAATTTTCAATTTCTGACTGTTGCTTCAAAATTCATAATTCAAGATTTATTATTTAACAACTTAAGATGACATAATCAATGTTAATAGTGATTTTCCACATCTTTTTAAATACGTTGTTACGTATGAATTTAATTACTTTCATTTCAAAGCTCTTTCAAGGAAAATCGTTATACATTTTACGATATACCTTCATGTATCAATTAGCCTTCACGTTATTTTGCAGTGCTTGCAAAAAATATCTTTTTTCATGGGATGATAATTCTCATTTTATGTTGGTAAGAGAGTTTATGCATAATTTCCCGTTTGAGTTGAATGTGGAGTAGCAAGCGTCTCATTGAGTATTAATCATTACTGGACGATGCTGGACGATGGTGGATGGATGGATGGATGGATGGATGTTTCATTGGAGTATTATTCATTATACACATCCCTGTTTGATTCTTATTTTTTATCTTTTAAGATTTAGACTCAATCGTGAGTAACATTGTGATTTCAATTGCATGTCAAAACAGTTTTTATAAATATTTTGATAGATGATATGATCCCAAAATATTCAGCATATTTTAATAAATGAAGTATATCTTCTATTAACGGTTGTCAGTTTTTATTGAATATGCCCATTGTATTGAAATTATTGTTTTCTCACGCTATTTACATCCCATTCTATCTTCGAGGTTTAAAACTTGGTTGCGCTCTTCCGATTGATAGATTCTTTAGTTTTATTTTTTCATTTAGTTTTCCTTGTTTGTTTGGGTTTGTAACTATTTGACTAATCAAAGTGGAAGGTCAATCTAATGATACTTAATTAGATGATTGTAAGAGGAAGACGTAATGTAGGTTATAGAAAAAGAAGAGGAGAAATTCATGTTTGTTAAAGCATCGGATTGCTAGAATTTCGGGCGTTACAAAACTTATCAAGAGGATCTCTTATCTCCTACTTCTAATGACTGTATGAAAAAGAAACGGGGAAACTTGGGAATTAGTTGATCTTTCACCTAGGAGTAGGATTAGTGGGAATAAATGGGTTTTGAAAGTCAAACACAAGGTAGATGAATCCATAGAAAAGTATATGTTCTGGCGTTTTGCAAAGGGGGTAAACCTAGAGGGAGGGTTTAGACTATGAGGACACTACTAGGCTTGAAAGCGTGTTTTGTAGAAGTAATACTGAAATTGAACAGTCACAACGTATAGAAATGCAAAGAACACTAGAAAATGTTCACGGGGTTCGGATAAACCTAAATCCCTAGAGTTCCATAATATATGGATGCTTGTGTGCATAGAATCATCAATTAGCATCTCAAGAATGCACAAAGTTCTCTCTAATCACTCTAATTTGGGGATCGAAGAACATAAATGAATCACTCTAATTTGAATAAATGAATTTTAGACTTATTGTCCAAATATACAATTGCATCATCATGTAAAAAATCCAATTCATTCAACAAACCCTTCAACCAAAGAGCAACTCTATGGAAGCAATATACTCAAATTCTACTGTGGATAGTATTGCAATGTGCTGCAACTAAGATTTTCAACTCAAACAGCCATCAAAAATATTGAAAACATATAAAGCGACATATTTCCTATTATACCAGTCACTAACATAATCAGCATCAACATATCCTTTAAGTTTTATTCCTTCACTATTGTGTTTGAAAGTTAATCCTATGTCAAAGGATCCTTTTAAGTATCTTAAAGTCCATTTTATGTCTAAGGATCATTTTAAGTATCTTAAAGTACCTTTTAATGCTTCCCATCCTTTTTATGTCAAGTATCTTAAAGTACCTTTCTAATGCAAATTACCTCAACGAATATCATAACAGAAAGTCATTATAGAAATACTGACGACTCCGTAGAGGCAAAATCATGCACTACGAAAAGGTAACTTTTCTTAATTGATTAAAACCCTTTTGGAACCTGATTTGGACGTGATTCTTGACCTAATTTCAACCTCTATATATACAAAACATGGGCGGCCATTGAAGGCACCTCTAATACTCCTGAAATCATCAATTAATACCATCAAATAGAGGCAAAATCCATTTTTCTTTTGAGATAATTAAGGGCAATTTCAAGATTTCATCAAATTGAAGATTCAATCTTGATTTTTGGAGAAACAAGATGAAGATAATTGGAGATTCTTCAAGTCACAATTGAAGAAATTCAAGAGTTCAAGATTCATCTTTCTGTTATCCCATCAATCCAAAATTTGGATTTAATTCTTTCAATTAAATATGAATTCTTGCAATTTGGTAATGCTTGGCTAGGTTTCAATTACAAAGACAATGATGAACCCTTGTCATAAGTTTTTAATATAAATTCAATAATTTGATGCTCAATACGTAAACATTTTTGGATGTTTGTTATTGTGCTTAATACTTCTAAATTACTTGATCACTAATTGGATTGATTTGCGAATTTTATTATTCTCGAGAGAGACAATATGATAGATAGCAATGTTATAACAACCATTGCAAAATTCAATAGCTGATAAAAATATAACGCTATGCTTTGCATGAATTCTATAGATGTTCTAGCATTTTTAATGCATGCTTTCATGTTTGCATCTTTCGTAGAGATATAGAAAGGTCACTTCTGAGGATATATTTAATTGATATCGAGATATACTATTAATTAACTTAAGAACATTGATCAGCAAAAATGTTCATATATTTTTCATGCTATTGAATTGCATTAAAACATATTAATAAGAGTGATTTGAGATTCTAGTAACCATCAATCTAAATTTACAAAATCTTCATAATTTTCTCACTAGAATACTTAGTTTATTTAGTTAATTAGTATAATTTCTTCATACAAACTTTAGCTATTAGATTAGAGTTATAAATAATTGATCTTTCATTAAGTGCATAGTCCTCATGGGAATGATATCCTACTTTTAATTCTATTATTCGTTCGCGATACATTACGCTTGCTGGATTTCAAACGATCAAGTTTTTTACCTCGTTATCAGGGACTATAGTATTAATTAGTTTTATCTTTAGTCTGATTTTTTTATTACTTTACTAGTTTTTAATTTCATATTAGAAAAAAAAAATAGATTGTTTTTCTCTTTCTTTTCAGGATTTGTATACAAAGTTCAAGACATGATCTTGCTCCATTTGATCTAAAAAAAAAATGTTGCATTGTGGAATGTTGCATTCACCTCCTCAAATTCCCTAATATGCACATATGTATTTTCATTTTCAAACTCCATGAAAAGTGGGAAGAAGTTGAATCATTTCCGGTTTAAGGTTCATACGTGGCATATTAGGTGGAAAAATAATGCATGATGGTATGGATATGCGTGTGAGGTGAAAATAATCATGTAAAGTCTTAAAAGGTGCATCATTCTCACTATCAGACATGGTGTTGTGTGATGAAGTATTAGTTTTGCCAGACGCAGAATCAAAAACAGGGTTAAAAAGATATTCGAACTCTATCGGGTCTGTCGCAGATCTTCTTGCTCTCCTCAATACCTGCTTATGAAACACAATTAAAAAGAAAATAAAGTGAAAATAAAGAATGACAAAGAAAATAATAAATTGAAATAAAGGAGTTAAGAAAGGAACGAAGTCACCCTTTCACAATTGAATCCCATAATTTCTTGTACCGTCTCCCCTGCAACGGTACCAAAGTTTGATTACGCCCAAAGAATAATACGATAGTTGTAGTGCAGCTTTGGGGTGTCGTATCCATAGGGAGATGTAAAATGTTTAAGGGTTCCAAAAGTGGATGAGTTATCATCTTCAATGTGTAGTGAAATTCAATGTTGAAAGGTGAAAGTAAAATCAATAAATTGAGGCAGTGAAGGGTAGGAATTTCCTCAATTGGATTGGATAATTCACATCAATTATTCCATTTTTATAACACAATTAAAGACTTTTATCTCGACACTCTAATCGGAAGATATATCGTGAAAACCAATTAATTTACAAATATAATTCTAGAATCTCGACTTAAAAGACATATTCGCACAATTGGAATAAGATCAAAGATCGAGCATATATATCGAGTATAAGGCAGTAATCAATTCGCAAATAAAGTGAATTGAGATTAAAATTCAACAATTAGTTCAATCTAATGATAGAAGAAGCATGACTGGATCTATAAAGGATTTAATAAAAGTTAAATTAATCTCAACAATAAGTAATTGAAATTAAAACTCAATAAATAATTTGATTAAACAATAAAAAAAATGACTGAATCCATGAAAAACCTAGTAATTATTAAACCAATTTCAATATAAATTTATGAAAATAAAAGTCTGAATCATAAGATTATTCAGCAAAAAAAAAAGATCAATTACATGAAATAATAGATGTGAAATCACCATATCCAATTGAGTTCGTCCCTTCACCAAAAGATTTAGTTTTTCATGAGTTTCTTGAACAACAAGAGATGAAAGAATAATGAATAATGAGGAATAGCCGTTCTGGGGTGTTCTAGGTTGTATTTAGAGTTGAAAAGTCATGTAAGATATGTTATCAAAGAAGTTTGAGTCGTATAAGGAAAGCTGAAAATTCGCGTCCTAAAACACCATGCAGACAGTTTTCAGTATTTTAGTCCTATCTTTCTCTCCCGATATCCAATTGTAGTTACAATTTTACTTTAGATACCATCTTCAAATTCGATCGTTTTTCATGTCAGAAACTTGTCTCAATACTAAGCTGAAAACCGGTGCAAAACTTTTCAAGTTGAAAGTTGATATGTGATAATATTTTGGCTATATTTCATCCTTTTGACTCATTTTTTCATCCAATTGACCTCTAACACTCTCAAATCTACGTCACACGGTTAGAAACAAGTTTAGAGTATTTTCACTTTAGTCCCTAAACTTTCACTTTCTTCCATTTTAGTCATTTTTCACTTGTTTCTCTTTATTTCCACTACATTAGACTTTGTCTTGTAAAACGTATATTACATAGAATTAAGCTATATTTCAACATATTAATCAACAATTTTTCACGTTTTGACAGTGAAATAAGTGTGTAAAAATGCACTTATCAAAGTCCATAAAAGCCTGACTTGTGGATAGCATGGATCGACCCAAGATTAGTAGTAATGAATCCAGGTATTATTTTATGTCTAAGACAATGAAATCTACTGAAATATGTTCACTTTAATGAGCACGTTCTCAACCACTCCTTGAGAGTATTTGATTGATCTGTATGCCCGTTGAAGGGAGTTTGTTGTGTCATTTAACTCTTCCAAACATAATTTCCTATCAACAAAAATAGGCACTAAATTTATACATGCTCTGAAATCACATAAACAATTAAAAGTAAAATTATTTCCTATTGAGCAAGGTGTTTTGAAACTCCCTAGATCTTTAGTTTAGGAAGTAAGTGTAAAGAAAGAACCTCAACTGAATTTCGTTATTGGAAATCTCCAGATATTCAATTGATGCATACATATCAAAAAATCTCGAGATGTGAGCATTGGATTTTCAATGGCTTTCTCAAAGAATTACTATGCATGTTGAAACATGTTTATAACGTCTATCCTCATCTAGAAATTAGCTTGTCCAAATTTCGGGATAGTTATGATGGATCTGGCCTCTACCATTGGTAGAACCATGTATTTTCCCATCAGTCTCTCGTTCTCATGACCTGCAACTACAACCTAATGTACTGCATTTTCATTTTGCATGTCTTCTGCCATTTATTCAGCTTGCTATTTTGGTATGCTTCTAACTGTTTTTTTGTTGTTATCAACTTGAATATTTGTTCGATTTTCAGATCAAATGGAGCAAAATCGTGTCTTGAACTTTGTATACAAGATCCTGAAAAGAAAGAGAAAAACAATCTATTTTTTTTTCTAATATGAAATTAAAAACTAGTAAAGTAATAAAAAAAATCAGATTAAAGATAAAACTAATTAATACTATAGTCCCTGACAACGAGGTAAAAAATTTGATCGTTTGAAATCCAGCAAGCGTAATGTATCGCGAAGGAATAATAGAATTAAAAGTAGGATATCATTCCCATGAGGACTATGCACTTAATCAAAGATCAATTAATTATAACTCTAATCTAATAGCTAAAGTTTGTATGAAGAAATTATATTAATTAACTAAATAAACTAAGTATTCTAGTGAGAAAATTATGAAGATTTTGTAAATTTAGATTGATGGTTACTAGAATCTCGAATCACTCTTATTAATCTGTTTTAATGCAATTCAATAGCGTGAAAAATATATGAACATTTTTGCTATCAATGTTCTTAAGTTAATTAATAGTATATCTCGATATCAACTAAATATATCCTCACAAGTGACCTTTCTATATCTCTATGAAAGATGCAAACATGAAAGCATGCATTAAAAATGCTAGAACATCTATAGAATTCATGCAAAGCATAGCGTTATATTTTTTATTAGCTATTGAATTTTGCAATGGTTGTTATAATATTGTCTCTCTCGAGAATAATAACATTTGCAAATCAATCCAATTAGTGATCAAGTAATTTAAAAGTATTAATTTAAAAGATAGAGCAAAAAACTGGATGTATTCGCTGAGACCACATTCGATTGAAACATGGGGTGAGATGACTCAAGTTTTCTTCAGCAAATACTTTTTCCATCATAAAACTAGTGCTATGAAGAAATAAATTTCTTCATTTACTCAAAAAGACAGCGAAACCTTATACCATATATAGGAGCGATACAAAGAGTTGCAAGTTCTTTGCCCCCATCATGGATATGAGGGCTGACGTATAGTGAGTTATTTTTATGAGGGACTAACGCGTAGGAAACATCAATTTATTGAGATGATGTGTAACGGTGAATTTTTACAAAAAGATCCTGACGAGACTATAGAGTACTTAAATGACCTAACTGAAAAAGCTCACACCTGAACTAGCCCCAGTGCCACTGATAACACTAATAGGTCATGACCCGTAGGAAATATTTCTAGTGCAGGCCTTTATCATCATAGAGAAGAAGATAGTCAGTTTTAGAGTTAAAGTAGAAGCCTTAACTAGAGAAATTGAAACCCTACGTACTAAGAACTCAAAGCCTACACTTACCATTGCCCGTGTTGAATCGTCTGGACCATGTTTTATGTGTGGTGGAATTGATCATCCAGCGCATGAGTGTTTTGCTCTAACTGACATGAGGGGTTTATGAGGAACACTGCAATACCTTATGTGCACATATAACAAGCCTTATACTCCATTTTCTAATACCTATAATCAGGGGTGACGAAATCATCCCAACTTCAACTAGAAATCTGAAAAACAGCAACTTACCCAGCCACCTAGAGTTTTTTATACACCTTCATACCAACCCACGTCATCTAATAATTTCTTAGAAGATACCTTATATGCTTTTATGGAGGTACAAAGTAAAACTAACCAAAAATTTGAGAATATGATTACCCAAATTGTTGAGGAAAACAAGAAAATCAAAAATCATATCTCCAAACTAACTAGTGCCTTAGCAGTAGTTGAACGTGGAAAATTTTCGGTCCACGCCCAACCAAACCCAAAAGAGCAACATATGGTACAAACCTCAGGATCAAATGAAAACAACCTTAGAGAAGTAAATGCCATAACCACTAGATCAGGAAAAGTTATAGAACCAATCCCCAAACCTAGGGAAACTGAAAAAGAGTCTAATGAGCCTGAAGAGAATAGTCCTAATGAGAAAGTAAAGACAAATCCAGTGAGAATACCTTTCTTGCAAGCTCTTAAGTCCACCTCAAAATCTGCTGGTCGACATGGTGAGATCTTAGAACATCTAAAACATGAAAAATCAATT
Organism: Fraxinus americana; assembly: GCA_035079005.1. Taxonomy (NCBI): domain Eukaryota; kingdom Viridiplantae; phylum Streptophyta; class Magnoliopsida; order Lamiales; family Oleaceae; genus Fraxinus; species Fraxinus americana. Next base: position 14,249,182 of record CM068725.1, on the reverse strand, counting down.
TGCGTGTAATTTCACAGGTTCCTACTTATGCTAAAATCCTTAACGACTTATGCACTGTCAAAAGGAAGCACAATGTCAAGAAAATCGCTTTCTTGACTGAGCAAGCGAGCGCTGTGATTACGCAAAGGATGGACGCCAAAGTATAAGGACCCTGGTTGTCCTACTGTGTCTTGTGTCATTGGGAATCATGAGTTTTGACAAGCCCTTATTGATTTAGGGGGCTAGTATCAATCTCATGCCTTATACTATTTATTTGTTGTTAGGTTTGGGTGAGATGAAGCCTACATCTGTAGCTTTGCAATTAACTGATATGTCCACTATTAGACCTAGAGGAATAGTTGAGGATGTCTTGGTTCAAATTGATAAATTTTACTACCACGTTAATTTCTTGGTTTTTGATGTAAAAGCTGATGTGAATGTTGATTCTAAAATTCTTATTATTCTTGGTAGACCCTTCCTTGCTATTGCTAATGCTCCGATTAATTGTAGGAATGGTTTTATGAAACTATCATTTGGGAATATGACTCTAGAAGTCAACATTTTCCATATCACTAGACAGTTAGAGGAGGATGACTAGTGTCATCAAACCTACATGATTGATGCACTCACTCAGGAGGTAGCTGATAATATATTTCTTGGACCCATACAGGAAATTCTAGAACCAGATGGATTGGACGTCGTCGCTAATAACCATTTTGAGATGGAGGGTCAAGAGTCAGGTAATAGTTCTTATTTTACATTATCAGTTTCTAATGAGAGGACTTTACCTTTTATCTTGCAGGCCCCTACTCCTAATTTTAAGCTTTCCTCTAGTCATCTCAAACATGTATTTGATGGAGGTGGAAGAACTACACTAGTGATTATGTCCAAGGAGCTTAGGGCACTCCAAAGAGAATTGACATCACGCTTGTTCCGGGCTGAAGGAGAAAACTTTGGGTCGAGCCAACAACAATAAACAAAGGCGATGCTTGGGAGGTAACCCAAAGGGAGTTCATTCCTTTCTTTTACTATTTACTTTTACATCTATATTATAGTTAATTTCTGTAATTTTCTTTGCATTACTAGTCCATTGAGTATTTTCAGGCTCCCTATCATTCAAGTTTATGTTGATTCACTGCATCATTTTTGTGATATCTCTTCATTTGGCTTTCATATTTATGCATTGCAGACAATCCAAAATTTTAGTTGGGGGAGGATCTGTTGGATTTTGTTGTGAATTGCATGTGATTTGTATAAGTATCATGAAGTTTCAATTAAGTTTGGGGGTCCAACATTCACCATTTTATTGCAAAACTACACTTTGATAAGAAGCAAGTAACTTAGTCTAGTCTTAATGGTTAAAGCAATAAAAAATATAGGAGAATCTCGACTTGTTGAAGTGTGAACTTGTAAGAGTAAGGTTTATCCAAATTAAGAGAGGGTAAAAATAGAATTGAATAAGTTCAATTTAAGATGCACCACAGAAAAATTGAGTGAAAAGCATAAGTTTGGGGGGTGTGTATCTCTCGAGTGAAGAATGGATATATTTGACTACTATTGTCAGGTGTTGAACCAATCACAACCTTAACATGTCAATATGAGTTTTCACACACACACACACACACGTCGGGTTATGCATGTAGCAAGTGAAGATTTATTTAATTATTACACTATTGTAATTGTTCATTTGTTTGATTACCAAATTCCAAACCAGAGACATGGCATGTTGTTGGACGATGTTGTACATAGAGTTGAGTTATATTTTGTTTGAAAACAAACAATAGTTCAAGTTTGGGAGAGTTTGATAAGTGTGTAATACACACTTATTTCATTGTCAAAACATGAAAAATTATTGATTAATATGTTGGAATATAACTTAATTCTATATAATTTACGTTTTGTAGGACAAAGTGATGAATGTAGCGGAAATAAGGAGAAACAAGTGAAAAATGACCAAAATGGAAGAAAGTGAAAATACTCTAAACTTGTTTCTAACCGTGTGATGAAGATTTGAGAGTGTTAGAGGTCAATTGGATGAAAAAAGGAGTCAAAAGGATGAAATATAGCAAAAATATTATCACATATCAACTTTCAAGCTGAAAAGTTTTGCACAGGTTTTCAGCTTAGTATTGAGACCAGTTTCTGACATGGAAAATGATCTAATTCGAAGATGGGATCTGAAGTAAAATTGTACCCCTTTACGTAAGCTTTCCAACGCGTCTTGAATAACCTCAATCGGATATCGGGAGAGAAAGATACGACTAAAATACTTAAAACTGTCCGCATGGTTGTTTTAGGACGCTTATTTTCAGCTTTCCTTCTACGACTCAAACTCCTCTAGGAACATATCTTGTACGACTTTTCAACTCTAAATACAACCCAGAACACCCCAAAATGGCCATTCCTCATTATTTATCATTCTTTCATATCTTTTTGCTCAAAAAACTCATGAAGAACTAAATCTTTTGGTGAATCAAGGGAGGAACTCAATTGGATATGGTGATTTCACATCTATTATTTCACGTAATTAGTCTTTTTTTTGCTGAATAATCTTATGATTTAGACTTTACTTTTCATAAATTTACATTGAAATCGGTTTAATAATTACTAGGTTTTTCATGGATTCAGTCATTTTTTTTCATTGTTTAATCAAATTATTTATTGAGTTTCAATTTCAATTTCAATTACTTATTGTTGCGATTAATTTAACCTTTATTAAATCCTTTATAGATCCAGTCATGCTTCTTCTATCATTAGATTGAACTAATTGTTGAATTTTAAACTCAATTTCACTTTATTGGCGGATTGATTACTGCCATATGCTCGATATATGACCGATCTTTGATCTTGTTCCAATAAAATTTTGCGAATATGTCTTAAGTCTAGATTCTAGGATTATATTTGCAAATTAATTGGTTTTCGCGATATATCTTCCAATTAGAGTGTCGGGATGAGCTTCTAATTGTGTTATAAAAATAGATTTATTGATGTGAATGATCCAATCTAATTGAGGGAATTCTGACGCTTCACTGCCTTAAATTATTGATTTTAATTTCACCTTTCAACATTTAATTTCACTACACATTGAAGACGATAACTCATCCACTTTTGGAACCCTTAATCATTTTCCATCTCCCTGTGGATACGACACCTCAAAGCTGCACTACAACTACCATGTTATTCTTTGGATGTAATCAGACTTTGAAGCTGGCAAGTTAACCTTGAGAGTGGATGATGAGCAAGAGAAATTCCACATATATACCACTATCGAGAAACCATCACATGAAGAGGAAAGTTGAAAGTTAAAGAGGAAGAAGAGAAATCTTGTAAGATGCCAACATAAAAAAGGAGTTGGTGGAATAAGTGGAAACCTTAAGGATGGAAAAGTAGTTTTTCAAGCATGGAAAGTTGAAAAATGGGTTAGAAATATTGAACATTGTGATCAAAGCTATGACAGTGAAGTCCTCTTTGAACCAACATGATTAATCCTCTACAAAGTCTAGTTAAAGACTTTAAATTAAGTGCTTATTGGAAGGCAACCCAATTTCTCACCCATTTATTTATATGCTTTATATAAATATATTTCATGTAGTTTGTTAGGTTGCATTATTTCCAGGCATATTTTGTTTACATAAAAGGGTCATCATGTCTACATCAAGCTTAGATAGAGAAAAAATTTATTTAAGTAAAAAACAGTAAAAATAGAATCTAGAACAACTTTCAAGGCTCCAAGGACGTAAAAAAATGATATGTTCTCCAACCTTTTGTTTTTCTTTTTCATCTATGGTTGCCTTCCGTTTGGGTGGTGGAGTTAACTTAGATGGTGCATTCTATTCTTCAGCAGATGGTTCAAACTGCGAATTAGATTTTTAATATTCCTCTCCAGTAGGTACATTAGTTTACACATACTCAGTCAAACATAGGTGTTGTATTCTTAGCCAGTACGTTGGACTAACCTCTTCATCTCCATCCTCCCCAGATTTTTCTTTATCCTTTCTAGACCTTTGATAATAGTCTATTTCATCATCAGTGTTTACACCACCATCATCATCATCCTCATCTTCTTTTCCTTCAGATGACTCAGAGTGTGAGTCTGGTATTTGAACTTGGCTGCTAGGGTGTGACACAAGCTCGTTTCGACAACATATTCTATGTGGAGTTGCGCCAGTATACTCTCTTCTGCACTTGCAGACCTAGGAATATCTTTTTGTGTAGTAGGCACAATGGTCCTACCCTTTCTTCCTCACAGTCCAACTGGATGTATTCAGTTGGAGTAGGATCGTGAACCATTGTTAGCCTCCGTCATGTACTTCGACGTCTGGGCGCAGCTGCTGCCATGGATGTCTCACCTTTGCTGGTCTTGCCTGCATTGCCCTCAGTTTTTGCCATCAATTTTTGTAGAAAATGCTCAAACATAGCAAAAATCAAGTGTAGATGTGTGTATTATATGAGATAAAATGGGGAATCAGAGAAGTCGTGCCCTATTTTAGATTTAAAAAGGGGAAAACAACTTTTATAAGTTACGATTTGGTAACTACAATGAGGGACGTGCATGAGAGTTATTTTTCAAAACTGAGGTAACGCGTTTAAGTGCACTAAGACCCCCCACGTTCTAAAGGTAACGGTTGCCTTTCAATTTTTATACCATGATTTACCATGTTCAATATTTCAATTTAAGGCCATTAACCTCAATTTACTCCCACTAACATGTCCACTCAAAATTAAGTAAGGCATATTAATCTTCCCATATTTAACAAAGAGAAACTTCCAACATTAATCCATCCTTAATTTACATGGACAAGATTTAACTCCCAATTTTAAACTGTGGAATGAGAATTTGTGAAAGAGCCTACACATGAAAATCATGCACAAATAATTAACTGTGTCAAGAATCAATCAAAATAAGTATTTTAAAGGATAAATTTCACAATCAATTTATTTCGCAATTAGCTCAAAATCATCAAAATAATCAAGAATTTACCAATCAGATGTTTGCTCACAATTAATTCAAAAAATTTAGCATCTTAAAATGTGAGAGTCAGATAGGACACTTTAGAAATAATTAATTATGAACCATATCCTAACATCCTAACCAGATTTAACATTTCTAATGACTACTGTGTTTCAAACCAACCATCATCTAATATTATCTATTTAAATAAAAATATATGTGTGCGTGCCAGACTAGATCAGCTATATGATTTTTATTTGTTTTGCATGCTCGTGTGATGACCTTTTTTGCATTCTTTTAATTTACAATCTTTTCAATGTATGGAGTTGACTAACACACAGTCATAGGGGTGGCTTTTCTCCCATGATTTATGTCATTATCCAGGACGGCTTCACATATCTATGATGATAGCCCTCTCCTCTAATGAACTTGTCGGTTTACTCAACATCATATTGTAGTGTAGAGAGACGTAGATAATGACCATAGGTCTAAATTTAAACACATGTCACTTTCAGATGCCTACTTAGTCAGTAAATGGTTACAACTATGTTGTCACAATATTCTAATGTGTACTTATCTAACATTATTATAAGTTGAAGTGAGCACACTGCACTGATTGGATATTGCAATTTTATTTCAACAATTTCAAACCAACCAGAAATATACACATTATGTGACATCTGCAAGAAAATCCCTATTTTTTATTTTTTCAATTTTCAGTTTTTTTTGTTTTTATATAAATGAACACACAAAATAAAGCAGTAAAAAAAATATAGGTATTAATGCAACATTCATATGCCCACAACTTTTCGCTAGGTTTCAAATCTCACAGTTCTAATGTCTTAGTGATTAAATCAGCTCATCGTTCTTCAATGTGTATGTGTTCTTGGACAATAACCTTTCTTTCAACTAAGTCTCTAATGAAATGATGTTGAATATCAATGTGCTTAGTTTTGGAATCCAAAACAAGATTTTTAAAGATGTTTAAAGCACTTGTATTATCACATAACATGGTTAGTGTTCAATAATGAGTCACTGAGCATCTGATTCATCCAGAGTAGCTGTGTATAGCAAGTAGTGCCAGCGATGTACTTAGCTTCTGTTGTAGACAAGAAAATGGACTTTTGTTTCTTACTTAGCCAAGAGGCAAGGTTATACCCATAGTAGAAACAATCTCCAGATGTGCTTTCCCTATCATCCATATCTCCTGCCCAATCAACATCAGTATAACCTACAAGATGAGAATTAGGGTATTTAGTGTACCATATGCCAAAACTAGAGATGCTATTAACCTATCTAATGATTCGTTTGGCCTATGCCAAGTGGTCTTCCTTTGGTTTCGCTTGATATCTAGCACAACTCTACTGCTGAAAGCTATCAAGACAACTTGTAGTCAGATATAACAAAATGTCAATCATGCTCTTGTATAGGTTAGGGTCGACGTCCTCGCTCTGGTCATCTGTACAGAGTTTTAAGGACGTGACCATGGGAGTCTTGACTACCTTAGTATTTTCGAGGTCGATTTTTTTTACCAAATTCTTTGCATACTTAGCTTGTGAGATAATGACCACTGCATCAACCTGCTTAACTTGCAAACCCCAGAAATAATGTAGTTCACCAACCGTACTGTACTCATTTCAAATTCACTTTGCATAAGATAGACAAACTCCCTGGATTTCATTTCAGATGTTGGTCCAAATACTATGTCATCCATATAGATTTGAACCACAATTAAACCAGTCTTTAGGTGTTTGATGAATAGTATTTTGTCAGTTCCTCCTCTCTTATATCCATTTTCAAGTAAGAACATAGTAAGCATTTCATACCAAGCTTGGAGAGCATGTTTCAAACCTTGTAGTGCTTTTGAAGCTTGTACACATGTTCTGGTAGATATGGATCAATAAATCATTTCGGCTGCTCGGAATAGTCTTCTTTATTTAGGATCTCGTCCATGAAGGCACTCTTGATGTCCATCTTAAATAGTTTAAATCCTAATTGGAATGCTATAAACAGTGATAACCTAATAGATTCTAGTCTAGCCACATGGGCAAATGTCTCTTCAAAGTCTACTGCTTCAACTTGAGTGTACTCTTGTGTTACCTGCCTTGTTTCTGACAATGTTCCCATGCTCATCATATTTGTTTTTAAAGATCCATTTGGTTCCAATGACAATTGACTTTTGTTGGTCATGGCACTAGCTCTCGAACATTGTTTCGCTCGAATTAAGTTAATTTTTCTTGCATAGCTAAGACTCATGATCAACGCATCAAGTGTTTCGATCAAATTCTTGGGTTCAATATGTGATGTGTAACTTACGTTTTAGAGTTCGATGGAAAATCTCTTTTTGGTCACCATTCTATTACCATGATTAGAATTTAGAAAGTACATTATCCATAGTGTGTGGTTTCTAAATCTAGGTAGGTGGTTGTCTCATTCCCTACAGTGGCCAGTGTAGATTTATCAGACCGGGTTACAGGAGATTCTAAATGACTGTTATTTTCAAGATTTGTAGCATGATATTCCCAAAAATTATGAGTGTTCTCAGCCCGTTCCTCTACGTTTTCTAATCTCAGGTTCCTACGAGCAAGATGAGTAACCATCAGTATCATCAAGTTTTAGATTAATGGATTCAATAACAGTCTAAGTCATCATTATACACTCTATAAGCCCGACTATTTTCTGAATACCAAATGAATACCTTCATCACTCTTAGGGTCAAATTTTCCCTAGTGATCCCTATCATTCAACACATAGCACTTACTTCCAAAGGTGTGAAAATAGTGAATATTGAATTTCCTTCTTACTGTTTAGCTAATCTCTAACCATTTTTGTAAAGATATGTTATTCCTCTCAACTACACCATTCTGTTAGAAGTTTTAGGAGTGGAAAATTCATGAAAAATACCATGCTTTTCACAAAAGTTAGAAAAACTAGCATTCTCAAATTGGTATTCTTACATGTTAATCCTCTATTGGTATTTTTCAATGGTCAGATTTTTATAAAGAAATCAACTATAACAAAGATGTACCTTTTACCATTGAGACTTTCAGTTTGAATTGACCACATTAAATCCATATGGAGTAATTCAAGAGTGTGAGAGGTAGCAAGAAATTGACCTTATTTATGAGATGTTCTGGTCTACTTTTTGGCATGAACCGCACCCACCTTTTAGGTCTTTCTTTAAGTTTAGGGATTCCTCATACAACATCAATTTTAGTTAGTTTGACAAGATCTGTATAGTTCAGATGTCCAAATCGTTTGTACCATAGGTATAGTCAATATTAAAGGCATGATATGAATTATCAGATTCAAGCAAATAACATTTATCACTGGACCTGTTACCTCATAGGACACAACTACAATCATTTTTCATTACCTTACATTGATTTTTGTAAACACGACCATGAGTTTGTCATCACACATTTGACCTGCACTAATTAAATCAGCTTTCAAGTCAACAACAAAAAGCACGTTTTTCAACATAGGTGATCCGTTGATTTCAATTGTACCCACACCTTCAAATCTACTTTGAGCACCATCTCCGAAAGTAACCATTCCTCTTGCATGACTTTTGAAACTAGTTAACATAGACGATTATCGGACCATGTGTCTGGAACAACCACTATCAAAGTAGCAGGAGTTAGGTACAATAGATCATGTGCCGTGACTTACTTGTTTACCTCTGATCCTGTGATCTAAACCAAATTTTTTGAGGTAGTCAAAACCTCTTGTGGAGTGTCTGTAAATGGAACTGTCCTACTGGTGGTTGGTCTGGCAATTTGACTTTGTAATTTTTCTAATCCCACTACTTTTAAATATGATAATTTACTTAAATTAATTAATTTGAATTGCATATCCCCATCCATTTTAATTCTAAACATAAGTGCAAAATTTGCGTTGATGCAAAAATGACAAGGTTACCATTTCAATCTATTGAAAGAAATCTAGAACAGCTCGCTTTAATTTACGGTTACATACGTATGTGATTTAATTTTTTTGTAAACAAAAGTTGGCAACAGTACTTCATCACTTTTGTCGATAAAAGCACAAAATATTTAAGATGTTTTGTATCTATTTAAAAGTAAGGACGGAACTATAGAAAAATGTGTTCTCTATAAGAATGAAGTTAAAAATCAACTAAGCCTCCGTTTGACAACCATTATTTCAAAACTCTTTAATTCTACACAATAAAATATTTTACACGTAAACCCAAAATTTTTCCTACTTTTTAATTCTCATAAAAATCACTATTCAAAACTCCATTTTCTCAAGTTTTCAATTAGGGGTTAAATAAGAAAATTAAGATGTTGAGAAATGATCAAAGGGATGTGTATCTAAATTCTATGAACAACACAAAATCATACATAAATCACCTTAGTTGCCCCAGTAAAATGATGTTGCAAAATGAAAAAAGAATACCTTAAAAGAAATGATGAATGCAATGTTAGTGATGTTCTGGGTTACCCTACAACATGTGGGGGAGAATTTGTACTGCCGGCAAATTACCTTTTAAATAACGGGCCCCGAAATATAAAAGAAAAGAGCCCCTATGAGTTATGAAAATACTTAGGAGTGTTGGGTGTTTAGCCAAAGTAGTTGTACTTCACTAAAGAAGGTTAAAATAGACCTAAAAATTTTAGATTGCATCTTCATTGGTTATGCACATAATAGTAGTGCTTATCGATTTCTTATGCAAGAGTCTAAAATTCCAAACAAAAACAAAAACACAGTAATAGAATCGAGAAATATTTCATTTTTTGAATATGTATTTCTGTACAAATCCATAGAGGAAAGAAGCTCCTCAATACGGACACATAGTGAAAATAGTGAAGATCAAGAACTAGAAGAAGTTAAGGTTGAACACATAGTGAAAGAGCAAGGATAGAAAAATCTTATGATCCTACTTTTCTGACCTATATGGTGGACATTGAACCTCAAAGCTTCCAAAAAGATGTGAACTCTTCAGATAAACATCAATGGAAAAAGGTCATAAAAAGTGAAATAGATTCTATTTTGCAAAATTATATATGGGAGTTGGTGGATCTTCCTTCAGGAAGCAAACCACTATGCAACAATGGATTTTCAGAAGGAAAAGCAAATAGAACTATTGAGAAGTGTAAGGCTAGATTAGTAATAAAAGGTTACAAATAACGAGAAAACCTTGATTACTTTGATACATATTCTTCAGTTACAATAATAACATCTATTAGGATGATACTTGTTATTACATCTCTACAAAGTCTTGAAGTACATCAAATTAAGACGTTAAAACTGCCTTTTTTAACTGGAGATTAGAAGAAATCTACATGAAACAACTCGAGAAGTTTTCATCACTAAGGTAGGAAAAGAAATCTATAAGTTGGTAAAGTCATTATATGGCTTGTAACAAGCACCTAAACACTGGCATGAAAATTTTGATAATGCCATGATTGATCAACAAGTATAATAAATGTGTTAACATCAAAGACGATAAAAATGGTATGTCATTTTATGCCTCTAATTTATTGTTAGTAGCAATGATAAGGTGATTAAAACTTTTAAAAATATATTGAATTCAAAATTTGACATAAAAGATATAGGTCTAGTGGAAGTGATAATTGGAGTTAAAATTTTGAGAACATCAAATGGTTTCGTTCTAAGTTATATTATGTGGACAAATTTCTTGAGAAGTTTAACAAGGATGATTCTAGCATAGCTAGAACAACCATAGATACAAGTTAGCATATACTAAAAGTAAAGATGGGAGAGTCTCTCGAGTAGAGCATTCTAGAATTATTGTAAATCTGATGTACTTGATAAGTTTTACAAGATTAGACATAGCTTGATTAGTTATTAAACTAAGTAGATACATGAACAATCCAGGAGCTAATAACTGGAAATGAATAGTAAGAATACTGAGATATTTATGATATAATCGTAGTTATTGACTACAATATACTAGATATTCACCAATCATTGAAGGATATAATCATGCTAATTTGATATTTGATGTAAAAGACTCAAAGCTTACTGGTGGATTAAGTTCACATTAGGAGGTGCAGCTATATCATGAAAATTCTCTAAACAAATAGTTAAGCAAGACCATGGTATAAGTTTATAGACAAATGTGGTGAACAGACTGAGTGGCTAGGTCGTACCTTCTTATAGGATATTCTACTATGGTCAAAGCATATGTCAGAAATTTGCATATATTATGATAGTCAGCGATTGGAAGGGCAAGCCAATCAAAATTTATATTTTTGATTAATTTCACAGTATTGGACATAGAAGATGACATGGATATTCAATTGATTTGGGGTCAACCATACTTAATAATCGATCAAACTTTAATTGACACCGAGAAATGTGAGCTGGTCTTGAGGGGGGAGGATGGACAAGAAATATTCAACATGTCTAGCACATACGAGCAACATTACAACCTCAAGGATTTCTATAGGTTGATAAAGATGATCCACTTGGTCAAGGAGCCGTCCATACAAAATGAAAAGTGGTTACATTATTAGAACTCTCAAAGATGAAAAATGGAGATTTCACAATTTGGAGAGTGAAGAAAGGTTCAAGGTTCGAAATTGTAAGCAGTACATGGTTGTCAAAGCTCGACTCAAGCCACCGTGATGAGTATCACGGAGGGACGACTAGTAAAGATAGCAAAGATCCTTTACATGCTTCAGATGGATCAATAACAAGATTAAGAGCAAAGAACATCAACGAAACCTGCAAGGACTTGTCCAAGCTATATGGACTAAGAGTTCAAGTGCAACGAGCAAAACACCAACTTTCAAGATGGGCATTAAGGACGAACCAACCTTAATGCATTTGATTCTCTTGCCCGCATAACAACCACAAATTTGAAACTTGAGAATAAAAAAATTATACCAAGTACATGCGTGGTACTTTCAAAGGGCATTCGTTTTTAGTTTTTCAATTTGATTCGAACTCTACATTTTTAGTTCCATCATGTTGTTTTTGGAGTAAATTAGGGTTTCTTTTCTCCGTCTATATATAAGCCTTTATAGTATGAACAATTAAGATATAATTTGAGTGATTAATTACAAAGTGAAATTTTGCTTTCAATATTGTTCTTAATTAAACTATCCATAATTCATCAAAGGTTTCCAATCGTCATGGTGTTCAACCTTTTAAATCTTGGTTCTTGATTCAAGAAATCATGGAGTTAAGGTTCTAACTCTAAATTTAGCTTTATTGGGATTCGTATCAAGTCTTGTTGTGAATTCCAGAGTACACATCCTGCAAAGGGGCTCATATCAGTTAGTATCAGAGCTTTGGCTCTAAAATTAGGTTTTATTTATTTCTTTCAATTTCAATGCATTGTGTGTCTCTTTCATTGAGTCTTCATCTAATTCTTAAAGTCATTCACATCAAAATTACACCAAGCATATTCACGAATTGATTAGTGCACCAACTTAATTCTTTTCTAGTTTTTTGCCTTGTGATTGATCTACTCCATTAAGTTTGAATAAAAATGAAATTCAATTACAAAAAAGCAAAGAAAAATTCAAGAAAAAAAAAGCAAACAAAATTCATGAAAAAAGCTAGAAAATAATCCAACTTCAAGAATATTTCTCTTGGGATTCTTGTGTTATTATTTTTCAAGAAACGCTATTTTTATTACTGTTTGATACGTAAATGATTGGAAATCAATCTTATTGTAAATTAGGCATAAACCAATTTCAAGAAATCTTTTTTTGGAGTTCCAGTAGTGTTTCGATTCTTCTAGTGATCTTTGTTCTTGAGTCCTTTCTCTAAGTCTTGTTATCCATCTTATTTCTGGTTCTTGTTAATTTGAACTTTACAAAAACTGAATTCTTAATTGAGTTTAGTTAGTTCCTTGAAGAACTTGAAAATGTAAACATAGAGTTAAAGGAAAAAGCCAATATAAAGTGAAACAGTTGAGTGTGTAAACAAGTGAGGGTACTTAGTTATTAAAAATGTCTTACAAAGAAGATTCAATATCTAGAAAGGATAACAACCAATTACTTTTGTGGAAAGTCAAGCAATAACAATTTGAGCGGATGTATGTGGTGTTTGAAGAAATTAGGGATAGAATGGATAGATATGATACGGTGATTACAAACTTACAAAGGAAACAACCAAAAAGTGTTCCTAATATTAGGAGGCAAAATAGGCATGATCCTATCCCTATGGTTGAATTTGATGATGAGAATGAAATAGAAAGTAATGAGGATGTCCAAATCTCGGTGGCTGAATTGGGTAGGATGATAATAGAGAAACGATCCTAAAGTTTATTTGGAGTGGTTGATAAAGTTGGAATTCATATTTCATTACCATAACTATTCTGAGGAGAAAAATGTGAAGTTGGCAATGATTAAATTCACTGATTATGCAATAATATTTTGTGATCAATTGATGACAAATAGGAGGAGATTAATGAAAGATTTATAGAAATCTGGGGTCAATTTTTATCTCATTTGCAAAGGAGATTTGTACCTAGTCATTACTATAGAGACCTTTATCAAAAATGACAGGGACTTAATAGAGATTTAAGTAGTATAAAGGATTACCGTAAGCCGATGTAGCTACCTATGATTAGAGCAAAAAATAGAGATGATAGAGAGGCCACAATGGCTAGGTTTTTGAATGGGTTAATTAAGGATATAGCCAGTGTAAGTTACAGCACCCTGTGGAGTTGGAGGACATGGTGTACATGGCAATAAAGGTGGAGATGCAATTGTAAAGGAAAAGAAAGAGGTATTCGTTGGGTTCTAATCCTCCTTGGAGACTGAAGTGGGGTAAAAATAATATTAGTGATAGGGCTAATTCAAAGAGTAAAATTGAACCACCCAGTGAAAAATAAGGTTGCAAGCAAAAAATAAACCCAAGTCAGATCTCCAACTTTCTAGAAATATGGATATCAAATACTTTAAATTCTTGGGGTTCAAGACACATTGCATCACTATCTTAGACAAAATGGCAATAATTATGCATGATAATGCAGAGTGGTGATTGAAGATGATAGTGATAGTGATGAGATTCTCAAGTCGAAAGATGCTAGTGATGATGGGGTAGTACTTTGCAGAAGGTGAATCTCTGTTGCGAAGCATACTCTTAGTGCACAAATTAAGGTAGATGACAAGAAGCAGCAAAGAGAATGTATTTTATACAAGATACTATGTTAACAAATATATGTATAGCATGATTATAGATGGGAGGAGTTACCAATGTAGCTTAATAGGATCCATGGAGGGCAACAATCTTACAAAGATCCGACTCAACTTAAAGAGGAACCAATGACAAGATCGCAAGCAAATAGGATCAATGAAACCTTGTATTTACTTGTTCAAGCTACAGAGGCCAAGAGTTTGAAGTTAACAAGCCAACACTAAATTTCATGTTGGGCATGTAAGAGGAACCAAGATTAGTGCACTTAATTCAAGTAATGTTAGAAAAAGGGAAGCCTAGAGTATAGCCAAAAAACAGTGTACAAAATTTCAATATTTAGCCAAATCAATTGAACAGAGTGAGTGCAAGAGAATACATGGTGCGCGCGCATTACAAAAATCTGAGGGAGTTTAAGTTTTCCTTTTTCGTTTAGAACTCTATTTGTTTGATATTTTCTTGATGTTTTACATTTAATTTAAGGTTTTTATGAGTTGCCTATATGGCCTCATTATTTCATTGTAAATTAATTAATTATTGAGAGATTAAATCAAAGCAAGTTGCTTTCTTTTTTTCTTCATTGAACTCAATTTTGAACTTTTCAAGGAAATCTTTGTGGCGTTCAACAACTTCATAGCAAGGTTCATAATTTTTGTGATTAAAAGGTCAAGTTCCTTTATAACTTTGGTTCCTTGATTCAATAAATTATTGGGTCAAGTTTCAAATCTAGATTTTAGCTTTATTGCGGTTGTGATTCAATCTTGTATGGGTTTCGGAGCTACTATAGCTACGTAGGTTCACATCAGTTGGTATAAGAGCTTTAGCTTTAAAGTCAAGGTTATATCTTTATCTTTCCACATTTTTTCATCTTCTTCATTGAGTGTCCATCGTTTTCTTGATTCTTCACCAAGTCTTTTACATCAACACAAATATCAAGAACATTCAAGAATTGTTTTGTGCATTAAATTTAGTCCACCAATACAATTTTGTTCGATTTTTCTTGCCTTCGTTGATTTTCCACGTATTAGGTGTCAAAATAAGCTAAACAATTCCGAAAATTGCAAACTAATAATAATAATAATAATAATAATAATAATAATAATAATAATAATAATAATAATTCAGCAATTAGAAAAAGTTTCAACAAGAAATCAGATTTCCAAGCCAAAAAGTGTCTGATTCGATATCAAGAGCCACTTTCCTAAAATTTCTTGAAACATAAATTCATTCAAGAATTCAATTCAACCTCCAAACTATCCTTTGGAGTCAATATTGTTGCGAAAAAGCGAGAATCAAATTTGAGAAACGCTTTCTTAAATTTCTTATTGGTGTTTCCATTCAATTTTCCGTACCTTCTTTTCTTGAATCTTTCAAGAGTCAAATTCCTTCTACAATTCTTTGTTTTAACTTCTCAAGGGCTGAATTCTTTTGATTGAGACCGAATTTGTTCCTTGAAGTACTTGCAAGAAAGCGTTGAGAGGAAAATGGTAGAGTGGTGATATTATTAGAGGGAAAAAGCCAAATTGAGTGATACACGAGTGCAAACACGTGAAGAAAATATTATTCTAGTTCATAGGATGTTGGAAAAGAAAAGATCTACATCTAGAGAGGAGAATAGTCAATTCTTCATGGCAATGCAACAAAATTTTGAGAGGATGAATGTGATGTGGGAAATTTATGGATAGATTGGATAGGCGGTATACATTGATTGCAAACTTACAAAGGGGGCAACCTAG
The DNA here is from genome assembly GCA_035079005.1 of Fraxinus americana. NCBI lineage: Eukaryota > Viridiplantae > Streptophyta > Magnoliopsida > Lamiales > Oleaceae > Fraxinus > Fraxinus americana. Next base: position 14,233,378 of record CM068725.1, on the reverse strand, counting down.
AAGAGTTCCTGATGTTGAGAGGCAAAATAAGCATTATCATAGTGCTAAAATTGATCAAATGTCAGTAGTTGAAGTTGAAAGGAGGAGAAATAGAAAAGATAGACGTGAAAGGGGGCCTAGAAGAAATCCTAGAGAATTTGAAGGAGTTCTAGTGCCCATTGGTAGATGAAGCACTTGTTACGAAGCGTAGTGAGTTTGATGATTTGATGGAAAGTTTCAAATTTTACAATATGGAGGTAAAAGAGAGGAAGAAAATAGAGTAGAGCCACAAGAGAGAAAAGAAATAGAGTGAAAAAAATCCGACTCTATTTGTTTAAAAGCAGTTCAATTTTTCCTTTTTCTCTATTTTGTACTTGAAGCTATTATTACAAACCAACCAGCCTATAGAAGTAATCTTGAAGAGACAAAGGAACTTCAAAGGCAAGTTAAGGAGTTGATGGGCAAATGGTACATGAGCATGTTCATGTGCTATGCCAGTACTACTTGTACGGTTGTACCTAAGAAGGATAGAACGTGGATAATGTGTATTGATTGCAGGGAAGTCAATAATATAACGATAAAGTGATGGATTCCCCCTCTTGAAAAAAACCCACAATATCAATGGAAAATGGAACAAACCAGATCTAATTTTTGCTATGAATGTGAGGTAGAAGATCAGATTAGAACCTTAAGGAAACAAAAGCCTTAAAACCCCAACCTTGAGATGCCACAAAGGTTGATCACTCCTTTGATAAGTCAAATTTCTAACATTCCATCAAGAACACAAGAAAAGGCAAAGCAAGAGCTTTTCTATTACTTCCAAAAACGTTCCTCTCTTACAAATATCTTGGTGGCTCCTTTTAAAGTGGAAACCTAGCTTCAAAGAAGAAGGAAAAACGAGTTGGGCCTCAAAAGTTGTGGATTGGGCCTAATTCATCAAAATATAAAAAGCCCATAATTCATTAAAGATTACAATTAAGATTCCTAACTAGCCATTGTACTCTTTTTGTCCTTCCAAATTTATCCCTTGCACAAAAAGATAAGTGACCATCTTTGGTGAAGCTTTGGAATCTTCGAGTTTTGTTTTAGAATCCTCGAGCACAACCTCTTTGTATTGCACTTCCATAATCAAGCCTTGCAAAGCTTCTTTCATCCTCTTTGTCCTTGCCCTAGTCATTGGACCACCAATTCCTTGTAAAGGATCTTGAGAATATTTGGGAGGATTAACTTGGTCAGCACCTCGATCCCCATCATAAAGTATCGTCAATCCCATACCCATATTAGATGATATGCTTGTTGACTTACGTGGGTCATATATTTTTAGTAAAATAGATCTTAAAACTGGCTATCACCAAATTAGGATAAAAGAATTAGATGAATGAAAAACTGCTTTTAAGACTAAATATATGTTATATGAGTAGTTAGTTATGCCATTTGGTCTTACTAGTACACCTAGTACTTTCATGAGATTAATGAACCATGTGTTGTGTGCATTTATAAGAAAATTTGTAGGAGTTGATAGAATATTTACTCAACATTTGCTCTCTATAACTAATAAGAATTTGAAGAATTGGAAGGATTGTTTACCATTTATAGAGTTTGCATACAATAGAGCCATACAACATTCTACTACTTTTTCTCCCTTTGAAATTGTGTATGGTTTTAATCCGCTAACTCCTTTGGATTTAATTCCTTTACTATTGATGAAAGAGGTAGTTTGGACGAGAAGAAGAAAGCTGAATTGGTGAAGTCAATTGATGAGAAGGTTCGTCATCAGATTGACTCAAGCCACTAAAGGAAGAAAAACTGTAACATTTGAATCAGGTGATTAGTTTTGAAATCACGTGCGACATGAGCATTTTCTAGTCCAAAGAAGGTCTAAACTGCATACTAGGAAGATTAGTATTTGCTACTTTTAATGTTGCTGATCTATGTCTCTTTGATATAGGTAAAGATTTGAGGTTGAATCCTTTTGAAGATAGAAGATGATGCTCATATCACAGAAGGCCCTAACAAAGATAGTAAGCATCCTTTAGATGTTTCGAATGACCAATAAGATGGTCAAGAGAAAAAAAAATCAATGAAGTCAAGGATTTGTCCAAGCTACATGGGCCGAAAGTTTAAGTACATCGAACAAAACACCAACTTTTAAGATGGGCATGAATAAAGAACCAACCTTAGTGCATTTGATTCAAGTTATGGAAGATGGAGCTCATTCCAAATGCCATGTCTACGAAAGTTTAACTCCCCTATCCATGCAACAACTTCAAATTCAAAACTTGAGAATAAAACATGTGTACCATACGCATGGTACTTCACGAAGGCATTTGGTGCTAGTTTTTCACTTCGATTCAAACTCTATTTCCTTAGTTAGTTATCTAGTTGTTTTACAAGTAAGCTAGGGTTTCTTTTATCCGCCTATATAGTGATTTGAGTGATTAACATACGATTAACATGTGAACAAGTAACACATGATTTGAATGATTGGTTAGTTACAAAACTTATCAAAAAATTTCAATCTTTGTGGTGTAAACCCTTCAAGCCTTGGTTCTTGATTCAAGAAATCATTGGATCGATGTTCCAACTCTGATTTTAGCTTTATTGGAGTTCATATCAAGTCTAACTATGGTTTTCAAGGTACATTCTGCAAAGGGGTTCACATCACACCATGATAATCACTAATCCAAATCAAGCTTAAGACTATAAATTGAACAATTCATGGGAGGCAACCCGTTCTTCTAACCCTTAACTATTTAAGTTTTAGTCATGATATTGAATGTAGAACATTGGCTACATTATACACTTAGATACGTTCCTAAATTTTCTGAGCAAAAAAATATATTTAACTGTTTAATTGCAAGGTTTTATAAAGTGTGCAATCACGAGCATGCCATAACTCCTTGAAGATTAGCCACGAGTCAAACTATGCATTCGCATGGCTCAGAAGGTAAGGAATTATAACCCATGACCTTCCAAACGCTATCGAAACTATTTTTATACGTATAAATAAATAAATAAATAAAATAAAACAAAATAATAATAATAATAATAATAATAATAATAATAATAATAATAATAATAATAATAATAATAATAATAATAATAATAATAATAATAATAATAACAACAACAACAACAACTTCCTCCTCTTCAAGAATTCATACCAGAATTTTACATATTCTCCTCCAATTTCGAATGGAAATAAATTGAGTACATCAAACGAGCAATTCACAACATCATCATCATATTTCATCAATGAAACATTCAAGGTATGAAAATCATGAAGAATTCAAGTTTCTGAGAATATTCCGAGATTTTTCTTCAATATTTTCTCCTTTTTTAAAAAAAAATTGAGGACGATGGATTGAGTAGATGATGGGTTATAATGCAGGACTGATAATTACTCAAAAATTGGTTAAAAACATCTACCAATTTCCAGAAATAATTAGGTCAAATTTCTCGAACACAAACTGTTCAATGAAGTAACACAACGAACTTCGAATTGATGTTTTGGCTCCAATTTCACGCTACACACAATACCGAATACAAAAAATTTTTCGTTTGAAATATTTTGTATTCACATTGAAGATTGGGCACTTCTTACTAGAAAGATAGCTCGACTCACGAAAGAAGCTCCCTCCCATATTCCGTCTCCCTTACCTTCCTTTTTTTTTTTTTTTTTTATCAATTTCAGATATGAGCATCTAATGTTTCTTGTGATCTTTATTATGGAAAAAATGGCACCAAAAAGAAAGCCTCCATCAGTGTTGGAGAAAGGAAAAGGAAAAGCTTCTAGAGACTCTTCGAGCTCTAGTGCTACATATTTTTTCACCTAATGCTTATCTGGCGAGTTCTTGGTTTTCCTTTTTTGTTTAATATCTACATTTGGTTCTGAATATTTTAATAGAGGACTGTGAGGTAGATCACTTAAATCCATTTGGCACATGTTAATTTGTCTTAAGGACTTGAAAAAGATTACACTAGTTAATGTGTATTATGGACCATAAATTAAATTCAATGGCTGAATTTAAGCTTGTGGTGAGTCATGTCCCTTTTATGGTACAATATTTGAATTTCGATTCAAGTGATTTTGGCTCTATAATTGCAAGACTTCTTCACTTGTTTCACTTGGACTTGACCAAAAAATACAAAAAAAGAGAAAGCATAAAGAGGTTGCTAAGTGGGAGAGACTTGTTCTTTATGCTTAAAGAGAATATTCTCGATGGCCTACATTATAAAAGAAAAAAAAAAAAAAGGAGAAAGCATAAAGAGAATATTCTCGATGGCCTCCGACGGTTTCCTTTCTTGGTATATCCATTGTCTTTCTCGTAGACGACGGTCTATTGATTTGGTGTGGTACAAATATGAGCTCAACATCACAAGATAACATTGGTTGTGAGGTTAAGAAGATTTGAGTCGGTTGGTTCAGTTTTTTCACTTTGAGAGTTTATGTTTTCACATTGTAATTGTAATAATCATTGTACACTACGTTATAAACTCCAAAAATGGTATCAAAGCTTTGGCTAGTGGTAAAAATTATTACAAGAACTTGAAAACCGGATTGGAAGTCAAACCCAACCCGATAAATCTAAAAAAAAAAAAAATTAACACAAGGGAAATAAGGGAAGAACTCATAATTTATAAATGTCCAATTGTTTTTTACATAAACTGGTTGATATGAACATTATGCACAACTACAAAGTTATTTAATGATGAAGACATTGGATATCTCTTTTGTGTACTATGGAAGCAATTATTGACTCGGACAGTAGAGTGAAGATGGCAAAGCTTTTCTGTTGGCGGTTGGGTTTTTGTGGTTACAGTAGCTGTTGGATGATTTAGGTCGATTAGTGGAGGCCCTAACTCTATAAAGACTCGCATCTCTCCTTCAAATATGAACAGTGGTTCGCTTGATTTGCGTCTTCTAACACCCTCGAATTTACAATTGTGATATTGTGATTATATGCTACCATCTAATATGTGATAGTTCACTTTTGTGATATTGTCTATGTATTACTTGTTGTGATATGACGCTTGTGTCATCTTGAAAGCATTTATACATCAATTGGTTTGAGCTTCTCTTTGTGCACATGGAAATCATTTGAGTAAAACCTTTTTCAAAAAACATTGTTTTGCTATCATGGCCTCTCGAATTGAATTGTCACTATTTAATGGTAAGGGAGATTATTCCATTTGGAAGCAAAAAAATGAAAGCTATTTTAATTCAACGAAAGGTTTCTAAAGCTCTTAACGACTCGAAAAATATCCTGGTGCATTAAAAGCTAAACTGGTTGAAATTGACGAGATAGATGAAATTGCACATAGTTCTATTGTGTTGCATTTATTGAAATAATAAAACTATCAAAGAGTTGTGGGAAGCACTTGACGAGCAATTTTTGAAAAAATGTCTTCCAAACAAAATATATCTGCTTCAAAAACTTTTCAATTTGAAGTCGGACTTGGGAAAGGATTTTGATTCCGATTGGGGTGAATAAGCTCATCAAGTGTTTGGCCCACAATGATAAGAAATTTGATGATGAGTATCTAGCTATTATACTTTTGAATACTACGCCCGAATCCTATAGAGATGTTAAGAATGCTATCACGTATGCTAGGGATACTTTGAGCCAAGATATTGTGACTAATGCATTGAGGGTTAGGGAGTTAAAGCTTAAGAAAGAGTCCAAGGATAGCTCGAAAGAAGAGAATTTGTTTATAGAAATGCTATCTTTGCGGTATACCAGTTAAGGCATTTCAAGAAAAGGCTGTCATGACCTTAAGAAGAAACAGAGACAGCAGGAGAGTGATGGTCAGAACTTAGTTGCTCTAGGTGAGTCCCTTAATTGTCTACATGTTATGACTATGTCATGAGATATTGACAGCGATGTAGATCGTACTCATGATAGCATACATGTTATGAATGTGTCTAATATTGATTTTCACAATGAGTGGATTTTAGACTTTGGTGTCACTATTCATATGTGTCCTATTAAGTGTTGGTTCTATAACTACAAAGATGTTAATATTAGGAAAGTAAACTTGGGGGACGATAGTGTGCACAATGTGGAAGGAATATGTGATATTGCTATTAAGATACATGATGGCACTATCGGACCCTTTATATGTGTTAGGTATGTCCCGGGTCTAGCAAGAAATCTCATTTCCTTAGGCATTCTAAAAGATGAAGGTTATGAGTTCAGATTTCATGTTGGTATTTTGAGGATTTACAAAAGGACTCTAGTGGTTATGAAGGTCCCAAGAGGAATGGGTTGTATGTCCTTCAAAGTGAAGCGTTAGACAGCAAAGAGTTGGCATTATCAAAGTCTTTGAATATAGATAAGAACTGGGCATAAGAGGATGAGAAACTGTGGGAACAAGTGGTTGAAATGTCTTAGTGACCAGAATTTACATGGTAAGGATAGTGTTACATATTTAAGCTTTTGCGTGACGTGTGTTATAGGAAAATCACACGGGGTTAGCTTTAGAATAGGTGAACACAACACTAAAAGACCATTAGACTATATTCATGCAGGTCTCTGGGGTCCAAGAAAATTCCCACACTTGGAGAGAATAGATTTTTTCTGTCCATTGTTGATGACCACTCGAGGAAGGTTTGGGTATATCTCCTTAAATCCAAATCTGAACCTTTAGTAAGTTTAAGTCAAACTTACTTTAGTTGAAAATCAAATGGGTAAAAGTGTAAAAACTCTTAGGACAAGCAATGGTTTAGAGTTTTACAACTTTGAATTTGATAGTTTCTGCAAGGAAAATGGTATCATGTGGCATAGGACTCTAAGAAATACCCCTCAACAAAATGGGATAGTAGAGAGGATGAATCAAACTTTAATGGATAAATTCAAATGTATGATGATCATCAGTTCATAGTTGTTTAAAGGGTTCTGGGTCTTCTGTGTGTACTTCTATCTATTTGATAAATAGGTCACCTTCTAGTGCTGTTAACTTCACTACTCCCCAAGAATTATGGTTTGGAAAGCCTCCAGATTTGTCACACATCTTGGTTGTGTTGCTTGTTCACATCAGATTGAGGGTAAATTGGTCCTTAAGGCTAGTAAGTGTGTCATGTTAGGTTATCCAAATAGAGTAAAGGATATAGACTGTGGACTTTAAGTGTGAAGTGCATTAAGATAATTAACAGTAGAGATGTAAAGTTCAATAAACTTGATATGCCTTACCTAAAAAATATAGATAGTAAGAAGAAACGGATTGGGGAAGGAAAATCATCTATTAGGCAAAAGATTGAGTTTGAAGTAAAGAGAATAGGTGATAATCCAGAGGATAATGAAATTAAACCTAAAAAAAATATAGTCAAGAAGCAAAGATAGAACAACCTAAACTTGAAATTCCTAAAAATGTAGACTATAATCAAGAAATATATGCAGCTACAAATTTGCATGTTTACCAATTAGTGAAGGATCGAGAGAGAAAATAAGTGAGACCCAAATTAAAATACATCTCTTCAAATTTGATGGTGTTTGTCTTAGTTTCGGGTGAGGCCTTGGAGTCAGTTGAATCGACTTCATTTGAGAAAGCGATTAAGTGTAAAAATTCTGAAAATTAGAAAAAGGCTATGAGAGAGGAAATACGGTCTCTAACCAAAAATGAGATTTGGAAGTTGGTTGAAAAACCAAAGAATCAAAAGTTAGTCAATTGTAAATGGATCTACAAGTTGAAAGGAGTAGGACCTAAAGACCCTTTAACATATAAGATTGGTTGGTTGCGAAGGGATTTACTCAAAGAGAGTGAATAGACTATAATGAGGTCTTCTCACTAGCCATTAAGTATAAAACTATCAGGTTAATCTTAGCCTTAGTTGTTCAGTATGATTGGGAGTTGGAACAACTAGATATTGAGATGACTTTTCTTCATAGGAAATTGGAAGAATTGATTTACATGTCTCAACCTCAAGGGTTCGAGGTGAGGGGAAAATCTGAATATGCGTACTTGTTTAGAAAGTCCTTGTATGATCTTAAGCAGAGTCCTAGGCAATGGTATAAAATATTTTATGCTTATGTGCTCAAAATTGGTTTTAAAAAGAGTGAATTTGATGCATGTTTGTATTTTAATACAAGCGGACTATGAAATTTATTTATTGTTATATGTGGATGACATGTTAATTACTAACTATAGTAAAACTGAAATCATAAAGATGTTACCTTTTGAAATCAAAATTTGTCATGAAAGACTTAGGATGGGCAAAAAAATTCTTCGTGAAGGAACATGGTTGATAATATGATGACCATTAATAAAGAATTTTGGATAATGTGATAACTAAATTTGTAATGAAATTTGCTAAATATGTCAATATACCATTAGTTGCACACATGACTTTGTGATCTACATAATGTCCTAAAACTAAAGAAGAAATGAATAATATTCTCTATGCTAATGCCATTGGGTTTGTACTTAAATGGTTGTTAAGATACCTAGCTCGAAGTTAAAAAGGGGATTAGTGTTTAAAAAGCAAAGTGATAAGTTAGAGCTTAAATTATATGTAGATTCTGACTTTGGAGGGGATAAAGATCAAAAGAAATCTATCACTTCATATTTCGTCACTTTAGGTGATAATTGTATCATATGGAAATCACAGTTGCAATCTATAGTCTTACTCTCCAATACTGAAGTAGAATATGTTGTATTGACTGAAACTGTTAAAGAATACATGTGTCTGAAATGCCTTTTATGTGAATTAAATTTCATAAATGAAAATGCAATGATTTTTTCTCATAGACAAAGCACATTGAAGTGTGTAGAAATCATGTTTATTATGAAAGAAATAAGCGTATTGATGTGAATTATCACTTCATTATGGAGACGTTAGCATAAAATTTTAATTGATGATAACTCCACAGATGTTGGAAACAAAAGTACTTGCGATTGGTAAGTTCAACAAATGTTTCAATATTGGTAATGACCAATTGTTGTGTACGTGCTGAGCTAGAATGAGCGATGATAATGAAATAAGACTGCGCTAAGGGATATCACTTGTAATCAGAAAATTTGGAAATGGATTACATAAGTGAAGATTTGTAAGGTTGATCACTTAAATCCACTTGACAAATTCCTTTTTTGTTTTGTTTTTGTATTTCAATTTTAGAAGTCATTACGGGATATCAAATAAAGTCAAAATATTGTATTCATAAAAACATTTCGAAATGCTCACAGTCTAGTCTTCAATGTCATTAATGGCGCACGAAACGGCCAACCATAGCAAATGTTACGGCTTGTCGTAGGCCTTTTCAAACTAACATTTCGAGAATTTCTATAACATGCTAATTCAAAAAAAATTCCGAAGATATTACGCTAGCCAAATCCACAGATCACTTACGTCATCTCAAAACTCATTTCGAGAATTACATCATGACATATCAAATTGCCCAAAAAGATTTCGAAAATAGTTGAAGATACTTCAAACGTGCATCTTAAAAAGAGGCATCTAACTCTTTCTTTTTTTTTTTTTTTTCAAAAAAAATTCAATTATTTCATTATGTTAATTATTTTTGCATGACAAATTTCTCAATATAATTTACATAAAAAAATTCAAAATTTTACATCCGAAAAGTTATACCTCATGTAAAATTCAGATGTAAATCTATATGGGGTATTTTAATTTTTTATTTTTTTAGGTAAATTTTCGAATGTAAAATTCTTCACAACTCTTTTGAAAGTTTGGTTGTGACATCCTAACTCAAAATCTCCGTGTCCACCCTAGTCCTTGGTCTTAAGACTTTGGAGTGGTTGCACTTGAATGAATATACAGGCTAATCAAAAGGTGTATAAAAAGAAGGGTATAAACGTAGTTGGATATGTACATTACAAACAAGTGAGGAAATTACTTTCGTATGAAAAAAAAAAAAAAAAAACTCAGTACAAAATAGTGGACAAGAGAAGGGGACACATATATGACTATATACTACTACTAGCAGCCGAGACGTGACGTAGAAGATGCAAGCGCAACTGCTTGTGCCCAAATCTTGAGTCGTGCTTTAACATCACCTGAATTTTTGAATTGAAACATTATTATAAGACAAACTAACTAAAGTTAAATCATTAATAACTTTTTTTTCATATCATAACTACCAGGGTTGCTTGTGGCGGAGAAATTAGGGATGGTATTGAAGAAGCGAGGATCATGTTCTAGTTCGAAGCCAAGATCTCTACAGGCCTTCACTTCGTCCAAGTCCATGGATATTGGCTTTCTCCCTCCTTTCGCCCTCGTTATCACAACCAAATCTCCTCCTCCTCGTGTCTCGTTCTCTTCATCAGTATTTCCATATGAACGAGTAATACTAGCGGCAGTAGCGGGTCTGCATCTCCCCCTTCTTCTCCGTCCATTACTTGGAGTAGTAAAAGCATTTTCTACGGGCACATTCGGGTGTTCATCGTTCTCGCTAGCCGTAGGTGTTGCTGGCAGCGAGTAATACGACTGGAAATCCACCCACTTCGTGCAGCCTGAGCTATTCATTCTTCTCTCGAATAAATATTCTTGATCAGCATGACAATTGTTGTCGAAGCTATCGATCGACAAGGCGGAGTTATCACCACACGCAGACGTGGACAGTGGTTGATCCACCATAATTTCATGATTCATTTGATCATCATCACTCCTTGAAGAAGGATTGCTGGTCTTGCTCATCATCATTTAAATTAATTTTGGAAAAGACGGAGTGATTGATCTACTCCGAGTTTTGATAAGAGACGCACTGTTACTCTTCCTGTGTTGAACTATTCAATCACTTTAATTTCCACTCAACAAAGAGAGTTCACAGTTAGCTCTACTGCTTTCCCAGGCTCCAATCCACACCTTTACTTATACTCGTGGGTCGTGGACATACATCCAACACATATTTCATCTACCAAGTACAAGAAATAGGGAATTCCAAAACTGCCCTCCCCCAACTAATCCTCCATGGGACTTCACGTTTTGACCGAAATTTGAATAAAAACCATAAATAATTTAGGACAACCATTATTTTCAAATTTTTTTTATACATACTCATTTTTAACTATACATTTACACAATAAAATATTTTGCACATAAATTCAAATTTTTTTTCTACTTTTTAATAACACATTCTTTTAAAAATCACTATTTAAAATACTATTTTTTAAAAATAATGATTGTCAAACAATGACTTAAATTCTTGTCTAATAGTTAAAATACTTATTTTCATAAAATATAAATAAAACGTTGAATGTATATTATAATTGAACTTTAGGTGAGAAGAGAAAAGAATAGCAAAATCCAAAAAAATAAAATAAAATAAAATAATAAAAATAGTGGGTTGTGGTGTTGACAATTAAAACATCCATCAAAACACAGACACCTGTCCTATGGTCGATGAATAGGTGGCAATTCAAACACGGCATTCCCACGTTCTTTTGTCCCAAGGCCCCACCTGAAGCCGAAATGTGACAATAAACTTATATTCAAATTGATTATAAGATATGCTATTATATATTTTAAATGTTGTAACATTGTTCATTCCCATTCGAAATCTCACACGTTGAGATTGCTTCAAACATATTATATAGTCAATACCTACCGTACCTCACCGACCCTTCGTCTCATATCATAATCTCATGTGTTATCTAAAGCCACCCCTCTCAATTTCTATTTTTCAACCACGATTTAAATGAAAATTAGATAATGACTGTCCAAGAGACAAATAATTTATAGCATTGCCCTTTTTCTATATTTAATACTTGTTAACTTTGACTAACCTAGATATGGGAAAAAAAAATCGCCCCACCCCACCTCGACGGTGCCCCGTCTCGGGTCTCAAGGTGGGACGGGGCAAGGAGGGTCGCCCCGTCTCGAGTCTTGAGGCGGGGTGGGGTGGAGATGCCCCGTCCCGAACCCGCCCCGTGAACCATTAAAAAAAAGTATCCAAATATTCTTTACTAGAATACACGATGAACAAATGTTTTTTAAAAGTAGAGTTATAAATTTATGTTCTTAAATTTGATGAACAAATATTTTTTGGAAGTAGAGTTATCTTTTTCCTTAACCGTATAATTGAAAATTTTTTAGGATAAAGAAAAAATTATAAAAAAAAATAAACGAGGCAGGAAAACTGTCCTGTCGCGCGCCCTGTCCCGCCCCGCCCCGTCTAAGGCGGGGCGCGGGGCGGGGCAAAGAGTGGAAGTGGTGGGGCGGGGTGGGGTGGGGTAGGGGTGCCCCGTCCCAAACCCGCCATGTTACCATTAGGGGTGGGCGCGGGTCGGTTCGGCTCCCTTTTTTTCGGTTCCAGAAATTTTCGGGCATTTAGTAAATGGAATCGTCGGTTCCAAATATAATTTTGGAACCGTTTGTGTTCGGTTCGGTTCTATTCGGTTCCGTACTATAATTAAATTTTTTAACATTTAAAATATTACTACATAAATACACCTGAAAGTAAATACTAATATTAATAACAAAAAGTAGATATAATACCAAGTTCAATCTTAACTTTTACAAATTAACGTAATCCAATTTAATAACATATAAATAATAAGTTGTTAAATACAAATACAAATATGAAAAAGTAAATATTACTAATAAAACTTCGATAATTCATATCAATAATTCATTTGTTTCAAACATTCAAGTCTACATAAAAATGAAATATAAATTAGAAGTAATAAAGATAAAATATTTTAAAGTATTGATAATACTTACCAACTATTTAATGTAATAATCAATTGTTTGACTTTCCATACTAACTACTAAGAGACTATACAAGAAAAAATTGAGAAAAACACAACTAACAAATATAAATAAATTCTAAATTGTTCAACTAATAAGATTTTATAAGAAAAAATTATTAATTTATTTAGAAAAAATAAAAGAAATTGATTTATCCAATATAAAAAAAAAAATTCGGTTCTTATTCGATTCTTAGGTTTTGGGTCTAAAACCGAGAACCGAACCAAACCATTCAGTTCTCGATTCGGATACCCGTTCGGGTATTTCATTTAAAAAAACCCGCTCGATTCGATTCGGACATTTTGCCCAACCCTAGTTGCCATCCCTAGACTAACCAAGTGATTCAACTTAAAATTTTCGATAATGCTACTCAGCCAGGCTTAAATACAGAAATTTAAAATTGCTTATGTGGCACCAAGAAATGAAAGAAAATGGACATTGGTGTCGTGGTTGTCGGTTGCTTTGTCCAATTTGTGAGCAAGTTTTTGCTTTTTAGTTTTTCTCATAAATGTGTCAAATTTTGGGATTATTACGAGATATCAAACGAAGTCGAAATATTGCATTCTTAATATTATTTTAAATTTCTCACAACCTAATTTTCTCAATCCCCAACGACGTGCGAAACGGTCAATCGTAGCAAAAGTTACCATTCGTCGAAGTAAGCCGTTCCAAAATATATAAACAATAATTCTTATTTTTGTGTCAATTTTCGGGATTATTACGGAATGACAAATGATGTAGTGACCGAGAACTTTTGAATAATATAAAATTAATTCTCGAAAAACGTGTCGCTCGACTTTAACCCTAATTTTTAAGAAATAGCACGTTCGTCTAGCCGTTATAAATGAATTTAAATTATTTCGAATCGAATAGAATATTGAATAATTATTTTAGTATCAATTTCGAATTATTTTATTTAAATCCAATTTTTATTAAATTCAAGCCCAATTACTTATTAGTCCAAATCTTGGATGTTTAGGTCCAATTCCACTTAAGTCCAACAAGGAAATTATTTCAAGTCCAATTACATAAGCCCAATGTTTAAACCCAATTATATAAGTCCAAACCTGAATTTATTTATTTTAACCCAATTAGGAAACCCTACAGCCCAAATCCAAAGGCCCAACTATTCCTAGCCCATTTACCCACCTAGGGAATTGTGCCCTAATTCTCACTATTCATATATCAACTTCATCCATCCTCTCCATTTCCAAAACATTCAACGCGGCCAGAAATCTTTGGGTAAGGAAACTTCAATTTTCTTAAATTCATTATTTGGAAAATCATGTTGATGTTAGAACCTAAATTTCTAGCACCAACAAGATAATGATTCCAATCAGCTACATCCTCAACAACCAAGCTCACCACCAAACCTGCAAACTCACCTCCCCAAACCGAGAACATCAGACCACCAAGTCACTGCCCAACCAACACCAAAATTGCAACTCCAACTCACTGCAACTCCCAACATCACTAGCAACATCAACAACAATCTCAGCTCACATTGATGCTAGAACAATTTCTAGCACCAGCAAGCTGGATATTCACCATCACCAAAAATCGATCCGCCTAAGTCACCATTACCAAACCAGACAGCTTCGCACACCAAAACCCAAGCTGCATACACCCACCCCACTGTCCAAAACCCCAACCACAAAACATCCCAGATTAAAACTCACTGCTCAACAAAAAAAAAAAACGACAGCCTCATTTCACCTCAAACCACTACTGCAGAATGCTCGAGTCACTGCAAACACCCATTGCTTCACCCCAATCTTCACGAACACACGAGCTGCACAATCACCAACACCTCACCACCACAAAACCAAGACAAACACTCCGCAACCACGAACACGCACGAAACCGCAGCTTCCACCGAAAATCGACAGCTCTAGTCCACCCAAAAATCCATTTTAATCAACCACAACATCAAGAAAAAGGAAAAGCCCATTACCTTACCTCGTTCTTCGACCCATTTCCAGAATGTTTTACACCAAGAAACCCAACAAAAAATCGAGCCCTAGCCCTCGACCCACGCACCTTTTGAAACCATCCAACCACCTCCACTCCCACACCGTCGCCACCGCGCGACGGCAGCGCCATAACCTTCGGCCGTCTAACAAAGCGGTCGATCGGAGAAGGCGAAGCCCCTTCCCGTCGCAGCTCTCCTCTTCGAAGTGAGAGTGAAGGAGAGAGAAATGAGATATAATTGGATTTATTTGATTTTTATTGATTTTGGTTTTATTTTGATTTAATTTGATTTTGATTTTTAATTTCTAAAAGTTACGTTTTAGCCCCAAGTTATAAATTGTTTTAAGTTAGTCCCTAAATTACTTTTAGTTTAGCCCTTAAGTTTAAATGTTTTAATTTCAGTCCCTCAATTTTTATTTTCAGTTTTAGATAATGTTTAATTTAACCCCCAAGTTTATAAATTATTATTTCAGTCCTTAATATTTTATTTTCAGTTTCAGCAGATTTTCAATTGAGTCCCTAAGTTCTGAAAATGTTTAATTTCGACCCTTTAGTTTTATTTTCAGCTTTATTATATTTACAGATTAGTCCTTAAACTATTAAAAGTTATTCTTTTAGTTTTCAGCTTTTATTTTCAGTTTTATTATAATTACAGCTTAGTCCCTAACTTTTAAAATTACTATTTTAGCCCTTAAACTTTTATTTTCAGATTTAATAAACTTCCAATTTAGCCCTAAACTTTATTTTATCATTTTAAGCCATTTATTTCAATTCCAATAATTTTCAATTTAGCCCTTAAACTTAATTTCAACACTTTAAAACTTTAAAGTTCGAAATACTAATTCAAACTTATTTCCTATTTTTGGCTAGACGATACGTACGAGCAATTAGGAGCTTGAAGTTATTTTCCCGCTCCACTTTTCACGCAACTCGAAATATTTGAGGTAGACTCGCCACCATTAATTAGTTTAAATTATAATTGCATGCTTTATGTGAATTACGTGATTTATATGCTTTATGCATAGGATGAGAATGTGTCATATGAGATATATGATATTGTTATGCTTGCATAACTTATATGCTTAATTGCATGAGAAAGAAAGAAAGAAAGAATCTCTTATGAGATAAGAAGAGAATGTTATGCATAACTTATGTGCTTCATCCGCACAAGAAAGAAAGACTACCCACAACCCATGTTTTTAAAGAGCCTATGATTTTCAAGAAAATGAGCCCAAGATGATATCACATTGTATATTGCATAAGTGTGTTTTCAATTATTCTGTAAATTAATTATCGGCGATGAGTCTACTGAGTATTTCTTCGAAATACTCATTCTGCTATTTTAACAATATTTGCAGACTTCGGAGGCGATCGTGATTGATACGGCAGTGGTGGCATAAAATTTGATTATCGAATTTATTAAGTTTCCGAACTTATGTATTGAGACACTGTTAACGTATTTTCGTTTCCGCTATCTCAAAAACACGATATTTAAATTTTGAACAATTATCCAATGTATTTTAATTGTCGAAGTAGTTTTCAATTTCAAATATGATTTTAAAAAATTAGGTCATTTCCGCAAAATTGATTGACAAAATTAGGGCAAAAGACGATGACGTGGCAATCCGGGTTAACAGAACTCGGGGCGCTACAAATGAAGTCAAAATATTGCATTTTTAATATCATTTCGAAGTGTTCACGACCTAATTTCCCTCATCCCTAATGACGTATAAAACGGCCAACCGTAGAGAAAGTTAGTACTTGTCGAAGTAGGTCGTTCCAAAATATATAAACGATTTTTCTTATTCTTGTCTCAATTTTCGGGCTTATTAAGGGATGTCAAACGAAATCGAAATATGCATTCTTAATACCATTTCGAAATGTTTACGACCTAGTTTTTCCCATCCCTAACGACGTGCAAAACAGCCAACTGTAACGAAAATTACAACTCGTCGAAATAGGCTGTTCCAAAATATATAAACAATTTTTCTTATTTTTGTATCAATTTTCGAGATTATTTTTGCCTACTTCGACGAGTGCTAACTCTCTCTATAGTTGGCCGTTTTGTACGTCATTAGGGATAGGAAAAAATAGGTCGTGAACACTTTGAAATGGTATTAAGAATGTAATATTTCGACTACATTTGACATTCCGTAATAATCCCGAAAATTGACACATTAATAAGAATAATTGTTTATATATTTTAGAACAGCTTATTTCGACGAATGGTAACTTTCGTTACGGTTGGCCATTTCGCAAGTCGTTGGGGATGGGAAAAATTAGGTCGTGAGAATTTTAAAATGATATTAAGAATGCAATATTTCGAATTCGTTTGATATCTCATAATAATCCCAAAAATTAACACATTTATGAGAAAAACTAAAACGCAAAAGCTTGCTCACGAATTGAACAAAGCAACCGACAGCCACTGACACCAATATCCATTTTCTTTCATTTCTTGGTGCCACATAAGTAATTTCAAATTTCTGTATTTTAGCCTGTTTTTAAGCCTGGCTGAGTAGCATGGATAAAGCCACTCAAACAGATAAAATTGACAGGGTTTCCAAAACAGACTGACTTGGCAAATTCTGATTGGCCCGTTTTTCTTAAAAAGCTGTCCACCTCCCAATGAATTCACGCCAAGTCAGTCTGTCACTATTTTCCTGTCCATTTTCTCTGTTTGAGTAGCATGGTCCGAGTAGCATTATCCTAAAAATTTTATTTCTAAAGTTGTTTGGCCCCTGTATTGTTAGAGATTTTTTTTTTTTTATAATAAATTTGTGAAAAGCGATATTTAGAGAAAATGCATGATTAAAAAATAGGAAAAAGTTATAAATTCACGTACAAAATTATTTTATTAAAAGAATGTGATTGAAAGTGAGTTTAGAGAAAAATAAATTTTAAAAATGAAATGGAAAAATGGAAAAAATAATTTGATTGATTAATAGATTTTTCGATTTAATTACGTCGATATCTATTTCGATCTCAAAAATCATCTCTTTTAGTCCATATGTCCAACCTTTACAACAACCTTATCAACATGGATAAAACTATATTGTATATTAATTGGTTTAAAACTATATTGGATTAATTAGAACTTAAATTATAAACGTTCAACTATGTTCTTAAAGGATATATAGCATGTTAAATTAATATGTATGTCTTTCATGCTTGCTTAATTAATGTATGTATTTTGTGTAAGAAATATGTGTGCATTGAAGTCCATAATATACACAAAAATATATTATTATTTTTTTATTATAAAAAAAATCGTAAAAGACTACTTATGAAAAATATTACGAAATATTTTATTGTATTGTACTAACTTGTTGTGAAAGTTTTATAAATAAGTAAATAATTAAATAATGCGTTTGTCTTGTGTAAAATATATATGCCGACGATGAATTTAAATTTAATTGGTACTTTTTGTCTTTGTTAACATTCTATATACTATGCGATCAACTTTTATATACTTAAGACATTTATATTACTTTGTGTTAATATTTTGGGACACTTGAGTCGTGAGCAACAAAGGGACCACACCACCTGCAATGCATCAAAATCCTAAATAGAGAAGACACTCGTGCAAAATTTAGAGTATAACAGTAGTTCACCTATTTTGGAGGAATTGTGTAGTGGAAGAGACAACATAGGAGAATGATGACACTATACGTGCCAAGACCTATTTTTTTGGTATGTTTTAATTTCGAGGATGAAATTATTTGAAGGGATATGAATAATGTAATGTCGCGTTCTCATTTCTCATAATTATCATGACTATTAAGATTATGTATTTTATGTTACATTTAGTGCTTAATTAATAAATTTATTATTCTTTTGCACAGTTATATTTTATAGAGGAATGTACCATGAAGCACTAAATGGTCAAAATACATTTTAAATTAATTACTATATGCACATAATTTTATTAAAATTTGGAATAAATTATAATTTAATGCACTGGTTTTATGATATGATTTAATTAGTTGTCATTTCCGTTTGGTAAGTAGAGAGAGTTGTACATTTTGTAGGGTTTCATAGTTACAGGGGATGAAATAGTTATTACTTCTTCCTTTGTAGATGAAGTTACAAAACTTTAGCATATACAATCTAGGCATATGAGTGAAAATGACATGACAGAATTGAGTATGAGAGGATTTCTTGATTGGCAGAGGACCAATAAATTGAAGTTATGCTAGCATTGTGTCTTTGAGAAATAGAAAAAGATCAGATTCATCAAAGGGAGGCACAACACGAAGGAAACACTTGAGTATATCAATTTAGACCTTTGGAGACCACCAGAGGTTCCTTCTAAAGGAAGTGTTTATTACTTATTGACAGTGATTAATGATTTCTCTAAAAAAAGACTTGGGCATTATCCTTGAAACAGGAGAGTGAATTGTTTGCAACCTTCAAAGAGTGGAAAACAATGATTGATAAGCGAACTGGGAAGCAAGTAAAAAGTTTATGCACAGATAATGGGTTGGAGTTTTGTTCAGATGAATTCAATAGCTTCTGCAAGTCAAAAGGGATCTTGAGACACTAACAATGCCCGAAACTCCACAGCAGAATGGTAGAATGGATTAATAGAACATTGATGGAAAATGTTCATTGTATGCTATCAAATACTGGGTTGCTTAAAAAAAATTTAGGTTAAAACTGCTACTACAACTTATTTTCTCATTAATCGTTCACTCTCATTTGACACTAAGAAAAAGACACTAGAAGATATATGGTTTGACAATCCTTCTAGTTATTCTAATTTAAAAATATTTGGGTGCCTCGCTTATGCTCATGTGAATAATGAGCAGTTGAACTAAGGTCTAATGAAAGGATATAAATTGTGGTGTTCAGAAATAGAAAAAGGTGGGGGTTAGTAGAGATGTAGTGTTTGATAAACTTGCAATAGTTCAAAATTTGCCCCATGGAGATTTTGGTAAAATTGAACAATGAAATCAACATACTCAAGTAGAGTCATAAATTTTTTCAGTAGAGAATCGGAGGCTTCAGATCAGTCTAGTTCAGATCTAAAGGAGAGTAACATTTTGTCTATTTGCCTCCACCACCACCACAATATTCAATAGCAAATGATAGACTTCGCAGAGAGATTAGACCTCTGTAGAAGTATGGAGAAGCAGACTTGGTAGCTTATGCATTAGTTGTGGCTCACGGTATTTATTCTAGGGAAGAGACTGCTACATATACAAAATAAACGATTGCAACGATACTAGCAGATGGTTGATTGCCATGCATGAGGAGATAGAGTCAATTAATAAAAATAGCACATTGGACTTGATGAAATTACCCAAGGAGAAGAAGTTTTATTCGCTGCAAATGTGTGTTCAAAAGAAAGGAAGGCACATAGGAGTTAAAGAGGCCAGATTGGTAGCCAAGGGTTTTAGTCAGATTCCAGGTATTAACTTTACATGTGTTCTCACTAGTTGTAAAGTATAGCTCAATTCGAGCTTTGCTTAGGGTTGTATCTAAAGATGATCTCGAGCTTAAGCTAATGGATGTTAAGATATCATTCTTATATGGAAAACTTGAGGAGAACATTTATATGTAACAACCAGAGAGATTTATATTTACTGGAAATGAGAGCTATGTCTGCTTGTTGAAGAGAGTCACTGAGACAATGGTATAAGAGGTTTGGTTCATTTATGATTACTCATAATTTCATTAAAAGCAGTTATGATAGTTGTGTGTACATCAAAAAGTGGGATAATGGGCCAGTTACTTATCTACTATTGTAGGTTGATGACATGCTAATAACAGATGTTCGCTAAAATAATATACCGCAAGTGCACAGATCTCGTACAAGTAATAAAATGGACTTTTAGGGTCCGTTTGATTGCAAAGTTGGAAAATGGGTGGAAAGAAAATGTTTTACAGGGAATTGATTTTCGTAGAAAATGTTTTACTGGGAATTATAATTAATTGTGTTTGATTGGTAAAATTTTCTATGGAAAATGTAGAAAGTTTTGTGTCCATTTGACTTCATTTTTTATGGAATTTGTCCATTAAAGTGATAATTTTTTCTACCATTGGGTCTAAAATTTGTTCCAATTGTAAAAAAAAATTTGAAAAAAAAAATTGAAAAAAAAATAAAATTTTGCCATACCAAATATCATTCGTTTGACTTTGTTTTGCATGGAAGTTGTCAATAAAAGTGAAATTTTTTTTTACCATTATATCTAGAATTTGTTCACATTGCAACAAAAAAAAAAAGCAAAAAAAAAAAAAAAATGGTGGAAAATGTTTTCCTACCAAATAGGTGAGAAAACAAAATCAAGTTTTTGTGGATCAAAGGATTGTACCTAGAAAAAGGTGGAAAACCAATTCCAGAGAAAAAAAGTGCAATCAAACACGACAAGAGTAGGAAACGGAATTTCAATTCCAACTTCCCTGAAAAATAAAGGGCTATCAAACAGGCCCTTAGAGTCCGAGATATTGATCACTCGAGAAATGTTACTTTAGATTACACGACTTTAATCAATTTAATTCTAACAATCAAATGAAACACACACAATTAAACATGATATTTGAAAAATGATAAATAAACAAAAAATCTATAAAATAAGAAAAATACAAATACTTGGAAATTTCAGAGGAAGAACGTGGTTGAGATTCGTGATTTTGTTTAACCATCGCCTAATTAATTTCTCTATAAGCCAATTAACGAATTACTTAATTTCGATAGTAGACCCGAGCTTCCTATTTTAGTTAATTACCTCTCTCGGGTGAAATTAAACATAATTGATTGGTTCAACCTACTATATTTCTATGTCGATTACAACCAAACAACCGCATTCAATATTTGTGAAAATAGCTCATTGGGTCACCTAGAACTAATGGTATATCTCTATCCATTAAACAAACCTAGGATTTCTACTATTTGGTTTAAAATGCACAATCTTCTCTCGAACGATTTACAAATCATTAAACACATTCATTCATTGGCCACATAAATGAAAATGTATGAAATACAATAATAAAAACACATGAGAATAAGTGAATTAACATCAAAAATCAAATATTAAAATTAATCAAGGCTAAGTTAAACTAATACCACAAATCCCAACACAATAATTTAGTTCATTCTGTATATATGATAACAAATAGAATATTCATCCAATACATTACAATTTTGACAAAAGAATTGAGAAAATACAAAGTTATAGAAAAAACCCTATTTTGAAGCTTGAACGATTTTCCCAAAATCCTTGCCAAATCCTATGTTGAATCTCCTTGTGCACTTTAATTGATCTCCAAAATTACTAAACAAAAGGAAAGAAAAAGAAAAGAGAGAGAAAATAAAGAAAATTGAAGGAAAAAGAAAAGAAACCAACTGGCAGAGACGTCCCAACATAAGCTAAAAATTGAAACTGTTGAAGAAGAGTCCAAGTGTTGGCTTTAAATCAAAACCTAGTGAAAATTGCAACCTTGGTCCTTGGGTTTTCAAAAAATAGTTAAAATGATCCACAAGGTTGTGAATTTTTGAAATATTGCAGCCCAACCCTCCGGTAATTGCACATCAGGTCCCCACACTATGAACTTGTACAATATGATTTTAACGTTTATATCAATTTTGATCTCCATAAATTGCATCTGAGTCCTCCAACTTTCTGTCCTTGATAATTTTGGTCCCTTCTCACTCATTTTACCTTGTTCTATTCCATGGATGATTTTTGGCCTACAAAAGCAAATGTTACCTAATTGTGAGTACAAATCCACTCATTTTAATCAATAATTAGCTTATTTAGGTATTAAGGCCCTGTTTGGGAGAGATTCTCATTTTCTACAGTAAATCAATTCTCATTTTCAACCACACATTCTTTAATAAAATAATATTTTCCATCACATCAATAATTTTTTCTTCTGTTTCAATCACACATTTCCCATCATATCACTATTCAAAATCAATTCTTCCCCCAAAAAATCTCTACCAAACAAGCTGTAAATAAGTGTGCAAAAATACACTTACCAACAGCTAAAGATAAAACAGATGTTAGAAAGGTGAATTCTCAGTTCAGTAAAGAGTTTGAGATAAAAATGTTTGGGTACAACAAGGAATATTCTTAGTTCAGATCTTAAGATTTGAAAGCTGGCATATTATATTTGAGTCGAAAATGGTGAATGAGAAAGTACTTTATAGGTTCAATATGTAGAATGCAAAGGCTATCAGTACTCCTTTGACTGTCCACTTTAAATTATCATCTAATTTGTATCTACAGTTAGATGAAAACATTGATTACATGTCTTGGGTTCCTTATTAAAGTGCAGTGGGATCACTTATATATGCTATGGTTTGTATATGCCCCTTTTAGCACATGCAGCTAGTGCAGTTAGAAAATACATGACAAATCCTAACATTGAACATTGGAAAGCAGTGCAGTGGATATTTAGATACTTGAGGAGCTCTACTAATGCTTGTTTATATTTTGGTAAGAATACAGATGGAATCATTGGGTAGATGGATTCAGATTATGCAGAGAATCTTAATAAGAAGAGATCATTCACAGGGTATGTGTTTACCTTTGGAGGCTGAGCTATTAGTTGGGAAAGCTACTTTGCAGAGCACAGTAGCATTATCTACAATAGAGGTAGAGCACATGGCTATTATAGGCATGTAAGGAGGATGTGTGGTTGAGGGGTTTGGTTGGTGAAATTAGTGAAGACTTGCAAATTTCTACAATTTATTGTGATAGTCAAAGTGCTATCTTTATGACAAAGGATCATATGTTTCATGAGAGGACAAATCACATTGATGTGAGGAATCACTTTTATGCGTGAAGTAATTATGGTGATATTGTAGTTAGCAAGGTTGATACTAAAGAGAATCCTGTTGATACCCATTTGGCGTGTGTAGAAGAAGTGGAGTAGTTTGGTGATTTGCTGAAGAGTGTGTTGTAATTCCTTATGTTGGAATTTGGTTCACATTGGAGAATTTTTGAAGTGCGACTCAAATGCTATTATGTATTGATATTTTAGTAGAAGAGAACTTCAAGAAGTTAAATTTGGACCATCAAGAAGCATTTTCGCTAGTTGAGTGCTTGATTCCCGCTCGAGTGCTCAAAGCAAGGAAGCTGACACTCTCTTAGGTCGCCTATCGCTCAAACGGCGGAGTCGTCGCCCACTTGGCGCTAGAACGTTGGTGTCATCTGCAAAGGCTCATTTTGCGTTTTAACACATTTTTAGCACTCCAATCCTTCTATAACTATATGTTTAGAGTTTATATATAGCAACCATGACTTGTTTATATAATACAACATTGCCTTGAGAGAGCTTTACATCTTGATTAAGAACATTAAAATCTTATGTAAACAACATTCATTTTTGATTATGGTGAAATACTTCCCATCTGTCCGTAGTTTTTTCCTGTCTTGGGTTTGCACGTAAATGTTGGTATTCTTGTCTTATTTATTTTATTTCATCTTGCCAATTATCTTACGCTTATTTCATAACAAGCTCATTTGAAAGTCATACTACTTTGGTAGGCCTAAGGACTATCAGGTTTAGGGCTGTCCGTGGGTCGGTTCGGTTCGATTTTGAAGAGACCCGAACCAACCCAAAACTTTCGGGTATTTAATAAATGGACCCGTCGGGTACAAATATAATTATGGAACCGTTCGGATTCGATTCCATTCGGGTCCGTTCGGTTCCGTACCATAATCAATTTTTTTAATATTTACAGCAACACTATATAAATACAATTAATGACATTTCATTCGTAACTTTTACAAATTAACGTAGCCCAATTCAAAAACATATAAATAACTAGCCGTCCAATAAAATTAATTCAATGCATACAAATACCAAAAAATAGATATTAATATTATAGGAAAACTACATAAAGTATAGGGAAGAATACACAACTCAGGCCTTTACTTTACCACATTTCAAAACTCCGACATAAGTTTTGAAGTTTCAAAAATCAGGCCACAATTCGGAATAATATATTAAATTTAATTATACATAGAATATTATTAATTAAAGAGAAACAAATAACATCCTGTAATTAAGGAATTAGTTACGATTTGAAACCCGAATTCTTCTCAATAAGGCAATTTCCATTCCATAGCACCGATAATTCCCGAACGACGCCATTGTTTCTCTGAAATTGGAATTTGAAGAGCGACGGGGTCACAAATACTCCGAGAACCGCATGAACAAAATCGGCCGGCGTTAGCACTTCACCGCCGGTAAGCGTTACTTCATTGTTTTGAAACAAAATCTAGTTTTGTGACCCTTTTTTTAGTTCTGGTATAAATTGTTCCGACAATAAATTTTTCTATCATTATCTGTTGAAGTCACGTATAATGAATTCTTCAGCAAGCCAATGTTCCCAACTGCACTATAAAACACTTGTGTGACCATAGCATGAAACAAATGAACGTGGTGATGTTTTTTTCTACGAATATTCTGTCCGAAGCAATTTTTGTTGTTACTTTGATGTGACTTTGTGACCGTAATTTTGTTATTACAAAAAAAATTCAGTTACAACTACGTGATTGCATTATCATTGTGACCAGATTCAATTATCATGAAATTTGCGAATTATTAGTCATTGTGACCAGATGAGACTTGTCATTGTGACCAGATTAGACTTGGCATTGTGACTAGATGGTGTCATTTGTGACGTTTTTATTTTCCATATTAACGAGTCACAAAAGTCATTTGTAGCAATATTTTCGATCATGTATTTTTGTGACCAGCAACACATTGTCACAAAGTGCGATTGTGACCTGCATTTAACGAAATTGTGAATTTCAAGATATTCAATCTCACAGTATCTTCTCCATCTTCAGCAGGAATGGGATATGTGAATGTTTGCTTAGTGTGTGAAGAAGTATCAACTCTAGTATTGCTTGATCACAATTGCACATATGCGCAGCTTGTGGAATCAGTAATGACAGAATTCAGTTTTGATTCTACAAAAATGGCGGTCACAATGAACTACAGACTGAATCTCGATCTACCTCCAGTCAAAATAAATAATGACAGCAATGTTCTTTCGTACATGACTTTCAGGAGTATGGTGCATGATCCTTCCAAATATCCCATTATTATTGAGGTCACATATGCAGAAAATGGACAGCAATATCTCAAATACCCAGTGGTCACAGAAGAGGCAGTGAATGTGGAATCGAACGGTTTATTTTCGTTACGGAAATAGCATCGACATATGTGTACGCAATAGTGAACCCGATTCGACACAACAAATGAAGAAGAGGTCACAATTGTGAGTGATCCTGATGCTAGGAATGTAGAAAATGGCAAGGTATTCCGTAATAAGGAGACCTTGAAGTTGAGTTTGTGTTTTTATGCCATTCAAAACATGTTTGAGTACATCGTTGTTCGGTCAGACAAGGGAGAGTACCTTATAAAGTGTTCACAAGAAGAGTGTGACTGGATATGCAGGTCTTCAAGTTTGGGAAGGAGGCGATCTCTTTAAAATTAGGAAGATCAGTGACGGTCACACATGCTCTTCGAACATAGTATTGGGATCTCATAGGCAAGTATCAACATCTGTAGTTTCCTCGTTCATCAAGTATAAGTATACATCATCGCGTACTATTTACACTCCAAATGACATATGTAACGACATGTTGCGTACCTACGGAGTGTCTTTGAATTATGTGAAAGCTTGGAGATCTCGCGAAAAGACATTGAAAATGATAAGGGGTGATCCTAAGGAGTCATACCAACAGCTACCGAGCTTCCTTTACATGCTTGAAAAGACTAACTCACAGTACGGTCACAGGACTTGAAGTGGACAGTCACAACAGGTTCAAATACTGCTTCATGGCACTTGGTGCCTCAATTAAAGGGTGGGAGCATTGTAGACCAGTCATCTTTGTTGACGGCACGTACTTAAATGGTCACTATGGTGGTACACTATTCACTGCATGTACGCAAGATGCGAATAACAGTATATTCGTCCTAGCTTTTGGAATTGGAGATAATGAAAATGATAAATCTTGGACTTGGTTTTTTGAGAACTTGAGGTTAGCTTACGGAAGTAGGGAAGGTTTATGCTTCATATCAGATCGTCACAACAGCATAAAAAATGCTATTGAATCAGTTTATCCAGGAACGTATCATGGGATATGCATGTACCATCTCCTGCAAAACTTGAAATCCCACTTCGGAAAATCTGGTCACAATATCACTCAAGCCTTCAATGCAGCTGTGCGTGCATACACATTAGCAGAGTATGAATACAATATGCATGAGTTAGACAAGATCAACTTGAGAATCAGAGGTTACTTGGTAAGTTTCTACTTTTAACAACATTATATTGTAGTTTATGTATGTCACGGATCTGAATGTATTTTTTTTCAATAAATTGTAGAATGAAGTTGGACCAGAAAAGTGGTCACGATTCCACATGCAGGCGACAATTACTCAACCATGACATCAAATATAGTGGAATCGATTAATTCGGTCACAAAGGCAGCAAAGAACTTTTCTATTGTGGCTTTGTTGGAGTCATTGCGTCAGACTGCACAATCTTGGTGTTGTAAGAACCGTGACCATGCAAATAGTACATTCACAAAATTGGCTACCAAGTACGAAAAGTTAATTAGAGAAATGAGCACAGATTTGAAGATCATGAGGGTAAGAAGTTGGACCTGTGACCAAATTGAATAGTCTGTGACCTGCTACCATAGTTGTTGAAATGTGACTTGATATTGTGAGATTGTGCAGGTTTCACCCGCTAACCAGTCCATATTCATAGTTGCAAACGAGGGTTTAACCTTCGTCGTAAACTTAGAGCAGCGTACATGCACATGTAGGATGTTCCAGGTTGATCAAATACCATGCCCACACACCTTAGCAGTGGTAGCAAGCATAAAGGGAGATCCATACGATCAAATACCATGCCCACAAAGTCGTCATCCTCATCATCACCACCATCAACATCACTGGAGTGTCCCTTACTGCCATATGTAATCATCAACAACTACGTATGGGATGGGCCTGCAATTGTTCCTGATTCTTTTGACTTCCGAGATACATTCACACGTGGTTGCATAGGTCTGGTATACATAACACCATTCATATATTGAGCCTCCAACTCCATGTCAGACGGAACAACAGAACATATTTCAAGCTGAAACAAAATTGGACATAAAAAACCTGTTAGTGAATAATACCTCACAAGCATTAATGTCATTGTGACCTGAGAGTTTTGTAATAAATACATAAGAAGAGGTCACAAGTGATGTGTAAACCATGTACAAAGACTTACATCATGAGTGGAGAAGACATCTTCTTCCAACTTCACCGTAGAGCCAGGTTTCTCCGACATCCGAGTTCACAATACGAGGGTAACGTTAGCCATCCTAATAGTCACAGAATCCGGTTAGTCCGGGTATACACTCATATATCCACACTTGAAATGCAACCAAGAAACCCTTCAACTGTAATGTGGATTCACCGCTGACCTAAACCCTCCTTCAAAGATTTTAGAGACATCTGAAATAATTCCTTCCCAAAAGGAAATATCTCCATCCGATCAAAGTCATCAACCAACGCAAACAAAAAATTATCAACCACTCTTTTATATGATGTGGAGAACAAATAAGACGTGATCAAATATAAAATCCCAATCCTCACAACATCATGGTCGTCAACATCAGACACATCCAAAAACACGTCCCTCACGTCCTCATTTGTGACCAACTTCAAATGCCCGAAATATGTATCCTTTATCCTAGACGGAACCTTCTCAATGTCTTTCCTAAAATCATCCCCACAACATCTAAGTCCTGTGACTAAACAAAATTCAGACATCGAGAACCTCAAGAATCTATTAGCAACCTTGAACCACATCTCATTCGGATTAGGTTGCAACACTTCCCTCATCAAAAAATAGTGAATGAGTTGTGGCTGCATAATGATTTCATGACATTCCATAAAATGAGAAAAGCAAGTTTCAGCCAGAATTGACCTTTGGACCTCATTGAACTTCGAAAGGAAATTTGTGAGTACGTGTTTGGCCACATTTGTTGTTATCTTCCCTGGAAACCATGAATGTTCTGGTATAATGTATTGCCATTCCTGAGTCACAACACATCAATAAGAAGGATATCAGACAACAATAACCATGCACATCAAAGGATTGTGACCCAATGATCATCACACACCGTAAACATCGCTGTAATTTATGTATTGTGACCTAGGTAAGATTATTTTGGGCGAATGATCATTGGGTCACAAAACGAAAAAATCTCGGTCACAATATGGAAAGAACATCAAACCGTACACAAAAGTCGACTTACATTTTCCGTTTTCGACCGTCGAGGGTTTACAGGGGTTGAAGGGTTACGCTTGCGAGCCCTCTTCTCCACTTTCAGTCCCAGTTTGCAAGGGATGTTGGATTTCTCTCAACGCCGCTCCTTCGCAACAATCGCCTTTCCCCTGCTCCGTCGTGCAGATTCAGAAGGTTCACCAGCGTCGGCACAACCCTTCCGGTCGCGACTTCGCGTTAACGTCATCACTCCTACACACCGTTCCCAAATCAAAAATCACCCACTTCCCTTCCCTCTTCGACATTGCCTTCACAAAAATCACAGCCTTCCTAAGTAATATCACAGGAATGGAATTTGGGGATTTGGGGATTTCGTGAGAATTCAAAATGCATAGACTCATACGGTTTGGGTAAGTATATTTAAGATTTTCAATGAGCGCGAGTTTTAAGGTGTTTAGCAGTTCTGGACGGTTACTGAAGATTGAGTTTACTTATTTAACATTCTCTCTCCACTCTTCACGTAAAAAACGGGTAGGTTATTATAAATAAAAAAATCTTTTTTTTAATTGCTTAAAACCTGATTAGTGAAAAAATAAATATTAACCAGGAATAATGAAAATGGATTTCTAATAACAGGGGAGGGTGTAATTTCCTCTAAAGTATATTCATTTGCTTCAAATTAAAATGGGCTAATAGGTTTTAAAAATGATTTGGGCTTTAAAATTAAAATTATGAAATAATCTGATTTATTTAATTAATTTGCTAATTTGTATAGAAAAAAATAAAATAATTTAATTAATTCAATATAAAAAATAAAAAAATTATTTTGTTTCGGTTCTTATTCGGTTCTTGGTCTAGACCCGAGATCCGACCCAAACTCATCGGTTCTCGATTCGAGTACCCGTTCGGGTATTTAATTTATGAAGAACCGCTCGGTTCGGTTCGGGTTCGGTTCGGTCCGGTCCGGTTCGAGACTTTTGGACACCCCTAATCAGGTCAACTGAATATAGTATATAAATGGCTTCATGCTAAGAGGTTAAGTGTTCCACAATTATTGTTGACGTGAACTCTGATGCAAGCCCTCTCTTTAGCAACGCTGAACTGCCTACTTCCTTTTGGACCATTTTTGTAATATTAATGCTAATGGGTTCTTCCCTAACTTCGACTCTAGGTGTCGTTGGAACACCGCACCATCCCAGTCTGTATTTTTGGCCATAGGCCCTATTTCATGGCTAGCTTTTGGGCCATTCCAACTAGATAAAATGCTTTTTATATGACATTTTTAAAAATATCCATCATTTGGACATCATCACTGCCACTTCTCTATCCCCGTAGTTTCTTCACAAGAAGACATTTCAAAAGAAAGTAAATTTGAAGGAGGGAGAGTAGCATTTTCATGCCTAAGGTAATTGAAAATCCTCTAGTTTAGAGAATTTGAAGGGAATTACTCAGTTTTCATAAAGGTAAAGTGAACAAGAAGAAAATAATTGCAATCTGGGCCTTTATATAGAACACATCATTTATCAGGAATAGACTGAATAGTTTGACTTTCATACACAAGCTTTCATGCCATATCAATGCATTTAATCGTATAACAAAAGAAGCTACGAAACGTATCAAAAGGCAAGAAGCTTTGGTACATAAAATATGCCTCGCTACGTGAGATATCAAAAGGATGATTTATTACCATTATTTGATACATGCTGCATCTAGACTTAATCAAAAATTTCTTATTAAACAATACTTAATGTGAATTGTTCAACATAATGTTAGAGACTATTTTATACTTGCCAATAATTTATATTGCTCTGCCATTGCAGTTTTACATGAGAGTCTCCAAAATAAACCTCTCAAATTGCAGTTATGTACCAAGGCAAAGCCATATTGACCATTCCTCATAATGGAAGCCAAATTGGTAGATCTTGTTCATCCAAACTAGCAGGACCCCTGCAGTTCAAGAAGTGGAGGCCCAAACTACAAGATTTCTGAATCTTGCATCAAGATAATCTATGATACTAAGGCCTCATGCATGTCGATTGTAAGCCTTTGTTTTTATTGAATGCCCTAATAAGTCCTCAAAGTCATAACTCATGATTATCACTGATGTTGGAGATGTCGATTAGCCTTGGCCTTTGCTCACCTATTGACTAATGGGATCAACTAGCTAGTAGAAGCCAAAGATATTAGATTCTCATATCTCTCCATGTGATCATCTATGACACAAGGGCCCAATGTAGATCAGTTGTAAGTCCATGGTAATTTGGGATGACTGTAAGTCCTCTCAAGCCTTAGCTCTAGATGGTCTCCGATGCTAGAGGTCTTGGCTGGCTATAGGCCCTTTCTGATTACCTTTTAGTATTATTTTATTGAAGTCCAACTTTCGCTAGCAACTACCTTGGTGACGAAAACTATGGAGCTATTGCCTTGAAAGAATTTGCTACAACTAGATAAACTGAAAATCCTATGTGAATAAGCTTATGATCGTCTGGTGGAAAGACATGAGCCAACATTATATCCTTGATGATTCGAGTGGCCTGTCGGACCCATAAGCTCTATCATAAGACCATCACGATGCTAACACCAATGTAAAGCACTAAGTTTTAACTTAGGATTCAGAAGACCTTGTCCTCTAAGGATTGGTTATCCTTTTCTAATTGGAGAACTAATAAAGGAGTTTAGGTCACCCATAGATTTCTCTATCTACAAATATATTGGGAATTACTAGTCCTTTATTCTCTTTGAAGTACTAGTGAGGGAGTCGATGTCCTATTTAGACCTTCCTCTGTCAACTCATTGAGGAATTATATTAAAGCCTCGACAAGTTAAGCTAAGAACCCAAAGTGGACTTACCTTGTTCTGCCCTATGCTAGCCAAATTTCTTGGAGATTGAAAGAATATATCCAATAGAGGTCAACTTGGGGATTGAAAGAGTATCTAAAAAAAACTGTTATCGGCACTACCATAGACTTACTCCTTTAACCTACATGGACAAAAAATCTAGGCAAATGAAAGAGTATCTTCTATAAATACATAGCCGGCATGGGAGCTAAGCTAAGAACACATCATGGACTTATTCCTTTAACATGAAAGGACAAACTATCTAGGGGATTGAATGAGTATCTCCTATAAACACATAAACACCAGGGAAGATAAGCAAAGGACTTATCATGGACGTATTCCGTTAACCTGCTTTGACAAATTATCTTGGGATTGAAAAGGGATTCTCCATTAATAGTCCGAGTTAAAAGAGTATCTAGGGTGGAATTTCTTCACCTATTAATGGTCCCAGATTGAAAGAGTATTAGGGGTGGGATTTCTTTACCTCTTTAATGGCCTAAGGTTGAAAAAACATCTGAGGTTGGATTTCTAACCAAAATATCACGGATGGCAAGAATATCTCTGATAAAAAGTATCTTATGTTGGCTCAGAATACTTGAGAAGCCAAACAATATTAGTTATTTTAGTTGGTTTTCTTCTATTAAAAATGTCTTGGTATCAACATAAGTCCATTTATTTCGCTTCAACAGCCATCTAGAGAATGTTTCAAAATTTATGCGATGTCATGAAATGACTAAACAACAATCCAACATTTCAACACAACAGCAATAAAGCATCAAAATACTTTATTTTACATAAATGTGAAACTCGGACTAAGGCATTAATGTTATGTGCTGAAATAATTATTGTCCATTAAGTCTCCAAGCCACAAAATGGCCCCATTCCATGCCACAGTGTCACAAACTAATACTTTGACCTCTGCCTTTGAAGCGTCATGAACAAAAAATGCGACCTGACCATTGAAGCCTCTACTTGTTGAGGGAACACAGACCATCAATCACTTAGCTAAATCTAAATTGGAAGTCTAATCCAAAAAAACAACATTAAAAGCATTGGCTCAGCCTCGAACGTAGACATCATTTAAGTATGAACTCTAACACCATCAACATAAACACTGCATTAAAACCATGCGTGCCATAATCAATTGCAGGACAAATGCCACTGAAGCACAAACCTCATCAAACATCTTGAAAGATAGACTTAATGTTGTCCAACATAATGATGGAAAATGTTAACTCATAAAAATGACCAAAAGGCCCCTAAAAATTATCTATAATTAATGCCATTTGCATAACTAATGAAAGGTTGAAAATCTAAAGATCCAATCTTCCACTTTCTAAATAACTGCCTCGAATCAAGGTCAAATCTTAACTAATCTATGTTTATTTTTTTCCCAATAAAAAGCTTTAAAAAATCCCAAATGGCAAAAATCCTGCCAAAATTCCAAAGGAAAACTTCAATATTGGCTTTTAAAACTACTTTTTTTAAGGTCAACAGATAAATTGTAATTGGGACTCGTCTTACTGAATATTTATTTGACAAGAGATGATATATGAATCATCATATATGCCCATGTATTTTAAACATAAATCAATATCTAAATTTGTAATTAATATTGTCAATGATTTATGCTTTATTGGAACCTCTAAAGAGCTCTCAAAGGCAGTTGGTTAATTAAAGAAAGAATTCAAGACGAAAGATCTTGAAAAATAAATTTTGGTCTCACTACTGGAAAGTGTGTGTTCAGCGATGGAAAATTACCGGTGGTCATTTCCATTGCTAATAGTGACGGATTTCGTACAATATATGAATTTAATTATTTTAAATTAAAAAGGCAAGGTTTACCGATAAAAACAACAACATATACCAGTTGTTAGTGATTTTCTATAGGTATTTCGTTGGTAAACTTTGAATAAAAAAATAAATATTATAAAATATTTACTGATGGACTTTTTCATAGGTAAATTTGGAATAAGAAAATTAAAAATTACTTAAAATATACCAACGAATATTTCCATTGGTGATTCCATCCGTAATATTAGACCCGACCTGTCCCATCCGTAACATCTTCGAGCTTAATCCCAATTTACAGCTACTTTTCTTCCTTCCCCCAAAATCGACCTCACACCTAATTGTATATGTATTTTGTAGTTCTACAAGGAATAATTGAAATATCAAACCTGGAATTCATATAGATCGTGGTAAAAGCTTGAATCATACTTGTAATTTTTTGCATTTCCATTTCAAAGTAATATGGTAAGTAATCTATAATTATTTGTGCGAAATCCTTTTTTTAAGAGATAAGTTTCTTGAGTTCAAGGTTTACTTCCATATAATGTAGCATCTTAATGATGCATTATAATCTGTCACAAATTTTCTATTTTTTTGTTATTATTTTTATGCTTTCAATATTTGAGAGTATCTTGATTCTTAATTCTTT
This sequence comes from Fraxinus americana, assembly GCA_035079005.1. Classification (NCBI taxonomy): domain Eukaryota; kingdom Viridiplantae; phylum Streptophyta; class Magnoliopsida; order Lamiales; family Oleaceae; genus Fraxinus; species Fraxinus americana. The sequence continues at coordinate 14,199,187 of CM068725.1, read as the reverse complement.
TATGTTTATATTTTCTTAGTATGCAATTTGATAATAGTATATAGCTGAACTTAAGCATCTAAAGAATTTATGAAAAGAATTTAGTTACTTTAGTCATATGCTTTCTTTATTGTAGTGTGTAGTTACATATGTACTATTAATGAGTAGATTTCTTGTTTTCTTTTTGTGTAAATATAGATGTAACATTGTTGAACAACATGGAGGCTGAATGTAGTTGGATGTTTGAATGAGCCGATGATGGTTTTCCTTCTAACATGTTTAATAAAGGGGTTGAAGAGTTTATTGAATTTACCTTTTCACAATTAATAATTGGCACGTATACAACAAACTCATAGATCCAAAATAAATAAGAACTCGCTGGACTATAAAACAAAAAGAATAAAACTAACCATTCAACAAATTCACATGGTCAAATCCATAATCATCCACTAAATATATATCTATCACATAAATTATTCCTATATAATATCTAATATTATATGTAAAGATGTTTCAAATTTCTAACGATTATGGTCATCTAAACTAATTTAGACAAAAGGATCGGATTAAGTAATTAATCAATTGATTTGATTGAAGGTTTATTTATCTAAAATAAATTTTAATTAAATATAAAATTAGAATCTAACTCTAATTACAAAATTATAGGGCAAAACAATTTAACTAAAATCAAATTCTAGTTAAATACAAAATTAGAGTCAATGTCTAATTCCATAAAAAAAAAAAAAAATTAGAAAATACTTAAGTTAAAATCCAATTTTAACGATAATGTAAAAAGTCGTGAATTTTAAATGGGTCAAGATTAAAATTTGGGTTAAAATCAAACTTCGATTCAAAATTAAATTTAAGGTCAAATCTTTAAAACTCTTTTCAAATTTGAATTCAAAACAATTTTGAAAACTACAATCTGACATCTGCTTTTAAAATTACTAGTGTACGCACGTGCGATGCACGTGTTACAGTTTAGTTGGGTATTTAATAGCGTGAAATGATTTTAAAATATTTTTTCGATGGAAGAGATATTTTTCCTAAAAGTTCAGAGTGTGGCAACCATTCGTTAACAATATGACAATAGCTGAAGAGATGTTCTAGAAACATTGAACAAAGTTTTCCCAAGATTTTATCGTGTGATTGTGTGGTTAAATAAAAAAACGAGTTTTGAAAGAATGAAAAAAAAAGAAAAAAACACGAGCTTATTTTGACGTATCTTCAATTTTCTTTTAAATTCACACAATCACGTTATACATTTAAAAAAACAACTTATTTAATTATATAATTACGAATGGAAACTTTCTTGCAAAAATAATAAACTACACTTGCTACATTATGAAGGTCAATAAAAATCTCAGTAGAAATAAGAGTAACTCACTTGTCACCTCCATTATCTCAATTTTGTTCAACTTTGAACTCATTAAACCATGGGAAAATAACGTACTTGACGTACTCAAGGCATGGATTCTTTTCTACCACGTTTGGAGTTCAAAATGCTTTTATCTTCACGTTCACTTCAGCTTGTGGACATATAATTATCATTGACGAAAGCAATAAAACTACAAATTCAGATGAACATAACTAAAAAACGAAGACAAAGCTCAGATAATCAGAGCACTCAAATAAACAAATTTTACAATTTATAGAACATTCCCTATCAAGGAAAAATGATCTGTCATCATATGCCAACTCACATTGAAAATGTTGACAGCTGTTATGCCAAGATTACTGCAAGCCATAATCAAGGATTAGCTATAATCAAGCAACAAGCCAGAATCAAGGATCGTATGAATATTTTCATAATTCATTTTCCATACATAGTTACTCTGTCTGTGTATATAAACCAGATTTAACATACGAATGAATTGTACAAAATTCAATACAAATTTTCACCACTCCATGGTGAAGAGAAATGAATGGAACAAGATTCAAAAATATTATACTCATGATAGTACCTTGCAAATTCCAGGATGAGCAAATACTGGCCTAAGAATTCCCATCACATCATGAAGGGATATCGTGTCCACTAAATAATCCTGCCTTTTAGTTGATATCTGTACACAGTTTATAAACAGATGCATAACATTATGTTCAGTTAATTATACTTTGCCTTGACCATAAAAAAATGCGTAATATTCATATCCAATGAGAAACTAAATAAAAGCTAGAGCAACTTATATACTTCACAATAAGGTCCCTTAGTTTATATTATTCATTGATTAAATAATATCAAGTGATGAGACAATCAGAGGAAGAAACTCAAAATAAAATTTTAGAGGATATTTTAAGGTTATAAGTAGAACTCATACAAAACATATATGTCATTTTAGCCTTAGTAAGACAATGTGTGGTCACAACAAAGAATCGCGTATTACTAAAGTATTATTAATATTTTTCAAGGTGTAACATACCTTGTGGTACTGAATGTTAGTCATTGAATGACAAAATATCTATAAGATGATACAACAAAAACAAAGATATTATGATGGATAGAATAAAACATGATAATAAATGCCAAAAAGTGAAAATGTTTTAAATGGACCATAAAGTATGAAAAGACCAACTTAGATGGGTTAGGGCGTGTCTTGTACCGACCAAAAGACCTTCCTACATGTAAGAGAAGGGACATCATAGAAATATGTAAGATTGGATAAATCTGATGATGCATGTTCAAAAACATCAATTCATCCCAACAAATCTACTGCAGATTAACAATAAAAGGAAACAAAATAGCATTTGTACTTGCAAACGGTTGTGGACATCCAGCATGAAGTCATGAAGGTTGATCCTCTTTTTCCTCCAGTTGTAAGGCCTGGGAAGACATAAAAGAATATTGATTGCAAAACATTGTGCTTATATAATCTATTGAATTAGGATCAATGCACACAGCTAGGATAAAGTTTAACTACATAGCAAGATTGGATAAATCTGAATCTGATGCTTACAATTGATAAAAAAAACAGGTCCATCAACATAGTCTGACCTGCGCCAACTCCTCCATAAAGATAAAGTCCTTTCACCGGTGCATATGAAGAATAGGCTAAATAGAAATACAAAAGAATCGAAAACTCAATGAGATCAAAATCTTGTAAATGTTTGATAAATAAATCAGTTTGAGATGCTATTTTTTGTTAAAGCCAAACATTTGCTCAAGTGTTATGTCATCACATCTTCCACAAAAATCACATATTACTATTATACCTGACAAGGGTTACCTGCATCAAAAGGAAAAACAAACCTATTAAGAGTGTGTTTGGTAGGGATTTTTAGGAGAAAAATTGATTTTTGAATAGTGATATGATGGGAAATGTGTGGTTGAAAAAGAAGAAAAAGTATTGATGTGATGGAAAATATTATTTTATTGAAGAATGTGTGGTTGAAAATGAGAATTGATTTACTGTAGAAAAGGAGAAGTTTTACCAAACAGGCTATAAGTAAACAAAACAAAGAATTAAAAAATAAATAAAATTTGCGAACAACCTTTCCCAACCAAACACTTCAGATCCAATTAATAAATGAATATATATCATTTAAATTCATAATTACCTCACATAGCATAAGTTGAGGGCAGTATAGTTCTTTCATATTTCCACCCAACACTGATACTTAGAAATAAAATCTAGCAACTGTTAGCCATCCAAATCAACCAAGAATGCAATGGAAAAAATATTTTGGTCATCTACCTAAATTTCCAAAACAATAATCAACAAGAAAATTTAACTTATGTTATTGATTGTTCTTCAAGATTTGTCAATCAAAATGCTTAATCTTAAAATTTTGCTTTAATCCATCTGTTTCAAATGAAAACTCTTCATATTATTCACAAAAGGTGAAAATCAGAATAAAGTTAAAAGGTAAATTGAACAAAAAAATAGAAACGAAATATTGAACATAGATTTCAGGATTTGGAAAAACCGACATGAGAAAATCAATAAAAATATACAACTTCATCAATTCTAAGCTGATTATGCTCATAGTCATACGAACTATCGACTTCCCGTTCTATTATACTAAATCGAAGTCTCAAAGATTCACCATAACTACAGCTGACTACTACAATAAAATGAGTCATCACTAATATTGAGAAACACAAATAACATTTTAGCAATGAGGTGTCAAGACAGCTCATGCAGTAAATTCATGTTAACATAGGTAAATGGCTAAAATCTACAAACTTACCTCTTTCAAGTTCAGAACCATCCCAATTTGGAACATTATCCGTGGAACCTAAACATTCAGGGCGAACTAATTGGTGTCCACCATGCTCTTGAGATGGACATAGTGAAAAAAATAAAGTTAAGTCTTTTTATAATAGATAAATAAATAAAAAAGGAATAGAAAAAAATGAGAAATATGCCTCCAATAGAAAAATCTTACCTCTTAACATTGCAACATGTCTAGATTTCCTCGTTTGCATTTCATAACCTGGCTGCAATTGTCGCGTAACAAACTATCATACAAGCAATCATAGCATTAAATCCTCGTAAAATGAGAACTAAGTCGTTGATTGCCATTAATTAAAATAAAACCAATTAAATCATAGTTAAAACTTAGAACCTAAAAATTCAAGAAAAAAATGAAGAAATTACAACGACTCGTTCACAATTTTAAATAGAACAAATTGACAACTAACCTCAGATACATCAACAAAGATTAAACTATGAAATCTAGAAAATGCATAAAATAGCGATTGTAAAGGATGATACTCATACCTTCAACCTCGACAAAATTACGTGGAAAAGGATTGTCGTGCAGTGTAGACAATTTTTCAGAGAACGATTTTACGATCGTTACAAAAGGAAACCCACAAAAGGAAATTTTCATTCCGATAAATAATAGAAAATATTTCTTTCTATCTGTTGTGTGAGTAGACAAAAAAAATTTGAATGGTAACTGGGCACAATTCCTTATAAAAAGTGCACAAACAAAGTCGCTCTTTAATATTATAGTGAAATAGTGATAGTGAAATACAATAAGCAATTGTGGATAGACATCCCTTCATAGAAGGGGGGGGAAGATGTTATAAAAGGACCATAATTAGAAGGCTATGCTGTTGCTGCTACAGAGCAAGGTGCACCGTGAGGAGCGAGAAGATTCTGGCAAGCTTTATGGTCTGCAGGTTGGGACAGCTCATGCATAGCAAGAGCTGTAAAAGGCACTGTGGCTGGAGACAGAACCTGTGCTTCCAATGGTTTATTCAGTAAGTCAGCATCAGTGGTGGATAACGCATAACATAAAACAAGCAACCCCTTCAAGATTGACCAGCAGATCTCTTTCACCAACCCTGATTTTATATTGTAAACTATGTTAAATGAGTTCGCAAAACTATAATAGGGGAAGGAATAAGTTACAACATAAGAATATAAACTCTCACTTGAAATCAAGAACAAATTAAAAATGGTTCTATTTCTTTGTCCAAATAATTACACAATTATGTGGCTTTTTAAATTGCTGCAACAAATCTGAGAAAAGAGATATTATGGTGCAAATATGCTTGAGCTCTATCTCCTTTATGTAATAATAGGAAATTGAATCATGTAAAATTTAATCTTCTATGCTTTGCATTGGTCACAACTCCACATTATTGTTTATCCATACTGTTGGGAGGAGATCAAACCATTAGCTCAAACAATCAATCAAATATATATATGCAAAACAAGATCTGAACACAAATTGAAAAATAAAACCCGTAAAGTATATATTTCAAGATTCAGTGAACTACAACATTCGAACACAATCAAATACTGAAATTGCAGTAACTTCTAACTTGTACAAATTTAATACATGAAACTGAAAGAAAGAAAAGGAACCGTAGCTTTTATATGGTCGAAACCCACAGGTTTCGGTTCTTCAGTTTCAGCCTCTCAGTCCTCAAGGATAACCACAGAATACTCGAATCAGGACCCAATGGTAGGAATACAAAGGGGGACACTCAGACTTGGCGTTTATATCACACAAGATGAGATCTATCTTCTAACCCAACACAAGGTTCGCACAAGAACCGATGCTCGACCAAGTAAATCACCCAAGATTTCACACAGTCAAGAGAAGAAAGCCAGAAATCAGAATGATTTCTGCAGGAGAAGAAGAAGAACTCGAAGGAGAAAACGAGCGCAGCCAGAGAGAGGAAAAAGAAGGATCTAGAGAACTGAAAGTCGAATAAGCCTCAAACCCTAATACCCTTTTATGTGAGTCACTCTGATCGCCTATCCAACGGCGTTGGAGGTGACACGTGGTGACATCACGAGGTGTCCAAAATATTAGGTAAAAGGAAACACGATTTTAGCTCAAGTGACCAACACGTTTTCTTTCAAAGAAGTAAACGGTACGATTGGGCTGGGTTTCATTTCCAGCTGGGCCAACAGAATTTGGCCCAATAGCCATTAGCATCATTGTGCCACAAATTCCTTTCATACTCCACCTTGGTACAATGATTCAAGTTAAACAGTGGTTATCCAAAAAAAGACAAAAAATCACAGATATCATTAGCACAAAAAATAGCAAGATCCATGAGATCGACAGCTGCAATACTCAGCAAGGTCAAGCAGTCCAGGAATTTGTTTAAAGGTAGAACTTTAGTACCTACATCAGCAGGGTTGTAATTAGTAGATATCTTTTCAAGTTTCACAACACCTTGTGAAATAACATCTCTAATAAAGTGAAATCTAACATCAACATGCTTTGATCTATTATGAAAAACAGGATTTCTACTTAAATGAATTGCGATTGGCTATCGTAATAAAGAACAACTTCTTTAATAAAACCAAATTCATTAAGTAACCCTTTTAACCAAATTCCTTCTTTTATAGCATCGGTGGCGGCAATGTATTCAAATTTCTCGATTGAAGACAAGGCCACAATCTTTTTAGTGGGATTTCCGGCTTATGCATGAATTACACAAAGTATACATGTATGAAGAAGTAGATTTTCTCATTGTCCCTATCGCTGCATAATCGGAATCGGTAAACCCTTTCAAAATAACACCCTCAAACTTTGCTTTCTAAACCTAGAATCCCTAAGTTTGAAGTCCCCTTAATGTATCTAAGAAGCCACTTCATGGCTTCCCAATGTACTTCACACGGATTTGACATATACCTACTTAAAACACTTATGGAATATGCCAAATCAGTGCAGAACACACCATGAGATACATTACAGAACCAGTTGCATTTGGATAAGGCATATTTGCCATTCTTTCAAACTCTTCTTTAGTCTTAGGACACAAATCATTTGATAGTTTAAAATGATTAGCCAAGGGGACACTAATACTCTTGGATTCAGCCATAGAAAACTTGCTAAGTAATTTCAAAATGTATGATTTTTGACTAAGACTTAGTGTGCCTTCTCTTCTATCTCTCTTAACTTCCATACCTAAAATCTTTCTCACCGGACCTAAGTCTTTCATTTCAAATTCAGATTTTAGTTTTCCTTTAATATCTTCAATCTCTTTTATGTCATGACTAGCTAATATCATGTCATCCACATAAAGGAGTAGGTAAAGTGAATTAGCTCCACCTTGACCTTTACAATAAAGACAAGTATCGAAGTTACTTCTCTTAAACCCAAGTCCAAGTACAAAATTATCAAATTTTTTATAACATTGTCTTGGAGCTTATTTTAAGCCATATAGAGATTTCTTAAGAATGCATACTAAGTCAGATTTATTATTCACTTCAAATCCTCTAGGTTGTTTCATGTAAATGATTTCTTGTAAGTCTCCGTTTAGAAAAGCTGTTTTGACATCTAATTGGTCCGATTCCCAATTAAATTGAGTGGCCAAAACAAGAATGACTCTAACTGTAGTAAATTTTACTACAGGTGAAAAAATTTCATTGAAATCAACTCCTTCTTTTTTAGTAAAACCTTTAGCTACCAAACGAGCTTTGTATTTTATGTCTTTCTCACTTTGTTAGCCCCCTTTTACTTTAAAAATCCATTTACAATCCACAACCCTCTTACCCTCCGGTCTTTTTACCAAAATCCATGTCTTATTTTTATGAAGGGATTCCATCTCATCTTGCATGGCTACAAGCCATTGTTTGGAATCTTTGCTACTCAAAGCTCCTTCATACGATTCAGGTTCATCCTCAATCATATCATGATAAGAAAGCAAGGAAACATCATTTTCAAACCTAGTGGGAGGTCTAATGGTCCTTCTTTCTCTATCCCTAACAAGGCGATAATCGACTAAAAGGTCAGACAGTTCTAAATCAGCCTCAGGAACCTCACCAGGTTCAGTTTCAGCTTCAGGTGGGTCAATGTTTAAGGGTTCAGAATGGTCAGAACACTCCTCAGGTTGCTCCACCTCAATCTCAACCCTTTTTCCTACATTTTCAGATTGTTCAGAGGGCTCAAACAGTCTCAGTTGTTCTTTCTCGAGACTTAAAAAGGGCGAGGTCATTCTCATTAAATACCACATTTCTACTTATAATGACCTTATAGCCTCTAAGATCTCTCACCCACGATCTATAGCCTTTAACCCCTTCCCCATAGCCTAGAAAAACACACTTAAGAGCTCTAGGTTCCAATTTACCTTCGGTTTGGTGTGCAAAAGCCGCACACCCAAAAACCCTTAGGTTACTAAAGTCAACGTGTGTACCTCTCCATTTTCTTCGGGGATCATAAAGTCTATAGCACTTGCAGGACATCTATTTATCGGATAACTAGCGCTTTAACGCTTCACCCCAAAAAATTTTAGGCGGTAACACAGCAACATGCATCTAACTTTATCAAGTATAGTACGATTCATTCTTTCAGCCAAACCATTTTGTTGTGGTGTGTGTGTGACTGTTCTATGCCTTAACATACCAGATAGTTTGCACATTTCATCAAACTCATAATTGCAGAATTCCAAACCATTATCAGTTCTTAAAACTTTAATTTTTTTGTCAGTTTGGTTCTCAATTAAAAGTTTCCACTCTTTGAAAACATTAAAAGTGTCAGATTTTGATTTTAACAAAAAAGTCCAATTTTTTCTTGAAAAATCATCAATGACAAGCAAATAATATTTAAAACCAGATTGAGTGCACACAGTTGCTGGTCCCCAAAGATCAGCATGCAAATATTCAAGTATAGAGGCAGATTTATGCATTCCAGGTACGAAAGGAAGTCTATTGTGCTTTCCTAAAATGCAGTAGTCACAAAAACTCAATTTTTCAATGTTATCTTTGCCAAAAACACCCTGTTTTTTCAAAATCTGAAGTCCTTTATCACTAATATGGCCCAATCTCTTGTGCCATATTTGTGATTTATCATTTTGGACTGAGATTACTGCTGAAGTGGATTCCAAAAAATTTTTAGTTTGCAAAATGTAGAGGCCATGTCTCTTGGGGACTTCTACAATCAGATTAGAGTCCTTCAAGATTTTAATGTAACCCTTATTGATAACAATGTCATAGTGAAGATCATCTAAAACCCCTAAGGAGATCAGATTACGTTGCAAGTCAGGAACATATCTAGTTTTCTCTAGAATCAACTTATTGTCTCCTTTTAAGTTCAAAGTGATAGTTCCCACACCTTTTACTTCACATGTCATGTGATTACCCATTAAAACCTTTCCACCAGTTACATTTTCAAAATCTGAAAATAACTCCTTATTAGGACTCATGTGATAAGTACGGAGTCGAGAATCCACTCTTGGGAAGGGGAACTACTAACAACAACATAAACTTCATCAACATTAGACTCATTATAAGCCAAAGCAGCCCCACCATCATTTTTAGACTTGTTTTTAGAGTCATAAAGCCTTTTAGGACAATCTTTAATAAAATGACCTTCCTCTAAACAATAAAAGCACTTTTTCCCTTTAGTCATCATTTTATTCTTGTCCTTAAAGTTGCTCTTTTTCTTATGAACAGGTCTCTTGTTGTAATTACCATTTTTGGGATTAAACTTGGACTTCATCATCAAATTAATGCCACTAACAGATTTCTCTCTTGTCAGATTTTAATTCTAACTCTTTAGACCTTAAAGCATTAATAATCACTTGATAGATAGAGTGTCCCTCCCATATTCAATTGCATTTTTAACATCTTTATATTTATCATCAATTGAATTCAATAAGACCACACCAACGCCCATTTGAGAGTTTCTCGTCACGAGTTGGCTAGGTCACGGGTCAATCTATTGAATCTATCAATATTAGACTCAAGGTCAAGAGAAGGATCAAGTTTAAAACCAAAAAACTGTTTTAGGAGATATACTTTATTTGGCATAGCTTTATTCAAATAAGTTTTCTCCAATTTATTCCACAATTCAAATGAGTAGTCTTAGTCTCACCTATTTCTCTAATCACATTGTCGACAAATGCAAGAAGACAAGATCTATGCGGTTTCATCTTGTTCAATTACTTTACTAGATTCAAGATCAGTAGGCTAGCGACTCATCAATGGCTTTAGCACATTTTTGTTGAAGTAAAAGAGCTCTCATTTTCTGACGCCAGAGACTAAAATCTCCTTTGCCATTAAAAACTTCCATTTCAAATTTTGAAGTCATTTTTTTTGAAAAAATATGAATGAAATGGATGTATGCAGGTCAATCAGATACTAAATCAGAACACTTGCAATACAAATCAGAGAAGTATCACCACACAAGGGACACAACAAGAAAATCAGATTACAAGTACAGAGAGCATATACTTTCAGAGTTGAATCATACAGTACCCAATCTTGCTAACTAAATACAAACACAATTTTACAGAGACAAGCAAATTATATCCAGAACATTCAATCAAGCTGTATAATACTGCAGGATAATTTTCAGAAACAACAAGATTATCAAGAATCTAGACTGTAGTCCAGGTAACCCTCAGATTCCAGACAACTCTTGGTTTCTGGACAAAGGAATTACAAGGAGCCTTGATTCAGGTTTTCAAAAAACACAAGTTTAGATAATCTACAGAATAAAGAAATCCAAACTAAGCAGAAAATCTAACCAAAGCAGAAAACCCCAACCAAACAGAAAATCAAACCAAAAGGCAGTAACCAACACATGGCAGTAGAACCACTCAAGGCAGAAAACAATTGATTCAGAACCCCCAAACTAGGCAGAGTACTCAAATCAATTTACAGTTTGATTTTACAAGTGAATAACTCAAGAAATCAGAAAGATCTCACCAATGCCCTTTTAATTAGGGTTTGAAGAAATCGCAGTGCAGCTCAATGTACAGACAAAATTGAAGTCAAGATCGATCACAACAAGCATCAGTCACTCCTTCCAGTCGCTCTGATACCACTGTTGGGAGGAGATCAAACCATTAGCTCAAGCAATCAATCAAATATATATATGCAAAACAAGATCTGAACACAAATTGAAAAATAAAACCCGTAAAGTATATATTTCAAGATTCAGTGAACTACAACATTCGAACACAATCAAATACTGAAATTGCAGTAACTTCTAACTTGTACAAATTTAATACATGAAACTGAAAGAAAGAAAAGGAACCGTAGCTTTTATATGGTCGAAACCCACAGGTTTCGGTTCTTCGATTCGACCTCTCGATCCTCAAGGATAACCACAGAATACTCGAATCAGGACCCAATGGTAGGAATACAAAGGGGGACACTCAGACTTGGCGTTTATATCACACAAGATGAGATCTATCTTCTAACCCAACACAAGGTTCACACAAGAACCGATGCTCGACCAAGTAAATCACCCAAGATTTCACACAGTCAAGAGAAGGAAGCCAGAAATCAGAATGATTTCTGCAGGAGAAGAAGAAGAACTCGAAGGAGAAAACGAGCGCAGCCAGAGAGAGGAAAAAGAAGGATCTAGAGAACTGAAAGTCGAATAAGCCTCAAACCCTAATACCCCTTTTATGTGAGTCACTCTACAGTCGCCTATCCAACGGCGTTGGAGGTGACACGTGGTGACATCACAGGTGTCCAAAATATTAGGTAAAAAGGAAACACGATTTTAGCTCAAGTGACCAACACGTTTTTCTTTCAGCAAGTAAACAGATACAGTGGGCTGGGTTTCATTTCCAGCTGGGCCAACAGAATTTGGCCCAATAGCCATTAGCATCATTGTGCCACAAATTCCTTTCACATACCTTGTGAATTGAAACAAAAATCCCTTACTTTTTGAATCATGTAAAATTCAATCTTCTATGCTTCGCATTGGTCACAATACAACTCCACATTATTGTTTATCTATACCCTGTGAGTTGAAACAAAAATCCCTTACTTTTTGCAAAAAGCACCTTCAACAATTAACTCACAACACCTTATTTTTCCACAATCGTACAGTAACTTATGCATCAGTAACATAAAATTTAGGATTATATATCTCCAGTCTCCAGTGCCTGAATTTGAACTCGGAAATCGTCCATATACAGAATTATTTTTTGAAGAACAGTGAGAAACTAACAACAGAAATTAGTAATGGAAATTTATAAAAAGTAAAAAAGGGGAAAACTTGAAAGTAAGCTCGACTTTGAACTGAATCAAAGAACTCAAACTCAAGCAACTAATAAACATTAGAATCAAGTATACTTCAAAATTAAAAGCTTAAAGAAAATAATCACATTATATAGATCCACGCTCACATCATAATACACGAGTATTAAAAGCTAATAACGAATTCATAAATACAAAATTAAGACAAATAAACCGCACCAGAGCCGCTAAAGAAGAATGGCAATCTATCGAAGCATAGAATCACTGACGCCGACAAATATGAGCCCTTTCAGATTTGAGGAAAATTAAGAATCAAACCGAGAGTGAAATGCGGAAGAGTCTAGGTTTTCGATTGAGTGTAGAAATGGGGAAATAGTGGGTAAGAGATCAAACCTCGATTTCGATTGAGTGCAGAAATGGGGAAAGTGTGCTTCGATTGAGTGCAGAAATGGGGAAAGTCAGAAAATGGAGCAAACGATTTTTTTTTGGTAGTGATTCACGCCAAAACGACGTCGTTTCAAAGGACGAAATTGTGAACAGTGTTTTTAAAACGGCTCTTTTATTGTATAGGGATATAGGGATAACCAGGACGTTCTAATTTTGTAAATTGCATAAATAGGTCCTCCTTTTAAACTTGCAAATTGATCACTTATTTTAAATTAAAATCAGCCCTTTCCATATTCTCAAATTGCAACCAAGCCCTTCAATTGAAAATTACAAACTTGACCCCTGAAATCTTATTGCAAGCGGGGCCAGCAATTTCTCAAATTGCAACAAAGGCTCCTTCTTTAAACACTCGAAACCTTAAAAATTATTTCCCTTTCTTCTGATCTCAGTTGTGCTGACTACAATTGGCACCTCGTCGAACAACCCATGATGCCCAACTGATGTGCTGATCACTTGAAAATTACTTGGACAACGTCGAATGCTCTCATTGCAACTGCAGCGCCGGTGCTGCAACAAGGTGGCGCACTAAGGTACAGTTCAGTCTCAAGCTACCGCCACTCCTGCGACCACGACATCACCAATTGCTGCCATCCATGTAGCCCTTCTGACCCCTTTTTCATCCAAAATTTTATTTTCTTTTTCAAAAAAGATTTTGAAGAAGAAAACAATTTTCTAAATTGCTAGATTCATAAATAACAATAAATAATCAACTTTTGATAGTTCTAAGACGCAAAATAGTTTCTAACAAGTACAAAATAAGCTTTGATGCCACTGTTGAAAATTTACTTAACATGTACAACGGAATTTAAACAATATTTCAATTTCCACCAAAGATCTTCTTTGTATTTATAAAGAAACGGTGAGTTTGTTGTATTTTGCAAACTACTTTACTTATCTTGAACAAAAATAATCACGATCTGCAATCCACAATCGTCTATTGACTAGCTTCCAATGAAAATCCCACAGGGAACAAGAATGATTGAATTGAGATTTCTATTTTCTTATCCTAGTAAGATAATGAATTGTGTTTTTGATTTCTCAAACCCAAATAACTTATTAAGAGAAGTCTATGTGGGCTTGGTACGACACTTAATCTTAATCCGGTCCAATGTTTAGTTCCATTAACTAATTAATCTGTTTAATTACTTTGGGCCATTATAAGTAACCCAATTAATTAATTGTCCAACGCTTGTCAATTAATTAATTAGTATATTTCATTCTTCTAGTTCTCCTTTTGTGTATGATCCATTAGGTTCACAATCACGATATCTAACGACGTGAATTATTATTTTGATCTAATCAAAATAAGATAAATTAAAACATCATTTTAATTTATCATTAATTCACATAGATTAATTAATTCACATTCGTCGTTCCAAATTGACATATAACAATGTGTCGGGCAATACATATGACGGAAAATGTCACATAGTATGACAAAACTAAAATTGTTCATTTATCGTGAAACTATAATCCCTTCGTCATTATGATCCAATCAATTACAAAATATGAAGTGTGTCAATTTCAATTATCAATCATATCATTCATCATATTATTATGTCAATATAAGTCGAAAACTCTTTTTGACTTATGAGTACACATTTACCAAAGATTTCGTTATCAACTTAAGTGAATGAAGAAATTTAGATAATAATCTTTTAGTGTTTAAGAGTGAAGAAACATATCATTCACAACCTTTATATGATTCTTAACATGCTTGAATGATGTCATATTAGTGACTCCTGGTTAAACAACATCCAACATCACTAAAGCATGACTATCCCATATAGGACAATATAATGACCTCAAGTCAAAAGACCAATTTCATTAACGAACGTTAAAAATTAACTACAGACACTCATATAGTTATTTATGTGGAATCTCTCTAGCGGGTCTCCAATATTTTGTTCTTATAATAAAATATTCACGTGTCCATTTAAATGTCACCACATTTTAGCTTGTGAGATCAGCTACTTATTTCACATATGAAAATACCACACGTGATGGTCTATTAATAACGATATTCATATCTCTTTACTACTTACGATCATGGATAAATTAAAATCGTGGATAGAGTTGTTATTTATTTCATAAAAGGCCCTGGTTGTGATTTCCATAATTGCAACCTACCCACGACAAACAGAAAATCCATTTAGATCACGATCATGAACTTTTTTTGAAAGAAAACGAGTTTGAATGATATCTCGCCTTTTATTTTAAGTAATAGTTTAACTTATTCAAAATTAATTGTAAGTTACACACTTAAAATCGAATACGGCATAGTTAGAAGTTTGAAAAACATCTTGTCTTTTATTATAAATGATGGTTTAACTTATTCAAAATCAATTATAAATCATGTACCTAAAAATCGAATAGGTATACTTGAATTGTGTGGAGTGAAGCACGATAAATCATATAGAACGATGTTCGACTTTCTATACTTTTTAAAATGAAATAGGTTGAAATCTAACACAATTTGAAAGTTTAAAAGTTTGATTGACATCTCATCTTTCATTATACATGATTTAAATTATCGAGATTGTGTTATAAGTCATATACATAAAAACGAATAGTGGAGCATGATGATGAAGTTCAATTTCCTATACGTTTTTAAACGAAATAGGTTGAAATCAAACACGGTCTTAAAGGTTAAAAATTTTATTGGCATGTCTTTCATTTTAAATGAAGTTTTAACTTATTGAAATCAATTGTAAGATGGATATTTAAAAATTGAACGCGGTATACTTGAACGTTGTATAGTACATCACAATGAGTTGTATATAACAAAGTTCGTCTTCTTGTACATTTTTAATTAAATAGGTTGAAATCAAACACATTTTAAAAGGTTAGATGTTCGATTAGCTCTTTCATTATACGTGATAGTTTAACTTATTGAAATCAATTGCAAGTCATATACTTAAAAATCGAATGCGGTATACTTGAACAGTGTGTAGTAGAGCACGATCCCATTTATATTACAATGTATGCTCTATGTTGTGAGTTTTTATCGTAATTCATTCCTAATTTGTGTTTTAAGAATGTTGGACAATTTGTTTTCAAGTTCTTTAATTTCATATAACAAATGATGAATGCAAAAAGCGACTGTTTTTCAGTTTCGCATCTCTTTTGATTATATACTCGTTTCTCTATACATTTTAAATGAAATATTTTGAAAGCAAGCCAAACACAGTTTAAAATGTTATACAATATGATTTAACTTCTCAAAACAAATTGTAAGTCATATACTTAGAAATAAATACGTTATTCTTCAACATTATTAGTAGAGTACGATGAATTGTATAAAATGAAGTGCGTCTTCCTATTCGTTTTAAACTAAATAGGTTGAAACTAAACACGATCTATAATATTAGAAGTTTGATTCGCATCTCATCATGCATTATACATTATTGTAAGTCGCATACTTTGACATCATACTTGAACATTGTTGGTGGAGTACGATGAATTGTATAAACCAAGTTCGTTTTCCTATATATTTTTGAACGAAATAAGTGAAATCAAACACTGTTTATAAGATTACGTGTTTAATTGACTTCTCTTCTTTGATTATACATGATGATTTAACTTATTCAAATTAATTATAAGTTGTATACTTAAGCAATGTATCATTATAATGAAATTAGCCTTCTTATACATTTTTAAACGAAATATATTGAATGTTGAAGAAATAGATACCAAATTCAACAAATTCATAGAAAAACGATTACAAGTATTTCTAACGACTTGAGTTATTATTCAAAAAGACGAGTGTTTTTAAATGACTAGTTGATTTCAACTAGTCTTTTAAAAAGACTCATTATAGTCGCTTTTTACAAGTCGTTTCAAACGACTCTGATCTTTTCATAAAAACGAATATGGTAAACAACTAGAGTGAACAATTTGTAGTGGAGCACAATGGTAACATAAGTCTTTCAAAATCGAATACAGATAGCAAATTTAATTACAAATTCATAGAAAAATGACTACAAGTCTTTCAAAACTACTTCAAAAAGTTTCGAAAAGACTAGTCTTTTTAAACAACTGAAGTCATTTTAGGAAAGTAACGCCAGTCATTTTAAAAAATTTTGGTCATTTTTTTCCTAAAACGACTTTAGTCATTTTTTTATAAATGTTGGTTTATTTTTTTCAGGTTGATTTAGTTCATATAACAAGAGAGATAATGTTGATTTTTTTTAAGAAATTAATTGTTGACTGTAATTTTTTTAGAAAGGCCGTCTTTCAAAACGACTCTAGTTCTAGTCGTTTAAAAGATTGTAGTCATTTTTTTTTTTCCTAAAATGAAGTGTGGTCTTTCTAAAATAATTAGAGTCAATATTTTTGAAAGGATTCGTCAACTTAATACGAACTAAATCAACCTAAAAAATACAAATTTTAAAGTAAATTGGGGATCAACAATTCAATAGACATTATAATGAGTTGAAATCAAATTATAGTATACACTCACAACATACAAATACAAATCAAAAAGTCCTAGACTGTTTGGTCATGGGTCGAGCCAGTGGGATGGGCTCTTTCCTTGGAATGTGTTGTAACATTTGCATCACATCAATCACCGATGTTATATATGAATTCCATCCTGCAAATGACACGAGACTATTAGAAATGAATCGGAATGAATGTGCTAAATAGGTTTCAAAAATTAAACCTCAAGATAAATCAAAACAAAATAGACGCCAAACATAGATGAATTTACATCATAAACAGAAGAACCACAAATGCAGATGCATTAAAAGAAGGTAACCCAAAACAAGTACAGAAACTTGAAAAAAATATTATACCAACAATCAACAAAACAAAAGATTCAGCTTTAAGATTTTTCATTGGCACGATCTAAACTTGTCATTTACAAATCCTTGAGTATCAATCATAGCATTGTGGTAATCGAGAAATGGATAACTAATGAGGTCAAGAATACACCCCTTCCCTCCTAGTGGGAGCACGTAAACATGGGGATATATACATGAAAAGATAGGGCCCACTTACAAACCTGATTAGTCAGTGCAAAATATAAGTTCACATAAAATCTATAACTTAATTATAATAATTTTATCAAAATCAAATATTCATAGCATTGGTAGAGATCATTTAGTTTCAAGGAAGATTTTATTTACATAAATGAAAAGTTCCTCAAAAATTCAACCATTTCAATCCATAAAAAGCCTTGAAGAGTTAGGAAAATCAACATACAACAGAAGACTAGGAGATTCTCATTTTCCAATCCACGCTAAGTGCTAAAACTATTTCATTAAATCAATAAGAAAATAGATTAATCAACGAAGTAACTTCAATTTTCGATCCTAGTTAAACCTTAACAGTTTCATGCTAACACATTGGTAAATCCAAGACTTTTACTTGCATAAATAACAAAGAGCTTAAAATTCTAGTGAATGAGATGAATGAGATACAAAAGGGGGAAACAAAAATGATCCAGAGCTTTCCATTCTCACCAAAATTATACAAGCACTCAAGGCATAGCCGAGTACAGAACAAGAAAGTCAATTTTTGCATATTCAACTGATAATCGGAAACTAATACAAATTCAAGCTACAAATTTATTTTTTCAATATTCAAAAAATATATCGCACTATAATACAAAGTAGCAGTAATTAAAAATGGGAAACATAATACTCAAAATTAGACCAAATTCCAGCAATTAACTTAAAGAGGAAAAAAAAATAGAGTTCAAAGTAAATAAATTTTGAATGTTCAAGAGAGAACTAATAAAAGTTGCTATCCCATTAATTTCAGTTTAATTTTATTTCATATTGTGCATGTTATGTATATAACGTCTTTCATTTCTTTGAACACAAGTTGTTTATTAGTTGAAGCATTGAATTGTCGAGAGATTATTAGACCCCATAGTGGGAACCCTAGGTTCTTACATGACTCGTGCACTTACGATCTTAGTGGCAAATAACTTGCATCCACATGGCCCACCTCGTAGGCAGATGCTTAACAATTACTATCCTAAATTAATTTTTCAACTAATGCACATGCATGCTTCAACATTTAATAATGAAGACCACTTTTGACATGCCTTCAAAATCGACAAGCTTTTATCATCCCTCTTTAGCTTGTAATGTGATAATTAGATAAACACAAAATCAAGTGTCACCAGTTATCAATTAACAAGAAAATTGTTATAATTTTTTTTATGACAATGTATTACCATATGTATGCATCACAGTCAAACGTAACAACTATTCATCAATTGGACACTTAATGTTATCGACACCCTTGGAACATACACTGTAATAATCATTAATTTTATAACAAAAAAATAATAGTTAACCTTAGTAATAAATATATAAATTTAAATAAACACGACATACTCAAAGAAAATAAAAATCACATTGGTTTTACATCAAAGTCTTTCTAAGAACATTTTGAGGAAATCTTTCAGTTTATTTCTTAACTAAATTTTATTCCTCATTTTTTAAGATAATGGTTTTTAATTTTAAGTCTTAGATGGACTTTCAAGTTTCAAATAAGAATGTTAAATACGTTATAGTGACCATCTAGATCGCTAGGTGTAGGGGGCATCCCTACTCCACTACATTAAGATTTTAAATATTATTTTTTCGAATTCTTGAGAAATATTTTTCATCGTGACTTTACTCAAACTGTGGATAATTGTTTTTAAAAATATTAATCGGGGATTTACGAATTTTTACAAATTTTGTAGACAACAACTTGGAGGTAAAATTAATCTCTTTGGACTATAATGGTATGTTTGATACATGGTGGATAATGAAAAAAATATATGGATTAAAAAATATGCTATGCATCAGTACCAATTTAATTGGCAGTCCAACTCATTATAAAGTAAAGTAAAATCTCTATAAACTTATAAGGTTAGGATCGAAAAAAATTATGATTTTAAGGAGTTATTAATTTATAGATAAATGAATAATTTATTAATTTATAGAGTACTTTATATTTAGAAGTACTTAATACACCTATCAATGATAATTATGATTCAGATGATAGTTGTGTTTTACCAATTGTTTCTTTAAAAGATGCATTTTAAGTAGTCACAACCTTAAATATTACTTTGTACAAAATAAAAAATATATACCAAATGTAGTATATGCATTGCAAAAAATTAGTGATGAAGTTGAGGTTGATTTAGGTGCAAATAAATAGGAAAAGACTTCATATACATATTTTGAAAAAAAGTGAATTAAAACAAAATATTGTCAAAGTAAAAGTTTGTTAATTTGTATCAATATGAACTTTTATGAATTAAGCACTTATTATTTTATATATTCGTTGGGCCTTGAAGGATCTTAAAAAAATTATTATCTTGTGCATTTAGCGGGTTATTAGTTTAGTACACTAACCCATGTCAGTATCAAATAATTTTATTATTTAAGCGTAATTATTAATTTATTGAATATTAATTTACTATTCAGTAGTAGTGGTGATAGTCACTAATGGACGTGGAGCCACTTAAATTGTTCATCATCCACAATAATCATGAAAAAATTATTCATACATTAAAATTCATCAAAGAATTATTGACAATAATTCAATCACTCATTGGCACCTAAACCTGTAATAAGACATTAAATTAGGGGTTCATTGCCACTTAAACTAGTAATCATCAATCACTACACCAAAAATTACCTTTTGCAACGGGCAAAAAACATTGCCAATAACCTTTAGCAACGGTCGCGCATATGTTGTTAGATGCGATGTTGCCGTAGAGTCTCAGTCATTTGCAACGGTCGATGACCGTTTCAAAAAGGGTCAATTGCAACGATCCGTGAACGTTGCAAAAATGGTCAATTGCAACGGTCTTTGAACGTTGCAAAAAATATCAATTGCAACGGTCTCCGAACGTTGCAAAAAATGTCAATTGCAACGTTTAATGCCTTTTCTTCTCTCTTCTCTTTTACAAACGTTTTTTGACCGTTGCAAATGTCAATTTTTTTTTACATTAATTTTTATTTTATTGCACTTACCTGTGACTTTTTACAGCAAAATTTTGTACACAAATATTTTTAAGACAACAAGAAATTTAAAAGTAACTTCATTAAGACAATAAATATGATCATAAGTACTGTTACTTCATCAAAATACAATACGCACTCCAATATAGAAACTGGGTACCAAAGACAATTCAAGAACATATACCATCAGGCCAAATAGACCGATTTACAACAAAAAAACTACGAAACACGTCCAAAAGTTGTGTACATCAAATACTTCCATCATAATGCACAAAATTAATATAACCAAAGCTTCAAATGAGACGTTCCAGATCAATCCTTTTACATAAACTCTCCAAGAAGACACAGGCACAAGGAAACTCTGTTTTAAATTCTTTCCTTAACTCAGTTTGGCTCCATGTAACTGCAAGAAAGAAAGAATATAGAAGCTGATTAATGTCATTTATATGAGAAATAGAATCATACACTCAAGAATTTGAAATACATAAATGAAAAAATGTAGAATAAATAAAGTACTTCGTCAAATAAGTCTAACAAAGCTCTTTGGCCAAGCTGCTGTACTTCCCATGGCTTCACTAAGAACTCGAAATTCATCTGTAGGTCTATATAAGGGCAAATTACTCATATACACCTCATCAACCCAAACCTTCCAACAATCACGTCCGAGTGAAATGTGATGCACATTTGTATTTGGGTCTATTGATGCAATCTTCCCTTCACCTACAATTTCCTCATCCTCAACCATGTACCAATGCAATAGTTGACACCTTGCATTTTCCATTGGTGCAATACCTCCCGCCGTACCACTTCCTTGTAAGGACTACAAATTCGCAGTAAAATAAAAATATTCCTTTTAAAACTAGTATGATATAGTCCGAATTTATATTGAACAAATAATAAATAATATAAGATACAAAAACCTGTGGAGTATAAGCATGTGAACTCATATCCTCTACATTCTTGTTTTGATTCTGTAAAATAATAAAAAAACTTAAAAATTATTCTACGTGTTGATATATATTAAGCTATGATATCATATTATATATAATGGCAAAGTATAACCTGAGATAGCTTGAGAAGTGCTTCAACCTTTTCTTCTAGTACTTCAACCTTGCTCTCAAGTTCTCTCACTCTCACATTGCTTTGTATATGTCCATCTACTTTTGATGGTGTAATTCCAAATCCAAGTCCCCTTACCCTTCCACGATGCTCAGGACCTAAAATTCGAGCAACAACATCGTCTCGGATAGAATTTTCTGCTGGTGTATCAGAAATCGACTTTGCACAATCTTCTATCTTCTTCTACACTTATGGAACTTAAATATTATACTAGCAGTAGACACACACACACACACACACACACACACACACACACACACATATATATATATATATATATATATATATATATATATATATATATATATATATATATACACATATACACATGTACCAAAGTTTCGGCAACTGCTTCATTTATTGGTTTTCTATCCTTTCGAAGATGTCCATGAGTCCATACTCTTGTTCTCAATCTTTTTATATTTGGATTCTTCTTTTTCTACAATAAAAATCTAGTAGTTCTAACACGTATAGAAAATCATTAAAGACATGTACAGAAAAATAAAGATAGTTTATAATTGTACCAAATCGTGAGCTATACGTGAATAACCCTTTCGACCCATAGTAAGAAGAAGCTTCTGATTAGTTCTCATGTTGGTGAACTTGAAACTTTTTTTCTATTAAGGAAAACAATATTTGTCAACGATAATCAAATAAAAAGTTCAAGGTCAATATGAAAATATAACTTACTTCAAAATTAATAGAAAGAGTATCTTCTACAAACTTTTCCCATGCTTCACAGTTTATATTTTTCGGTCTAAGAAGGGCAATTGCACGTTTTTTATTCACAGAGGATGGTATTTGAAGTTTGATTTGTTTTCTCAATCTTGATTTGAATGTCCTCCAATACGTTTTCATATATTTAAAAGTCATTTTTTGATGGCAATCACTGACATTGAACATTTGCTATATTTATCACAAATATAAAAGTGGTATCAAGCTTTGAACGGAAAATGTATAATCAATAATTAGAAAAGTACCGTAATAACTAAATGTACCTGTAAAAAATTCCAAAGTTCAAGCTTTTTCTTGTCATCCACCGAAGGCCAAGCTTTAATAACAACTGGCACATATTCCCGTACCAAGGCTCCTGCTATGCTGACAAATTTTTCAGAGTTACGGCCAACTACTTGCCCGAATTCATTGAATTCAAGCTCTATCTTTTGATAGTTATTTTCAGAAACCATTTTGACTTGGGTTGGACCTCTTTTCTTTCTTGTAGCATCTACATTTTTCGAAGGCATGTTTTGATCATCGGCAATTGGTTGTGACATGGTACGTTCAAGTCCACTAGAAAAGCATAGTCTCTTATTTGTCTCCCGAAAACCTCTTTTCTTTCTTATGGCATCTACATTTTTCGAAGGCATTTTTGATCATCGGCAATTGGTTGTGACACGGAACATTCAGGTTCACTAGAAGGTCTTAGTCTCTTATTTGTCTCCCGAATTGCAACAGCAATTGCAGTGCTTCGTCTTTTAGAACTCTTGGAAGCTTGCTTATTTGACTGAAACAATGCAACATGAAAACAACATATAAATGTAATTATTTTCGAAAGTTACCAACGAACTTAAGAAGTGTAACGAAACACACTCACCTTAGCTTTATCCATCGCTAGTATATTTAATAATGTCACCCGGTTCCAAAAAATCCACTTGAGAACTCACAAATCTGCAAACAATAAGAAAGAGAAAGAGAACCAAAGTTCTACTTTTAATTAAGTGATTTCAATTGTGAAATGTTTGAAAAGTGGGGTAAATCCACTGGTGCTCAGAAGATGAAACTACATACTACCAGAAGGAAACTCATAAAATGCAGATGAACCTATGACGACATTTGTGACGTGTGTAAACTGCAATAACCGTTGGAAGTTTTGTTAAACTTGGAGATTTTTAAGTTAGATGACTAGCTAGGTAAGTTTTCTTGTGATAATATGATTTTGACCTTAATTAGTCGATTCTTTATAAGGTGTATTTTCTGTAGACCTGCACATGAGCAAAAGGCTAGTTAGTTGTAGGAGAAGCTATTGTAAGAACCTCATATTTGAGTTATTGTATTGTCTTAGTATGTGTTTGGTAGGGATTTTTTGGGGGAAGAATTGATTTTGAATAGTGATATGATGAGAAATGTGTGGTTGAAAAAGAAGATAAGATTATTGATGTGATAGAAAATATTATTTTATTGAAAAATGTGTGGTTGAAAATGAGAATTGATTTACTGTTGAAAATGAGAATTGGTACCAAACACAGCCTTAGCATTTCTTTTCCATGCTTTGTTCCTAATATTTACATAATTTTACTTTGTTGTGATAATTTGCTGCATAAGCTGTACGTAATCAGAAGATGAAACAGTTTTTCAGCATCTAGATCCCATTCACCTGTACTATTATCACACTTCCAGTTTAGTGCTTTCTACGTCTAGATCCCATTCACCTATACTATTAACATTAACATTAACATAATCACATTTCAATCCCCCAAATCCATACTTCTTCTCTTTCGAATTTGACATGTTACTGGTAATCATCCTCATTTGATAAATAGGGACACTCTCCTAGGACTTAAGGACTAGAAATTTGAATATAGAAACTTATCGATACTCCATTAAATAGAAATCAAGAGCACAGTCTACAAGTTTTTATATGCACCATAGAGAGATAATAGGATTATGTCTATCCTGAGATTCTTATTACCATGAAAAGCAGGGATATGAAGGTTCAAAAAAATAAAAAAAATTAGCAAGTTCATCATGAAGACATGGACATTTACCAAACTAACTAATCTATGTATCACATAATATGCCTTCGACATCTATCCTTGCAAAATTCTCATCATCCTCACGATCGTCTGCAAGCTCTGTTATATCTAATGGAATAGTTGCCCTGTAAGCAGTATCTTCTTCCATATATAACGTGTGAATGTCCCTTGGTGATGCTTGTAAAACAACATACCAATTAGATGTATCATTCTCCCTAGAATAAAGAACTTGTTTCGCCTGTGATGCCAAAATGAAAGGATCATTTTCAAATTGTCCGTGTCCCTCGTGAAGGTTAACCAAAGTAAATCCATGTTCTTTTTTTATTCCATTCACAATGTTTGTCCAATCACACTTGAATATTGGAATATGAAATGTATTGTAATTAAGCATTATAACATCGCGCAAAACTCCATAATAAAGAACTTTCTCAACAACATGTGCATTATCTTTTGCACTAGATCTACAAATGGTTGTTGCTTCAACTAAGATGCCACTGTTTTGACGAGACTTTTCTGCATGTTTCGTGTGAAAATCGAAGACCATTTATTACAAAACTAGAATATGATATGGATTGGCATCTAGGGCCACGTGTAAGTCACTTTAAAGTATTTGAAACATTGTCCAGTACGTCAACCTTATTGTCCAACCAGGCAGCAAAAGTGTCAATATGTTTCTTATGCAACAAATTCTCATTTCTTCAAAGTAGTTTGTCAAAACTCTTGAGTTCATCCATATGCATCCTAAGCGCAAAACAATATATCAAGAAATTAATACGGTCGAAGAACTTAAAACCTAACGAAGTAGATATTTCACAAACATATTGCATGTATGGAGCCACTTCTGTACTATTTAGCAACACATACCGATGGGTAACTTTTAACATCTCATCAGATAGTACAAGTGGCTTCCCTTTAAAAATTGTATGCCCTGCAACTAAGAAGTCACTCTCATATTCTTCATTGTGTCCATGCTTAGAGCCTATGTCAGATGCTTGTTTTATGTATTTGCAACAAAACATCACATTTTCTTCAACAATATATCGTTCAGCTATGCACCCTTCAGGTCGTGCACGATTCATGACGTACCCTTTCAACACTTTCATATACCTATACATTTTCCAAAAATATAATAAAATAAAAATCAATTTTATAGTGAGTTTAACTACTGGGAATAAGTTAAGAAGTACTACCTCTCAAATGGGTTCATCCAACGATATTGAACTGGTCCACATAGACGAACTTTTCTTCCAATATGAATTGTTAAATGAACCATTATATCAAAAAAGGAAAGCGGAAAATACCTTTCCAGCATGCACAAAGTTTCTGAAACATCCTCTTCTAAACTTTCAACTTTATTCCTATCTACAACTCCTTGACATATTTCATTGAAAAATGAATACAATTTAAAAATGGAGTTCCTTGGTCCTTTAGGTAGAAGTCCCTTTAATGCAACTGATAGTAATTGTTGCATTAAAATGTGACAATCATGAGTCTTGAGTCCAATTATCTTACATTCTTCTACTAAAATGCAATTTCCAATATTAGAACCATAACCATCGGGTAATCTCAAGTTAGCAAGCCTTTTGCAAAAAAATTGTTTTTCTGCTTTTGATAAAGGGTGAGGAGCTGCAGGTAAGTAGAATTTATTTCCTCTATTCTCAGGATGTAAAGCATGCCTAATGTTCATAGCTTCCAAGTCCTTACGAAAGTTAATGCCATCTTTAGATTTTCCTTTCACATTCAAAAGTGTGCTAATGATGCTCTCACAAATATTCTTTTCCACGTGCATCACATCCAAATTATGACGTACGAGTAAAGTCTGGAAATCAAACATCAATTGTGTCATACTACACGCAATTAGAAGAATTGAAAAAATAAGGAAAATATATAACTAGAGTTATCTTCCAATATGGTAGCATGAAAAATATTGATTTTTTCTTCCACGTTACATTAGAAGTATTCTTCTTCCTCTTTCGCTTACCACTTTTGTCCCAATCATTTGCAATTTTATCAATTTCATTGGAATCTTCTTTACCAGTTTTTATCTTCGGTCTAATACCATTTTCAATATGCCCATCAAACCAACTACTTTTCATGCGAAATGGATGGCTCAATGCGAGAAATCTTCTATGTCCCATGTATGCAAACTTCCTACAATGTGACAACCATACTGAACATATATTTTCACGACAAATGGGGCATGCAATTTTTCCTTTGACGGGCCATCTAGATACATTTCCGTATGCAGGAAAGTCATGTATTGTCCACATCAAGATAGCTTTTAAGTTAAATGTAGACTTCGTAACTGCATCATACATCTCAACCCCATCACTCCATAACAACATTAAGTCGTCTATAAGTGGTGCCAAATAAACATCTATGTCGTTACCCGGCTGCTTTGGTCCCGGGATTAATAAACTCAACATCAAACTTTTCTTCGACATGCATGATGAGGGTGGCAAGTTATATATAGTTAAAATTACTGGCCAACAACTATATTTAGAGCTAAGATCTTTGAAATGATTGAATCCATCAGTGGCAAGACCTAATCTAATGTCTCGAGAATCTAAAGTAAAATGTGGCCACCTTCTGTTTATCATTTCCCACCCTAGTGAATCAACCGGATGCCTCATTTTACCATCTGAACTCTTATTATTTGAGTGCCACCTAAGTTGTGTTACAATCTCGTCTATTCCGAATATCCTCTTAAGTCTTGGTATGATTGGGAAATAACGCAAGACTTTTGCTGGAATTTTTTTTTTTTTTTAACTTTCTTAGTTCGTTGGTCAACTTTCCATCTTGAGCAACCACATTTTGGACATAATTCAATATGTTCAAGCTTCTTCCTATATAGACAACAATCATTCAAGCAAGTATGTATCTTCTCATAGCCAAGATCAAATCTATTGACATTTTTCATCTCATAAAATGACTTAGGAAGTGTATTATTATGTGGCAGCATGTTCCGTACAAGATTTATGAGTTCATCGAAACCACAATCTGATAAACCACGTGTAGCTTTATGTTTAAACATAGAAACTGAGGCTGACATCTTCATAAACGTCGTACAACCTGGATACAAAGGGGTTTCCGCATCGCTAACTAAACGTTGAATGTCTTCCCATGTTCTGTCATAAGGATTTTCAGGATCTACATCATATTGTGCATAGAAGTCCCTAAACATCCTACATGACTCACGCATTTCTACATCGACCAAATTTGATTTACTTGGTTGTTCTCCATGAAATACCCAAACCGTGTATTTAGGATCCATGCCCTTAATAACCAAATGTTCATACACTGTTTCGTAATTGTGATACTTTAGATTCCTACACTTAATACAAGGGCATCCTATCCTTTCTGAATTTAGATTTTTACGAGATATTTCAACAAAATTCCGTGCTCCATCTCTGTATTGTTCTGAAAATTTACAACAACAATTTTATGATCAATTTTATTATTGTTTAGATTTTATAACTAGATTTATAAGAATTTATTTTAGATAATTGTACCTTGATAATTTCAGCCATTCTTTGTCCATTATGATACTATCAAACATTGAACAACAACAATTCAAATTGTGAATTAAACTTGGTAATTTGTAACCCAAGCAAATGTGTGAGAGCATAAGATTCATATTGTAAGGAAAGTGGATTAAATTAAGTCTCCATGAATATCATACATGATATTTTTCTTCCACGAAAATGCAATCTAATGAATAAGGTTGTGGGAGGCGAGCTATAATTCTTTGTCTAGTTGAAAGGTTCACCTAGAGCTCCACCTAGACCAATTCCGGCCCACAACACCTAATCAAGACCCCTTTAATCAGATATTTCCAGCCTTCCTTTAGAAGAGTAGTCTGAATAGGAATAACAACCATTTTCTCAAGAAATTAAAACATACATGACAAATCGAAGCCGTGCATAGAGAAAAGAGATGGAGAACCAAGTGAAACTAAAGAAATAAGTCTAATTTCTCAAGAAGTAATGTTTTTATTTCATCATGGATCTCCACTTCTATGTTCTTTATTGCTAATTACAATAAGGAGTCTTGCTATCTGCGATCATTTCTTTTTATTTATTATTACCATTTCAAATGAAAAAGTTACTACCCAACCAAAAGTGGCTCCAATCAAGCATGAGACTTCAATGAGTTAGGAAGTAACAATTATGACTTCATAAGCAACTACTTTTTCGCAAAAAATAATACATTTTTATTAGACAACAAGCAAGTAGTAAAAAAAACTATATGACAATGTTCAAAGTCATTTCAAATCTCAGTTTGGCCTTCAACTATAGATTCTGTGATTCTTTCATTTCTTCTTTCTTTTGCTATTTTTTTTATTGTAGATTGGTCTCATGTATTCTATTAACCTAATATTCATAATATGATAATACCAGTTTCATCATTGCAACTTGAGAATATTCTTCTGTGGCTTATTGCAACATGGAAACTACAATTACTTTGAGGGAGTTCTATATTGCAGGCCACACTTTGATCAACTCTTCCAAAGAACTGGCAGCCTTGACAAAGGCTTTGAAGGTAAATAAGATAAATAGTAAAAATGTGTTGGTTGCAAGAATACTGTCTATCCAACTGAAAAGGTAATAATTTGGATCATTTGAATCCACCTATTCTGTGATTTAAATGGATGACTCCTTATTTAAATTTATTAAATTGGCCTAAACTTGTTGCCATTCTTTTTCAACAAACCATTGGACAGGCATATGATGATATGCAGACTCAAAACCAAAAGTTTTTGCAGCAAATCAGTGAAAGGGATGACTACAACATGAAGGTAGGTAATCAGCCGGATTTCAACTAAATGGAAATCTTCCCAACTTCCAACTAAATGAAGGTAGACTGACCAACGATCAATTAGCATTTTTCTCACCAATACTTCAACAAAATCAGCAAAAAAGTAACCTCTACAAGATCTCAAAAATCAACAAAATATCTGGTAAAAACATAAAACAGAGACCTTAGAAATTAACCTCTACAAGATCTCAAAAATCACATCTCACAATTCAAACACTAACAAAAAAGTATCTTGAACCCTAGAAAAAATCCAAACAAAATAAATAAATAAAAATACCTATGAAGAAAGAGAAATAGATCCAAGACAAGCAGCTTTCAGTGCTACTACAGAAAATAGAAGCTGGTTTCTCTTTCTCTGTCTATATGTGTATTGACCAATTGCAGGCTACCTTTTCCACTAGAAGCTTCGACGGATTGAGAAAATCTTAAGATTGATTTGGGGAAATCTTAAGAAACGTGGAAAGGATATGGGAGGAATCCACCGGTGAAATTTGGACAGCAGAAGACGGTTTGGGGAAAGGTGAGGAGAGAAAACGGAAAGGAGAAGATGACGGGCGACGGTTGGTGAAGAGGAGATGATGGGCGACGGCTGGTGAAGAGGAAGTTAGGCTTTGAGCGTGAACGATGAAATGGAAGACGTGGTTTTTGATTAAGAGAGAGATGTTTTTTTTTATGTTATATTTTCGCAATCGCAACGTTCAGGCAAATGTTGTAATATGTTGACTCGTTTGCAACGTTCGATGAACGTTGTAAAAGACTATTTTTTGCAACGTTCGGGCGAACGTTGCAAATGAGTAAGTTTTTGCAACGCTATCTGAACGTTGCAAAAAGTGTTGTTTTTGGCAACAAGCAATGACCGTTGCAAAAAATGCGAAATAAGGTAAACTTTTAGCAACATTCAATGACTATTGCAAAAAAGGGCAATAGCAACATGCATTTAAAAATTGTTGCAAATGACCTTTTTTGCTAACCAATGGCAACATTCATTTATGATAATGTTGCTATAGATCTCTTTAACAACATTCAAGCAATGAATGTTGCATTTTTCATGTTGCCAAAAGTCATTTTGCTTGTAGTGAATAGTGGTAATGAACACCATTAATTTAGAATAAATTTGTAGGCCAAATCCCATATCTTACAATGTCGTCTTTAACTTGGATGCCCACAATAGTTTTAAGATTTCAAAATGTTTAGGTATGGGAGTTGTTTATAGACGGCTTAAATTTTAAATAAATAGAAATAAGTGATGAATACTTATAATATTCATAGATACTACGAAATATGTAAAGAAAAAGTAGTTTGGAAATTTACGTCAAATCATAAACGATAGACAAATATGGGCTCATTGTTGTAAATAAAGTAGAGTATTTGTAAATGGCAACTGTATTCTTGTCATCCTAAATTTTATTACTATTGTATTCCATTTAGTCATAGTTCTTCCCTATAAATATGAAGTTTTAGTTCTCAATAAGATACAGATACGTTTACTGACTTCTCTCATTTGTTCTTTTTTTCTCACTAGTTTATAACAAGTTATCAGCAAGATTTTCTCAAAATCAAAGTGAATTAGTTATAAAGTAATAATATTTATAAGCACAATCATGAATCATCTCTCACGTGTACTAAAATTAATTTGATAATATGTGAATTTTTTTGTATACATATGCATCACAATGAGTTAGTTTCTCCTTCTTTGCTTTTCATTTGTCCTTGAGTGTCTTTTTTTTTTTTTTTTTTGAGGCTACATAATCATCTACATCTTTATTATTTTTTAATGCGTTAAGATATAGTCGTTAATTGTACTGTTAAGATGATAAACCTTTAACGAGTCAGTTTGTACTTCTCCAATAAGATGCTTTATGATATAGGGTCCAATCAATATGTACTTTTAACCAATTGATTATATTATGATAATTTTATATAATGATTAATTGAAGTGATTATTATTGCATTTTTATATTGGTCTCATGCAAGTGCACTTTGCTTTATGTGTGTTGAAAATATACATTTACGGTGATTATTAAATATTTGCTGTGTCTTTAACTTGATTAATATTTTAGATGTTCTTTTATAAACTTAAATTAATAATATATCTTGTTGTTGCTTTCGAAAAAACATAACTCTACAAATATTAACATTTTGCTAGAAAATATGCTCCTTAGGAGTTGATTTTTTAAAATAATAATTTGTTATTGCTCCTGAAATAGTACAACATTATTAATATTCTAAAAACTAATATTTTCTCTTGAATTGCATAAATTATAATTTTCAATATTTCAGAGAAATATTAACATATTGCTCTTGAAAAAGTAATAGTAAAATATAACGTGCACTCAAAGTAGCACATGTTTTAAAAAATGTATATCTCGTTATATTACTAAAGAAGCACAACATTATACTATTTTGAAAGAATATTATTTGCACATGCATGCCATTACAATTCAATACTTAGGAAGAATATTAACATATTGCTCCAAAAGAAGCATACTTTTATATTAAATTAATATACGAGAAGAATAATCAATTGTTGCTCTAAAATGAAACATGATTCTAATATTTAAATATCCCAAAAGAATCTTACAGAATCATTTGAATCAATTATCCAATTCAATTGTCTAGAAGAATATTATTTTTATTATTTTTGAAGAAGACAATATAACACAAATCATTTATGATTATTCTTTAAGAATATCAAACGAAGAATTGGTTTGATATTTTATGAGAGTTTTATGAAATATCCTGAAGAGTCAATATTAAGTGATATAGAATAGACAAATTTTATGTTAGTATTTTGTTTTTCACTAACTAAATATAACATAAACTTTCAAAGTTTCAAAATCGGTGTGTTACTTAGTATAATTGAATTATACCAAATGTTCAATTTGATTTTATTATTTGGCATGATCGATCAGACCATCCCAGATCAATAATGATACAAAAAATTATTAAGAATTTGAATGGTATTTAGTGAAGAACTGAAGATTTTTCAATTCAATGAATTTCTATATGATGTTTGTTCTCTTGATTGAAAATTTGTCGTTAACCGTCAATAGTTAAATAAGGACTGAAATTCCTATATTTCTGAAAATTAATTAGGGTGATATCTGGGACCCTGTTACACTTCATGTTGACCATCTAGATATTATTTGTATTTAATAGATTTCATATATCTAGTATTACATGGTTTTCGTAACGTTTAAAAAAACACTGCTCAAATTTTAAATTATGAGCATAATTTTTATATATACAATAATGACGGTGTATCTTGTTAATACTATGAGCCTAAACTCAATCTTTTAATAAATATTAGTTGAGATGAAAATAAATTGTTTAACATTGTTGTTTGTTAAATACCTTCAATTAATTTTTAAACCATCACTATTGAGAACAAAGTGCTTCCCAGTTCTGTCTAGGGAATGCTATTAATATCATATCAAAAATCAAAGTTTTACCCCTATATTTGACTTATCATCATAGCCTAATTTTTCAACTAATTATTTTAATAGTGCAATAAATGTACAATTGATCCATCATAATACACTAAAATGGAAAGTAAATAATGCTGAGAATAAATGCGTAATTTGAACCATTATCTCAAATGTGTGATATTTTATAATGCGATTTGCCAATTCTCAATTTGATTAGACAATTCTCTAAACATTAGGGAAGAAGTTAAGAAGCTGAAAATAATGTACAAATGCATCATTATATTATCTAAATCCACATAAAAGAAATATGAATCGAAAGTTCGAAGGATAATTCATTTAGATGCATTTACAAACAAAAAAGACCAACAATATCTCACACACCAACTTCAAATACTCCAATTCGAATTACTATCAAGGACAAAAATTAGTTAATAGTATATTTGATAAATTTATGACACGTCTGAAGTGTGATGATATGCGATTCTAATATAAAAATCTACAAACAAAAATGGAACAATTAACAAAAATAGTCTCATTAAGAAGACTTATACTCTTGATGAGTATTTGGACATAACAAATTATAAAATCCCATAAAGAGGTTCATGTACCTGATATGTTGAAAATTGAGATATCTCTATAAGTTATATCGTTATGCAAAAGAAATAGAATTGAAAAAAGAAAAAAATATCGACTACACTTTTGTACATGAAGTACTACATCACATTAAAAATAGTGAGAAATCGAAATAAATTTATTGAAGCGAAGTAATACCGGAAATTAAAAGGACACAATCCTAGTAAATTTGAATTTACTACAGATACTTGAAATTTCTGGACCTATAGTTTGAAAATCTAAAGGTGTATACTTATACAAAAAGTAAATGAGAAAACAAAATCGTAACATGTAATGCATGAGTCTTAAAATAATAAACTTTGCAAAAACCGTGGTCAACAATCATACGTCCGTATCTTGTTATCGTGACATTTCATGAAATTTGAAATACGGTTATAATCAACTCATCTAGCATGATTATTAATGTTATCCTTAAATGATTTAATACGTCTAAAGCATAATTCAAAATATATTATCATGAGAAGAGTAAATACGTGTTGTACTCTTTTTCTCTTGCCCAAGATTTTGTACCATTGGATTTTCCTGATAAGATTTTTGAAAAGGCAACTTTTGTGACTTATTCAAAAGAATATTATATTCTTTTTCTTTTATTAGGATTTTTCTCATAGAATTTTTTTCTAATAAGGTTTTAACAAGGCATATTCTTTGTAATGATGTTCATAACATAGAAGATATTTACCCTCAAAATAATATTCATTTATGTATGAGACTCTCAAAGAGATCAACAAAAGCTATTTTTCAAATCATCATATTTTTACAGTCATCAAAGGTATCTCATATGAAGACAGTATTATTTGAAAACTATACTAGACAATATAAGACATACTTTCACAAGAAATTGTAATATTGAAGACAATGACATACAAGACATGTATCGCTGGATACAAGAATTTTCACTTATTGAAATCATGGGGAGTAGCTGTATTTTTTTTTTTTTCCTTCGGTCAAATTTTGTCTCATTGGATTTTCTTCACAAGGTTTTAACGAGACATCATTTTATTATTCCAAATTATTTGTACTATTTTTTCATTTTTTGATATTTTTCTCCCATCGAATTTTTTGCTAAACAATGTTTTAATGAGAAAGTTATTATGTAAATAATCATTCAAAAGAGAGTGTTGTAATAAAATAGTACACTTGTAGCCTTAGATTTTATTACTATTATATCCCCTATATCTCCAAATTTTCCCTATAAATATGAGGCTTTGTTTCTCAATTAATACATAAAAATTTATTGACTTCTGTCTTTTGTTCTCTTTTTCTCTCTAGTATATAACACACATTACAAATTTTAACATATAACCACTCAGATTTTAAAATCTTAAAATTTGGTGATGTGTCAACAATCTAATTTTGGCAGCCAATAGGATCGGGACAATAAATTTTGCCTCTTAAATGTGAGTGAAATCAAGTTAAATAGTTTTTAATTTAGGAAAAAGTTTTTTGTCCAAACCTTTCAATATCGGTGCAAATGTCCCAAACTTTTTCATATTAGCATTGTTTGTACTTTTTGGATGGATTTCATCCGGAAGACCGCTAGTTTAGCACTTGGGCTACATTTTCTTTTAAGAGTAAATTGCACATGTATACCAATTGTTGATGATGAGTGTATTTTGTACATTTATTTGAGTTTTTAAGTTAGAGTATTTATCGGTTATTTTGATGAATTATAGTTTAACTCTACGTATATTATGTTTGTTAGCTACAATCGACATAAATGACGGAATTGAAGAAAAATGATGACAAGGGCAAATTGTAAGAAATTCAAAGTTTGGGGACTAAAGTGTAAATACTCAAAAATTGTGTCGAATCTCAAGATGAAGATTCAAGATGCATTAGGGGTCAATTGGATGAGAAAAGAAATCAAAGTGGTGAAATATAGTTCAAGTCCTTGCATAAAAAACTATACTTTGAATTTTCAACCTAAATTTGAGACCTATTTTTGGCATAGTAAACATTCGAATTAGAAACATGATATTTTTAGAAGCCTTGTAGCCCTTTGAGTTAACTTTTCAAAGCACTTAAATTCCCTTATCGAAAATTGGGAGAGAAAGTTATGACAAAAATATTAATGGCTGCTCGGGAAATACCTAGGCGGGCCAGTACAATTTTCGAGGTGCGTTCCTAACCTCTTCCCTTGACCACCTGAGGCCAAATTCACCCTTTTAGGTGTGTACCTCACCTGTAACTAGAAGCGCCCCTTGAAGAAATTTAGGACAAAAAAATTTGTTTTATTTTCTTGATTCGATAAGTTTTGATATGTGATCTTTTGCATCCTTTATAACTCAAAGAATGTCCAAAAGGTGGGGACCCATTATTTTATCATTGAAGAAAGTCTAGCAAGCAGCGAAGAAGAATTTTACAACAAAATTTGAAATTACAAAGCTCAAATTGAAGATTGAAGTGTAAGAAATCATGCTTTTGAATTCTCCATCTATTTTTTTTTACGTGTAATGTCTTTCCATATCTTGTATAATTTGAATATAATAATACTGGGCAAAACTTTTTGTGTATTGGATGAATGATGAAACCTTTTGAGTTATATTTCTTACAACTAACTACCAGCTTTACAATTGGTGCTAACTGAGTTCTAATAAATATTGCGAATTTAGGTGGGAAATGCTCCTCCTAAATTTGCAAAATTAGGTGGTGGTTGTGGTTCTATAATTGAAGTTTGGCAAAGGTGGTGATTGAGGGGGTGGTTGTGATGGTGGCAGCAGCTAGATGTAAAAGGGGAATGATTATGTTTGGGTTGAGAACTGTGGCGACGACTACAATTGAGGGTGGTGGTGGTTTTTGGTGGGTTGGGTTGAGTTGATGAATATTACTTTTACTTTTATTTTAATTATATTTACTTAAAGATAAGAATAAATTTGTCTTTTAAAAATATATTAATAAGATAAACCCATCAATGATCTTATCCCTGAATGAAGTGACAATCGATCTATGTATGCTTCGCTTCATCCATTCATGACAGATAGGATTAGTAGAAATATCGATTTTAGCTTGATTATTACATAACATACTCCATTTGATGATCTTCAACAAGTTTCTTATTACCTCCACATATGTATTTTCCACATAAACATATGGGCCGGTAGATGCTAAGCTCTTCCCAGATAGTTTTCAGCTTAGTGAAGCAAGTGCTAACCAACAATTGTCCCTGTGTAAGGTTCATCAATGCACACCCTAATTGAAATATGCGTGGACCATTTTTCTGTTGATAACATTCCTTGAGATCTATCTAGATCTCGTGTGCAGACTCAGAATTTATCATACTTACAAATATCTCCTTGGATATAGAGTTGAGGATCTAAGAGATTAGGGTACGTTTGATAGCCTAGAAAATGGGTGGAAAAGGAAAATATTTTCTAACTTTAGCCAATTAAGGGTGTTTGATAGCACAAATTTTTTTAACAAAATATTTTTTACTTTTTTCTAGTTACAATCCTTTAATGCACAAAAACTTGATTTTGTTTTCCCACCTATTTGGTGAGAAAACATTTTCCACCTTTTTTTTTTTGCTTTTTTTTTTATTGCAATGAGAAAAAATTCTAGATACAATGGTAAAAAAAATTTCACTTTTATTGACAACTTCCATGCAAAACAAAGTCAAACGAATGATATTCAGTATAGTAAATTTTTTTTTCAAATATTTTTTTTAATAATTGGAACAAATTTTAGACCCAATGGTAGAAAAAATTATCACTTTAATGGACAAATTCCATAAAAAAGAAGCCATATGAACACCAAACTTTCAACATTTTCCATGAAAAATTATGTCAATCAAACACAATTTATTACAATTCTCAATAAAATATTTTTTAAGAAAATCAATTCCCTGTAAAACATTTTATTTCCACCCTTACAATCAAACGGACCCTTACTATATTATTGTTGAAGATCATAAGTTGAGTAGATCATCAGTACTCTCAGGTTGTAGAATTGATCCATCAATAAATCCTAATTTGTTCTTCACCGATAAGGCTATCACCAGAGTTCGACTCCAAGAAGCATAATTATCCCTTGTTAAAGGTTGTGAAACAAGCACAAGACCTAGACTATCTAAGTGGTGAAGAAAGAATGGACTAGATCCATCATTAATGGTGAAATTGCTCGTTGATGATGAAGAAGCATGAAGTGATTGATTCAATGCATCTCTGGTCATGATTGATCAGAATCCTCAATCAAACTGTAGTAATTAATGGAGTTAACCAGATCTAGAAACCACAGTGACAAAGAAGCAAACGTGCTATGATAGCATATTGAATAAGAGAGATGTGGATGTAAAGAACAACTTTTCATATTCAATTTAACTTCATTTGCAATACAACGAATTATACAAATAGAAAGTTGAGCTGACTAACTACTTAACAAACAACAAATTGACAGCTCCACATAAACTGTCAGCTATGGAACTAAAACTAACGACCAGCTATACAATTGGCGCTAACTGAGTTCTAATAAATATTGTGAATTTAGGTAGGGAAATTCTCCTCCTAAATTTGCAAAATTAGGTGGTTGTTGTGGTTCGATAATTGAAGTTTGGCAAAGGTGGTGATTGAGGAGGAAGTTGTGATGGTGGCAGCAGCTAGATGTAAAAGAAGAATGATTATGTTTGGATTGAGAATTGTGGTGGCGACTGCAATTGAGGGTGGTGGTGGTTTTCGGTGGGTTGGTTGGAGTTGATGAATATTATTTTTATTTTTATTTTAATTATATTTACATAAAGATAAAGACAAATTCGTCTTTTAAAAATATATTAATAAGATAAACTTACTTTTAATAACTTGAAGATTGGGGAAAAAATAAGACACTAAATTTGTTAAGAGACATGATTACTACTTTTGTCAAGGTTTGGACTACATATACAATTGGTACGTCAATAAAGTTGAATGTACAACTTTATTTGACAATTTTTTTGACAGCCCCCTCACATGTAGGCGAGACTCGCGATTGTGGGCCTCACCCCCATCTGAGGGGGCTGTCAAATAAAGCAGTAACTGTAGCCTGGTTCATCCAAATTAATTGAAAATGACAAATTATGCCAGGAATGCAAATGTTTGGGGCACCAAAATCGAAAATTTTGGACCAAAAACGTAAGATGGACAAAGGTTTGGACCATTGGCACCAAGTTCCAGAAAAATAGAATTTGGAATATTAATTGGTGCCAAGTTGGATTAAAGCCAAAGGTGTTGAAGATGACGGTTTTGCCTTTGTGAACATGCAATACCATTCCCATGCGGCTCATAACCAGCAGGGGACTCGGAACTATATGGAAACGGCAAATTCACAGTCTTCCAACACCAAATCTGTTGGTTCTTCACACAATTTGTGGATTCCACTCCTCATCCTCACTGCTTGCTCTGCAACTCAATGATTATCTTCTGAACAAGTCACCATCCCATCTGTCTGAAGCGAGAAAATTACATTCTCTCCTGCTGGTTGCTGGTTTCTTTAACCCAAACAGCAGACTCTCACACTTGTGTTCCCGACTGGTGCACATCTATGTCGAATTTGGCTGTCTGGAGGAAGCCCTTTTCGTCTTCCATAGACTTCCTCGCTACCAGACTATCGCTTGTAACGCCATACTCAGGGGCTACATTGACTCAGGACAGTTTGCTCGTGCAATTAATTTCTTCTTCCATGACTTGGTATTCAAACTAGGCTTTGTCCCGGATAATTACACTTGTCCGCTTATCTTAAAGGCCTGTTCGCGATTATCTGATCTTGAACAAGGGAGAAAGGTGCTCGATTTGATTAGTTTCAATGAGGCTCACCACAATTTTAAACCCAATACTTACACGAAATGTGCCCTTATTGACATGCTTACCAAATGTGGAAGCTTGGAAGAAGCACGGATGGTTTTTGATGATATGCCTCAAACAGAAAGAGACTCTGCCTCGTGGACTGCTGTGATTTCTGGTACTGTACAGAATGGGGAATGGCTTGAAGCACTGAGTTTATACAGAAGGATGAGAGTTGAAGGGGTGCAACCTGATTCCATGATAGTGGCTGCTCTTCTACCTGCCTGTGGTAGATTTCAAGCCAAGAAAGCCGGAACGGCCCTCCATGGCTGTGCTGTGAGGAGTGGTTTTTACTGCGATTTGTTTGTTTCCAACGGTCTCATGGATATGTACTGTAAATTTGGAGACACCGGTGAAGCTTGGCATATATTTTGCACCATGTCCGGTAAGGATATGATCTCTTGGAGCATCTTGATTGCTGGTTATTTGCAGAATTGTGAGTATGGAAGGTGCATTGAGCTGTATTTTGAGATGAAGAACTTGGGTGTAAAACCTAATGCAGTTACTGCATCAAGTCTCCTTTCTGTTCTTGGAAAGCTCAATTTGTCGAAACAGGGAAAAGAGATGCATGGGTATATCCTCAAGCAAGGATTTGATATTGATGTTGTTGTGGGGAGTGCACTGATTGACATGTATGCTAACTGTAGTTTGATTAGAGAAGCAGAGATGATGTTCGGCATCATGTCAGATTGGGACATCATGATATGGAATTCAATGATAGCTGGATACGCTTCTAGTGAAAATATTGATTTGGCTTTTAGGATATTCAGTAAGATTTGGGAATCTGAATGTAAGCCAAATTCCATAACCCTGATGAGCATTCTTCCATTGTGTACCAAAATGGGGGTACTTGGACAAGGCAAGGTGGTTCATTGCTATGCAATTAGGAATGATCTTATGGTTGTTTCTGTCAGCAATTCCCTTGTAGATATGTATTGTAAATGTGGATGCCTAGAGCTTGGAGTGAAGGTCTTTGATCACATGATGGAAAGGAATGTTATTTCATATAACACAGTTATTTCTGCTTATGGGATTCATGGATGTGGAAAGAAAGCGTTGGTTCTCTTTGATCAAATGAAATCTCTAGCAATTAAGCCAACTAAAGTGACTTTTGTAGGACTCCTATCTGCCTGTAGTCATGCAGGCTTAGTTCGAGAGGGTTGGTCTCTGTACACTTCCATGATTAATGATTATGGTATGCTGCCCAACATGGAACACTATTCGTGCATGGTAGACCTTCTTGGTAGAGCAGGAAATATTGCTGATGCATGCAATTTCATCAGAAAGATGCCTGAGGAACCTAATGGATATGTTTTGGGAAGCTTGTTTGCTGCTTGTAGAGTTCATGACGAGGTGGAGCTTGTTGATCTTCTTGGTTCGCAAATTTTTTATGGTAAGTTGGAAGATTCTGGATACCATATCCTCTTGTCCAACATATATGCATCTATGAAGAGATGGCAAGATGCATCAAGGGTTAGAACATTGATGAAAGAGAGGGGCTTGATTAAGAAACCTGGAAAGAGCTGGATTCAGATCTGTAATCATACTCATATATTTGATGCTAGGGATACCGCACACCTGGAGTTTGAAAAAATCATAGAGGTTATGGAAATTCTCTTATCAGAGATGACGATAGAGTGGTATATGCTGGATCAATATCTCGTTCTCTCACCTTGACCATGCTTATGAAGTCTGAATGAACTCTGTTTCGAAGTTCCAATTACGGTTCGACAAGAAACCAATCAGGATATTGTATGTCTGAATTTAGTTCTTGTACTATAGTGGTAATGTTATGTACCTTGCGTTCATAAGTTCTCAACTTATACTTTTCGTTAGAAGCAATGTTTTGATTCAACTTCTGAAGCAGTCTGCATTACTTTCTGCAAGAGAAGCTAAATTTTGAATTTTTTTCTTTTTCCTTTGGAGCATAGAAGTAGAGATATGAAGCTTGTATTTCAAATTTGTAAAACTTGTAGAATTCTCCATTCAAAAAGAAAAGCGAAATTGGGTTATTGTTTTTGTTGTGGGGATAGCTGAACATAAATCCAATCAACCGTCCATAAAAAAATGATAAAAGAAAAATTAGGGTGTTCAATGCGTGGTGTTATAATTAGGAGGATTATATACAGTGGAAAAACTAAATAAATGAACGATAAAAGAAGAAGAATGCATTTGCCAGTATTACTGTTATATGGACATAAGACTGCTTGAGGCTCTATTATGACTTGTTAATTTGATAGATTGCAATAACAGGGTAAGTGTTGGTGCTACTAAATTCTACCTAACTGTTGAATCAATTCCTTCTGGGCTCATGCCTGGGTAGTTGGATTTTAGATCTTAGTCTCTTACTGACTATTTTATGTACTATAATGAGATCCATCATTTTAAAGAACCAGAATCTCCTAATGAGTCTACACAGTGCGAAATCTAATAGAAATCTGAATGGTTAGATTTTCGTCTAATTCTTGCATCAAATGCCTGATCAGAATGGGTACTATATAGCTTTCGCTGGTCGATTTCTAGGTGTAGTCTCTAATGGGATGCAGATTTCAACTTACCGGGGTTACCTCAGTCACTGACCATTCTATTCTTGAGCACATTTTTCAAGCAGCTGAAGGATTATTTAATGGATATATACCACTTGAATATGGATTTCAAATTAAAATTTTTTCCTATAAAATCAAAGCAGGATCAGTGATTGATAAATGTATTTTATACATTTATTCGGACTCTAAAATATTGACATTTCATAATTCTTTTAATGGAAGTATAGCCTAATTTATTATACAATGTGTTTATTAGATGAAACTCAATGAATGGAAGTGAAATTGAAAGAAAGAAGCGAAAATTGGTGAAAAATGGTAAGATTCAAAGTTCGGGGGCTAAAGTGTAAATATTTAAAAGTTGTACCAAAGCTCACGATGAAGATTTGAGAATGCTAGTGATCAAATAGATACAACTAAAGGTCAAAAGGAATGAAAATATGGCCAAAATATTTTCACAAATCAATTTTTAACAGTACAAGGATGTCTAGATTTTTAGTTGGAGATTGAAATCAATTTTTGGCCCAGTAAACGTTCGAATTGAAAAGAAGCTATGCCTAGCAAAGTTGTAGCCATTTGAATTATCTTTCCAATGCATTTTGAATCGTCTTAATCAGATATCGAAAGAAAAAGTTATAACAAAAA
Organism: Fraxinus americana; assembly: GCA_035079005.1. NCBI lineage: Eukaryota > Viridiplantae > Streptophyta > Magnoliopsida > Lamiales > Oleaceae > Fraxinus > Fraxinus americana. The sequence continues at coordinate 14,156,632 of CM068725.1, read as the reverse complement.
TATTGAAACAGGTGCATAATTTGGACAGCGACTCAGCGCTCAGGCGTTATACCACAAGCGCACAGGCGCTGCACTAGCCCAGAAAGACTCCGATTTTTGAAAAACTGTGTAGGGAGAGTATAAATAGAAGAAAGAGGAACAATTTAGGGGTTCCACACATTGAGAAATGGGGATACAACCAGTGTTCTAAAATTCTTGAAAATGCGGCGCCTAGGCGCGGCGCGCGACAAAAACGAGTAACTTTTGTGGTATGAGCATAAAAATGCGGTCAACGATTTTTGTTGACCGCCTAGGCGTCTCAATGCGCGCTAATGCGTGCATAGGCGCGCATCAGGCAAGCCTATGCGCACCTAGGAGTGCATTGAGTCGCCTACATTTTTTTTTTTTCGGATATAATATAAAAAATTATTTTTTTAATATAAAAATCTATTTATTATATTAAAATAATATTAAAAGTACGAAACATATTGTGACGCATATTCTGCGCATTGACACGCTTAAACTTGTGATTCTTGAATCTCGACCTCGACGCATCGCAACGCATTACACATTCTAGAACATTGGATACAACGAGAGATCGAAGAGTCTAATTCAAAGAAGAGAATCATCACGTAATTCGAGTTTAAAGCGTTGATTGGAAGCGAAAGAAGATCTTGGTGCAAGATTTAATTCGTTTCTACATCTTCATTAAAATTCGGTAATGCATTCCATTACTTTTACTTTTTATTTTTATATTATAAGTGACTAAACTTCATATTAAAGAAAACAATGTAATCAACTTGTGATCCTTTATTTTTCTATTCAAGATTTATGTGATTTATTTTTATATGCGTTGGTTTTACTATGAGTTTAATGCATTAAATTATCAGATCAATAATTTGATGATTATGTGAGCCTCTTACGAATCGAGAAGGGAGTTTGAGACTTAAACCGTATAATAAAATTCGATAAATTAGTATAACGTGTAGAGATACATATACTAATTATTACGGTCATAATATGGATTCTTAGAACTAGTGTTTAGTTTAACTAAGGGTAATTCGTATAAAGATATGAAATTGAATTAGTTAAATAGGCTCAATGAGAACTCGAGAGTGGTAAATTGAATACAATAAACGAATTCGACCGAACACTACTTTAGGTTAAAATCTTGAATTAAGAATTACGGTGATCAATAGATGAAATTATTTTGCCTTAATATTCATAATCTATTTGAATTTTTAATCAATCGTTGTTTGCAAGATTTTGATATTTTCAATTAGTTAGAAGTAATTAGGAAAACATAATCTCACCCATCAAAATTCTTTGTTGCTTTTATCGAACAGGAGTTAGAAAAATTTAATTAAGGTATAAAGTATAGTTCTCGTGGGAATGATAATCCGGACTAAAAGGTCCACTATATTACTTGTTACGACTTAGTACACCTGCGATAGAAAAAACATAACAAGTTTTTGGCGTTGTTGTCGGGGACTATTTACTTTTAATATTAGTACATTTTATTTTTAAGTATTATTTGATTTTATTTGTTATTTACTTTTATTTGCTTTCCTTTTTATATCGTTTAATTAACCTCCTACAGTTTTAATTTATCTTATGTTGATATTCTCTCTTTGTACTTTTCAGATATTTAGTGATTACGCCCAAAGAATAACGCGGTAGTTGTAGCACAGTTTTGGGGTGTCGTATCCACAGGAAGATGGAAGAATATTTAAATGATCAAAAAGGCTGAATTATTCTCTCAAATGTGTAATAAAATTCAATGTTGAAACGTGAAATTAAAATCAATAATTCGAAGAGGTGAAGCATCGGAATTCCCTCAATTGGATTGGATCAATCATATCAATTATTCATTTTTATAACACAATTAGAGGATTTCATCCCGACACTCTAATCGGAAGATATAACGTGAAAATCAATCTAGTTTACAAATGTAATCCTAAAATTTAGACTTAAGACATATTCGCACAATTTTATTGGAACAAGATCAAAGATCGACCATATACATCAAGTATAATGCAGTAATCAATCCGCCAATAAAGTGAAATTGAGATTAAACTTCAACAAATAGTTTAATCTAACGATAGAAGAAGCATGACTGGATCTATGAAGGATATAATAATTATTAAACTAATCTCAACAATAAATAATTGAAATTGAAACTCAATAAATAGTTTGATTGAACAATGGAAAAAGTATGACTGAATTCATGAAAAATCTTGTAAATATTAAACCGATTTTAATATAAATTCAAGAGAATGAGAATCTAAATTCTAGTATTGTTTGACAATGAAAAGATCAAATTAAATGAATAAAAGACATGAAATCACCAATTCCAATCGAGTTCCTTCGTAACTTCACCAAGAGTTTTAGTTCTCCATGAATTTTTTGAGCCAAAAAGGAGAAGAATGGTGTATATGGGAGCCTTCTCCATATGTATTCTACTGTTAAGTATTTGTAAGAGTCGAAAATTAGATGAAAATCACGTCCAAATTGGTTTCCAAAAAAGTTCTAATCAAATAAGAAAAGTTCCTTTCGCGCGCAGATTTTTTGTCTTTGCACAGCAGTCAATAATTTGATTATAAATTTCTCTTCTGATATTCGATTTAGATGATTCAAGTTGCGTTGGAAAGATAACTCGAAGAGCTATAACTTTCTTAGAAATATCTCTTTTCCGACTTTTACTATGCCAAAAATGGGTCACAACTTTCGGCTAAAAATCTGGAATATATCTTGTGCGAATTAGAAATTAATTTTGATAATATTCCATTCCTTTTTGACTTCTAATTGCTTCCAATCGACCCTTAGCACTCTCGAACTTTCATCGTGAGTCCTGACATAATTTTTGAGTGTTCGCACTTTAGTCCCTGAACTTTCACTTTCTTCCATTCTGGTCATTTTCACTTGTCTATTCTTATATCCGCTACATTCATCACTTGTCATACAAACATGAATTATATAGAATTAAGCTATATTTCAACATATTAATCAACAATTGCTCATGTTTTGAAAGTAAAATAAGTATGTAAAACGTACTTATCAAACTCCTCCAAACTTGAACTATTGTTTGTCCTCAAACAACAACAATATAACTTAACCCTAGAAACAACATGGTTTAACATATGTCGTGTCTTAGATTTGAAATTTGGTAGTCAGACAAATGAACAATTACAACAGTGCAAAAATTAAATCAGTCTCCACCTGTTATATGCATAACTTGACGTATGTGTGTGAAAACTCATGTCAACATATTAAGATTATGATTGGTTCAATCCCTGATCCATAGTAGTCAAATATGTACTTTCCTCATTCGAGAGATACACACACCCCAAACTTATGCTTTTCATTCAATTTTTTCGGGGTGTATCCTAAGTTGAATCCATTTAATTCTGTTCCTTACCCTCTCTTAGTTTGGATAGACATTACTCCTACAAGTCCACACTTCAACAAGTCGGGATTCTCCTATATTTTTGATTGCTTTAACCCTTAAAACTAGACTAAGTTACTTACTTCTCGTCAAATGTGTACTTTTGTCAACTGAATGTCTGGGGCGTAATCAATGTATTTGAATATTTTTTTTTCTTTTTTTTCATTTTTTTCTCCATTTCTTTTTCTCTTTTTATTTGAGTATCTTCTCATTTGCTTTCTATATAACCCATGTAACGAACTTTAGGCCGATAACTCCCAAATTAGATGACCATAGGGCACCAGGTTTTAAATCACCCTCATAGGCTTAATCACCCAAGTTATATAGGTTCGAAAAGATGCTTTTTATGTACTCAAAGATTAGTGCAATGCCCATTTTCTTTTAGACATCCAATTTTTAAAACTCACCTCTAACTTAAAGCTTTCACCTCGTTTTTATCTCAATGAGTTTCAGACAATCCACACAAAGTTTTCATGCATGGAATCCTTACTTATGTCAGTGTTTCCCTATAACAGTTCAATCATCTCTTAACCAGCATATATTTGGATTTATGGAATACGACACTAGAGGTTATTAGGTTGTATCATTAAGTTCCACTATCCTCTACAAAATGAATCGAATCATTAACTCAATATGCCAAACATAAGTAACGTGTATAGAAAATATCAAGTTTTACATAAACGGGTCTAAACTAATCCAATAATGCACTATTTCATCATTCACAGCTGATACTTATCCCAATGATTCTCAAAAATTTTGAAACTCCATGATATTATTTATGCAAATTCACAACAAAAACCAACAGAATCTTCTCCCCAACTAAATTTCGCATTGTCCTCAATGCATGAACATGATAGACAAATGAAGGGAATGACAAATATCACATAATAGTGTAGTGAAGCAACATAAACTTAAAATGTAAGAGTCGAAAGCACTCAATGGAATGGTAAAGTAAAGAAAATGACAAAATTAACTAGAATAAAAATGTAAAAGTAAAAGGCAGAAGAAAAAGAACGAACTTCCCTAGGGTTGCCTCCCAAGCAGCGCCTTTGTTTATTGTCTTTAGCTCGACCCAATGTTTCCTCCCTAGCCTGCATCCAGTAAGTGTGGTTTCAATTTTCTTTGCAATGCACTAAACTCCTTGGACATAAGCACTGGTGATCTTCCTCCTCCTCCATCAAATACGTGCCAGAGGAAAGCTCAGAATCAGGAGTAGGGACCTGCAAGACAAAAGGTAAAGTTCTCTCATTAGAAACTGTCAATGTAAAATAAAAACTATTACCTGACTCTTGATCATCTATCTCAAGATGTTTATTAATGATAAAGTCTACTCCATCCGGTTCTAGAGTTTCCTGTGCTAGTCCAAGGAACATACTATCAGCAACCTCTTGAGTGAGTGCATCAATCATGTGTGTTTGATGACACTCGTCATCCTCCTCTAGCTGCTTAGTGATATGAAAAATGTTGACTTCTAGAGTTATATTCCCAAATGATAGTTTTATAAGACCATTCCTACAATTAATCAGAGCATTAGCAGTAGCAAGGAAAAGTCTACCAAGAATGATAGAAATTTTAGAGTCAACATTCACATCATCTTTTACATCCAACACTAAGAAATCCACGAGATAGTAAAATTTATCAATTTTAATCAAGACATTCTCAACTACTCCCCTAGATTTAATAGTGGACCTATCAGCTAATTGTAAAACCACTGATGTAGGCTTCATCTCACCCAAACCTAATGACAGGTAAATAGTATAAGGTATGAGATTGATACTAGCCCCTAAATCTAGAAGAACTTGTCCAAACTCATGACTCCCAATGATGCAAGACACAGTAGGACAACCAGGGTCCTTATACTTAGGTGGGACTCTTTGTTTAATCACTTCACTCACTTGCTCGGTCAAGAAAGTAGTTTTCTTGACATTGTGTTTCCTTTTGATAGTGCATAAATCTTTAAGGACTTTAGCACACGTAGGAATCTGTGAAATAACATGCAAAAAGGGCAAATTGATTTTTACATGCTTTAGATGCTCTAAGACTTCACTATGTTGACCAACAGATTTTGAGGTGGACTTAAGAGCTAGTGGGAAAGGTGCTCTCACTGGATTTGTCATCACTTCCTCTCTAGGGTTACTCTCTTCAGGCTCACTAGACTCTTTCTCAATTTCCATAGGTATAGGGATTGGTTCTATGACTTTCCCTGACCTAGTGGTTATGGCATTTACCGCCCTAAGATTGTTTACATTAGATCCTGAGGTTTGTGCCATGTATTGTCCCTTAAGATTAGGTTGAGGTTGAGACGGAAATTTCCCACGTTCCCCTATTGCTAAGGCATTAGTCAATTTGGTTATATGGCTTTTCATTTCCTTACTCTCCTCAACAACTTGATTGATCATGGTTTCAAACTTATGATTTGTTTTCCCCTGAGCCTCCATAAAAGCATGTAGAGTGTCCTCTAAAGAATTCCTAGACGTTAAGGGTTGATGTAATGGTGTATTGAAAACTCTAGGTGGCTGGGTAGGTTGCTGATTTTCAGATTTCCAGCTGAAGTTATGATGATTCTGCCACCCTTGATTATAGTTATTAGAAAATGGAGCATAAGGCTTGTTATACGTTTCTATGATATTTCAGCGTTCCTCATAAACCCCTCTTATCTCAGCTAGAGTAGAACACTCATGTACCGGGTGATCAATTCCACCACACTCACCACATGGTCCAGAAGACTCAATACGGGCAACAGCAGGTATAAGCTTTGAGTTCTTAGTACGTAGGGTTTCCATTTCTCTAATTAAGGCTTCTACTTTAGCTCTAAGACTATCTTCTTCTCTAAGATGATAAATGCCTGCACTAGAAATATTTCTTACGGGTCGAGACCTATTGGCGCTATCAGTGGTACTAGGGCTATCCAAGTGTGAGCTTTTTCTGCTAGTTCATCTAAATATTCTATAGCCTCATCAGGATCTTTCTGTAAAAATTCACCATTACACATCATCTCTATAAATTGACGCTCCCTAAATGTTAACCCTTCATAAAAATAGCTCACTATACGACAACTCTCATAACCATGACGGGGGCAAAGAACTTGAAGTTCTTTATACCTTTCCCACACTTGATATAAAGTTTCACTCTCTTTTTGGATAAAAGAAGAGATTTGTTTTTTCAACGCAATAGTTTTGTGGTGGGGAAGTATTTGTTAAAGAATACTTGTGTTATTTCAGTCCAAGTTCCAATCGAACGTAATCTCAATGAATACAACCAGCTTTTAACCATTTCCTTAAGAGAAAATGGGAATAAGTTGAGCCTAATTGCATCCATTGTACCATGTTGATTGTAGAAGGTTGCTACAACCTACTCGAATTCCTTAACATGCACATACGAGTTTTCATTCTCAAGTTCATGAAAGTTAGGAAGAAGTTGAATCATTCCAGGTTTAAAATCTACACGTGGCATGTTGGGTGGAAACATAATGCATGAAGGTGCAGATGTACGCGTAGGTGCAGATAATCATGCAAAGTTTTATAGGGTACATCATGCTCATTATCAGACATTGTGTTATATGTTGAAGTGTCAGTTTTAACAAATATAGAATCAAAAGTAGGGTTAAAAAGATGTTCAAAAGTAAAAGAAAATAAAGTGAAAAGAGGAAAAATACAATAAAGAAAATTAAACGATATGCTTATGAGAGATTTCATGTACTAGAATGGATTTTAACAATGGGGGTACAATCCATTTGAAGGAGTCAATGGGACCGACTTCTCATTGTGTGTGGATCTAGATTATGGACCGGTCATTCAACCCGAATATCTATTAACTATGGAAGAAGGGATTAAAGAAAATGACGTGTTGATCACAACGGAATTAAATAAGGATGTGGCAACCAATGAGAATGAAATCAACTCACATTTTTTCGACTTTATTGATTGTTTAAAAATTGATTTTGTGATTGAGCCCGATGTAGGAGTGGAGTCTAAATAGTTGAAATTGAATCGGATGAAATAAAAAAAAAATCCTATTACATCGAAAAGGACAATGTGGAAGTTTGGAGATTAAGCCCCCGTTTGACACCCATTTTTTTTTAATCTCATTCTCATTTTTTACAGTACTCATTTCTAACCACACGTTCTCGAAATAAAATAATATTACATATAAACCCAAAAATTCTTCTTACTTTTTAACCACACATTCTTTACATCAATCACTATTTAAAAACTCATTCTTCAAAAGAATGGGTGCCAAACACCCACTAAATGAAAAGTATATCAAAACCAAACGAAGGAACATGGGCAAGGCATCCAAAACCTTCTTTAGGTGCCCCGTGATGCAATTGTCAAAGTCGAGCTAAAAGCTATAAAAAAAAGCGCTTATTGGGAGGCAACCCAAGCTTTCTTCCGTTTTATTTTTTGTATTTTTGAGTTTTAGGATAGTTTAGTTTATTTTAAGTTATTTGTGACTCATCATCCATACCCCGTTTCCCCTTAGGTTTGCGATATATTAGTTGGTTTATTAGATATTAGAACTAAGTAACGCTTGCTCCAATTATTTGATCTTAATACTTTATTTGATTTTTTAGGAACAAGACGTCACGGAACATTGAAACACCAATGAGCCAACATGAGTAATAGGAAAGCTAGCCATTGAACTACAAGGCATATCCGGGAAGTCTTTTCTTCAATTTCTTCCACACCCCTTTATATGCGGATTTAAGATTAAAGACATTGAGAATAATGTCTAGTTTAAGTTTGGGGGTGGAAAACACGAGTTTTCATTTTTTATGTGTTTTTGTGTGCTTTTATTGCTTTAGTAAAAAAAAAGTTTGAAAAATTGAAAAAATTTCAAAAAATTAAAATAAAATAAAAATATTTTGTTTTTGTGTGCTTGTGTGAGTTAGTTGGTTTGACTGACAATGATGAATATATTGAATCATGAATTGATTTATGAATGGTGAATAAATTGAATGCTTAGATTAATTTTTGCTTTTCCATGTAATAGTTGATATATATTGAGCACATAAATTAAGTAAACATTGTGTAGGAATGAGTTGATTTCATAATTGAATAGGTTGAAATAGTGGACCATAGATGTTAAACATAAAACCACTAAATTTTACATTCTTGGACCAAATTTAGAATAGTTTGGAAGGATTTCATTGTTGTAGGAAGATGTTGAGATAAATAGGGATTCCATGTGTGAAATTAAAAATCTTGTATGTATTCTCTAAAGTCAATAGGATGCAATTGGGTGAAAATCTCAAGTTAGATGTCGTTTTACTTGAATTGTGTTAAACGAAGGACATTGCACTAATCATGGTATAAAAAATATTTTATTAGAAAATTTCTCTTCGTAGCCTTTATGACTCGAGCAATTAAGCCTACAAAGGTCTTTAAAACTCTATGCCCTATGGTCATCTGACTTAGTTCACCCACTGGAAAAGAGTGAAAATAATAAGTTTGGGGGTGTGTGAATCTTCCAAGTGATGAAAGGACATAATTGACCGTCGAGGGTACGAAATTGAACCGATTTATGAATTCATAATGCCATGCTTAATTCTTCACACACACACACACACACACACACGTCGATTCTACAATGGAAAATTGGATTTTAATTTTTGTATTGTGATTTTGAAATTGTGCATAGATTTGTTATTATGATTTCAATCCCGAGATAAAAAGCCAGGTTAGTTAGTTAAAACTTGTTGCTTTACTTGATTGACTTAGGTAATAAGCATTGCTAGTTTGTGTTTTTGTTAAGTTAGGTTATGGTTTTGTTTGAGGACAAACAAATGTTTAAATTTAGAGGTATTTGATAAGTGTATTTTATACACTTATTCGGGCTCTAACATATTGACATTTCATAATTCTTTTAATGGAATTATAGCCTAATTTATTATATAATGTGTTATTAGGTGAAACTCAATGAATGTAAGTGAAATTGAAATAAAGAAGCGAAAAATGGTGAAAATAGCAATATTCAAAGTTTGGGAGCTAAAGTGAAAATACTTGAAAGTTGTGTTGAAGTTCACAAGGAAGATTCAAGAATGCTAGGGGTCAAATGGATACAACTAAAGGTCAAAAGGAGTGAAAAATATGGTCAAAATATTTTCACAAATCAATTTTCAACCGCACAAGGATGTCAAGATTTTTAGTTGGAGATTGCAACCAATTTTTGGCCCAGTAAACATTCGAATTGAAAATGAGCTATTTCTAGGAATGTTGTATCTCTTTGAATTATCTTCCCAATGCATTTTGAATCGTCTTAATCGAATATCGGGAGAAAAAGTTATGACAAAAATATTGAAACAGATGCATAATTTAGACAGTGACACAGCGCCCAAGCGCTATACCACAAGCGCTCAGGTGCTGTACTAGCCCATAAAGGCTCCAAATTTTGAAAAACCATGTAGGAGAGTATAAATAGAAGAAAAGATGTACAATTTAGGGGTTCCACACATTGAGAAATGAGGATACAACGAGAGATCGAAGAGCCTAATTCAAAGAAGAGAATCATCACGTAATTCGAGTTTAAAGCGTTGATTGGAAGCGGAAGAAGATCTTGATGCAAGATTTAATTCGTTTCTACATCTTTATTAAAATTCGGTGATGCATTCCATTACTTTTACTTTTTTTTTATATTATAAGTGACTAAACTTCAAATTAAAGAAAACAATGTAATCGACTTGTGATCCTTTATTTTTCTAATCAAGATTTATGTGATTTATTCTTATATGTGTTGGTTTTACTATAAGTTTAATGTATTAAATTCCAGATTAATAATTTGATGATTATGTGAGTCTCTTACGAATCGAGAGGGGAGTTTGAGACTTAGACCGTATAATAAAATTTGATAAATTAGTATAACGTGTAGAGATACCTATATTAATTATTGCGATCATAATATGAATTCTTAGAACTAGTGTTTCGTTTAACTAAGGGTAATTTGCATATAGATATGAAATTGAATTAGTTAAATATGTTCAATGAGAACTCGAGAGGGGTAAATTGAATAGAACAAACGAATTCGACCGAACACTACATTAGGTTAAAATCTTGAATTAAGAATTAAAGTGATCAATAGATGAAATTATTTTGCTCTAATATTCATCATGTATTTGAATCTTTAATCAATCGTTGTTTGCAAGATTTTGATATTTTCAATTAATTAGACTTAATTAGGAAAACATAATCTCACCCATCAAGATTCTTCGTTTGCTTGTATCGAATATGAATTAGAAATTTTAATTAAGGTCTAAAGTATAGTTCTTGTGGGAACGATAATCCGGATTCAAAGGTCCACTATATTACTTATTACGATATCGTACACTTGCGATATAAAAAATGCAACAAGTTTTTGAAATTTTTCTAGCTCCTATTTGATGGAAGTAAGCAAAGATTTATGCGTTGATGTGATTGTTTTATTTAAACAGTTTAACTTAATTAAAATGCTCAAAAAGATTGGTTGAGATTTTAAATAATGAATGGAAATTAGGGACGGACACTTTCACATATTGATCACCTTTAAGTCCTAGTTTTCCTATAAAATCAAAGTAGGATCAGTGACCAACACCAAAACAAGACTCTTACTGTTATTCAAGCAGTGGATGTTTTCATCTTAGAGTTCATTTAAGTTGTTGAAA